>CM026275.1:6443280-7043280 GCA_014851415.1 Cnaphalocrocis medinalis | reverse complement strand
TGACATGATTTAGCCTTCGTGCAGTGTCAGTCGTAGAATACTTATTAAAGATACAAAGAGGACATACATTAAAAGGGGCAGATTATAAGACCAAAATTCATATTGTCTTCCAGCCGGAATGATTCTTACCTGTACCGGTTAAAACAAGAAACATAAACAATATTCCCGAAGGATAACTAAAATCATGCATTATACGTAAAGTTACCTGACAGATATATACGGAATCCACTTGTCCCAATGGGATCTAGTCAGAAGTAGTAGTACAATACAATACATCACGCACAATGGACCGAAAGAAAGTCTAAGTGCGGAAAATGGAGTCCACGTTACGGTTGCAATTCCTGTACTCTGATACCCGTATCACAAGTGCTACTTGCATGCTAACAAAGCGACGGCACATTGAGCGAAACAATAAAAGTATAAGATGACACTCATATTATTGTAATAAGTGCGACTTGGCTATTACTTTTGATAAATTCATGAAGAGAAATTATATTTTATCGACTATTTTTGCTGACAAGGGGGAGTGCGGTTAAATTTGCCAAAAAATTTGCTTACGTAATACTTTAATGGACCCTAAGGTGGGACAGGCGTGTCGGCGGGTCGGGAGGTCAGCAGCAAGGGTGCGAAGGTGCCAGGCTGCAAGGGTGCAAGGGTCTCAAGGTACTTTATCGACTATTTTTGTTGACAAGGGGGAGGGGGGCTAAATTTCCCAAAAAATCTGCTTACTTAATACTTGAATGGTCCCTAAGATAAGACAGGCGTGTCGGCGGGTCGGGAGGACGGCAGCAAGGGTGCAAAAGAGCAAGGCTGCAAGGGTCTCAAGGTACTTTATCGACCATTTTCTCTGACAAGGGGGGAGGGGGGGTTATCTGCTTACGTAATACTTTAATGGTCCCTAAAGGTGGTACGGTGGTGGTCTGCGGGTCGGGAGGTCGGCAGCAAGGGCGCAAGGCTGCAAGGGTCTCAAGGTACCTGTGTTGCTGCACGCGCACGGTGGCGGCGTAGCGCGAGGGGTGCGCGTCCATGGAGCCGACCACGGCCGCGATGGACGGCTTCTTGTTGTCGCGTCCAGCAAGGGTGCAAGGCTGCAAGGGCGCAAGGCTGCAAGGGTCTCAAGGTACCTGTGTTGCTGCACGCGCACGGTGGCGGCGTAGCGCGAGGGGTGCGCGTCCATGGAGCCGACCACGGCCGCGATGGACGGCTTCTTGTTGTCGCGTCCAGCAAGGGTGCAAGGCTGCAAGGGCGCAAGGCTGCAAGGGTCTCAAGGTACCTGTGTTGCTGCACGCGCACGGTGGCGGCGTAGCGCGAGGGGTGCGCGTCCATGGAGCCGACCACGGCCGCGATGGACGGCTTCTTGTTGTCGCGTCCAGCAAGGGTGCAAGGCTGCAAGGGCGCAAGGCTGCAAGGGTCTCAAGGTACCTGTGTTGCTGCACGCGCACGGTGGCGGCGTAGCGCGAGGGGTGCGCGTCCATGGAGCCGACCACGGCCGCGATGGACGGCTTCTTGTTGTCGCGTCCAGCAAGGGTGCAAGGCTGCAAGGGCGCAAGGCTGCAAGGGTCTCAAGGTACCTGTGTTGCTGCACGCGCACGGTGGCGGCGTAGCGCGAGGGGTGCGCGTCCATGGAGCCGACCACGGCCGCGATGGACGGCTTCTTGTTGTCGCGTCCAGCAAGGGTGCAAGGCTGCAAGGGCGCAAGGCTGCAAGGGTCTCAAGGTACCTGTGTTGCTGCACGCGCACGGTGGCGGCGTAGCGCGAGGGGTGCGCGTCCATGGAGCCGACCACGGCCGCGATGGACGGCTTCTTGTTGTCGCCGGCCGGCGGGTGCGTCACGTCCACGCCCAGGAATATCACCGGCTCGTTGAACACCTGCAACACAATTCTCGCTAAACATCCTTGTCAAGATTCGACAAATATAACAACCGTGGGCGAGCCCCGCTTCGGCATGAATGTGCCGGCTCGACCGGACTGATACCACGGCCTTACAGACGACCGGCGTGAACCACTCACACGACGAAAGAGTTCAGGTGATGACGCGTCACGCCACTTTTCTGTGCGGGGCATTTGCCATCAGCCAATGAATATGTGCAGTCGACCAAATCCATACTGTATATAAGTGTTCTAAATGGAAATGTGTGTCTGTCTATATGTTTGTCTTTCTTTCACGGCGAAACGGAGCGACGAATTGACGTGATTTTTTTAGTGGAGGTAGTTGAAGAGATGGAGAGTAACATAGGCTTCTTTTTGCCCCTTTCTAACCCCCATTTTGGGAAGTGGGGGGCGCGAGCGAAGCCGCGGGCAAAAGCTAGTTGATATTAAATTTTATCAACTGTACATGCGTACGCTTTGTGAAGAGAAAAAAAATATTTTATATTATTATTAAGAATGCTACCTTGGGACGCAGCGAAGGCACCAGGATGGAGTTGATGCCGCCGAGCTTGACGTTGATCTTGAGGCAGAGGTTGCTGAGCGTCTGCGGCGAGGTCTTGTTCACGTTCTTGGCCTGCACGCACTGCGTGGCCATGCCCAGCACCGTGTCGCCCACGCGTTTCACCTCGGCTGGAGCATTTACACAGTGTTATAACAGGGTTACATTACTAAAATAAGTAAGAGTGGAACACACTAGCGTCCTTTGAGCGTTGGCGTCTTGCCGTCGACCTCCCTACACCGTTTTCGGACGCTGCGTATACTCTGACAATGAAGTCGTGAAATTTCCAACCGATATTCGGCTACGGCGGCCAATTTTTAAGATCAGCCAGTCCCTGGTGGCTTATAACGAAGACGTCCCGTAACGAATGAGAATATACCTGTCACATTCAAACAAAAGCGCGCACAGCGCGTGTGAAAGAGAGGGGAGCTCCGATTCGGTCGTAACGTCCACTTCAATTAGACCCTCTGGTGGCGCCTTGAGACTGCTGCGCTTGGAGTCCCGGGTTCCATCCCCGGTTATACCAGTTTTTAGGGGGGCCGCCCACGGTTGCGAATTCCTGAAGGCGGCGTCCACTCGAGGACTTCTCCACCCTAACAGATGTCTGTTCTCCTTGCAATGTGCCCTGCCCATTTCCACTTGAGCCACGCAATTCTTCTGCATGCAACCTTTTGCGGATCTCATCATTCCTGACACGACCACACAGGGAGTTGTCCTTCTATCCCGCTCATCGCTCAGTCAGGTGAGCGAGACGCAACTTGCGCCGACAAAATACGAGTGTCGACAAATTATCTCGCGGCGCGCATGTTAGCCCGGCAGATGGTCTAATTTGAAGCGATTACGCACCAATCAGAATTCCCCTCCCTTTCACACGCGCTATGCGTGCTTTTGTTTGAATGCGGCAGGGATATTCTCGTTTAGTATGGAAAGACTTCATTATAAGCCACCAGGTCTGTTTACCACGACATAAATTATAAAAATAATTTAGCAAATATCTTACCATAGACAGGTGTCTTGCCAGGTAGCACCACGACGACTAGCTGCAGCTGCACGAAGGTGGACTTGAGGTACTTAAACATGGGCTCCACCTGGTCGGGCCCCGTCGCGTACTTGCAGAAGCACGGCTGCCCGATGATGGGCATGCCGGCGTCGTTTGAGATCTTTTGGAGTTGCTGAGTGAAGTTCCTGCAAAGTGACAGACACTTGTGAAAACACATGCTTTTATTATTTTCTTTCTCGTCATTTGTCTTCAGTGACAATAGGGTATTTTACTGTCGTTGAAATTTCGACATCCGATACCTATTCGATAATTTACTGTATAAGTGTACGATTATTGAGGAAATTTTGTGGTCCATATAACACTTGTAAGGGAAGAGCATTAGCTTAATTTAATTTTTAATGTTGAGTCGGCATATCGATTGGTGGAAAAGTTTTTCTTTTTTTTATTATATAGGACGGCAAATGAGCACGCGGATCACCTGATGGTAAGTGAACACCGCCGCCCATGGGATCAGCTACACCAGGAGTGCGGATGCGAACAAATTTTAACCAGTTGGAAAATTTTATATTAAATAAACATTCGGTATTATGGATATCTTACAGGATAGACGAGACTGTATAGTTCAACAACTTACTTGAGGGCATCTTCTCTAACAGTTCGCTGTGGCGCAAAGCAGGCGATGGCCCAAACCCTGATCTCCACACCCATAAAGAATTGCTTGCCGCGCATGTCCCAAACGCCTTGGTTGGGTAACGCCTGCTGTGGGGCACAATACCATTGTTATATAGAAATGTTATTACTTTTCTTGTTCGTTAGGCAGGGCCGGATCGCGAATTTGTGGGGCCCTGGGCTGAAACTACTACGGGGCCGATCTAAGTACTCCACTAAGCAAGCAATAATTGTACAAAAGGCGACCTTATTGATGTGTAGCGGGATCTTTAGCGTTTAGGGATTTTTAGGGGAATCTGCATGTCGTTAGGTAACAAGCTGAAACATTATCTATTATAGTATTACCTGTAACAAGCTGACAGATAAAACAACCATGGAGAATGCTCTGAGGATTTTTTCGGATTCCTGCCACTTTATTGCTCCACCGTTCTACTCGACAGCAGTTCCACCCCAATCATTTTGATTTAAGCAGTTTACAACTCTGCGTTTCCTAAGAAAGGCGGCAAATTGAGCGACTTCTCAGCAGTAGCGTAGCTAGTTAGTAGGGAGAATAGGGCGGCATAATCGGTATTGCACGCGGGCGCCGAAACACTTGTCTTGGCTTGCTTATATCATAAAAAAAAAGCAAATCTATGAAATTTTAGCGTGTACTTACCTGTCCCCCGAGCGAAGAGACCCTGCCGCCGTACTGCAGCTTGGGCGGCGGCAGCACGCGCCCGCGCACCTCCATCATGTTGTTCGATATCGTCAGCCCGAACTCCTTCACGTACAGGTCTGTGTTGAAGTTCGCGCGCCGCACTAAATTGTTGATTTCTCGTTCCCTAATAAACAATTGCTTATTATTTTACTATATCGCGAGCGATTGGCTCTCCAGACATTCCTTTGTAATTGAATGAACCTCACAGTTGCAAGGTTTTTTTTTATATGAGTAGAACCAACTTATCTTGCCATCATATTGTTTTCAGACTTAAAAAATACCATTCAAAGCTAAGGAAAACATTGGTTGAATGAAGTAGAGTGGCGATACATAAATACAACAAGCTATCACCTATCTGAATGCCAAACTATGTATGTATCATAAAAGAAAAGAGAGAAATTATGTATTATTCTATTTTTGTGTACAAAATGCATTTTCGCAATACACTTATACATGGTATAGCATATGTTGGTAATGACCTACATACTTTGATAACAGTGACCTAATAATAATAATCACTAACATAGGTACCTACCTAGTTTACGAACCTTTATAGATTCGTAAACATCATTCAATGTAATAAAAAAATTATATGATGCATGCAGAGTTTTTGAAACAGTATAGGTAATACAATATCTATGGACATTAAAATATTCAGAATGCTCTATGAAGCAAAAAGAATGTAAATTGTTAACACTTCGTACTATGATGCATAATAGTCATAAAATTGTGATATAACAATATTTCAATCAACCTTTTTCCTCAAAATAAGTAGTGATATTTTCCTGTTTCATAATTAATTAATAACATTTTCATAGGTACACATACTCGGGGCATTGAAATTGCATTTGGAAACAACCAGGACAATATAAATAAAGATAATTAGCATAGAAATAAGTATTCAGCATGTTACCTATCGGGTGCAGAGCGTGCCGTGGCTTTGATCATGGTTGATGTCTGCATGTCTGTCAGTTTTTTGATACACCTTTGTCCGGGCACTATGTTACACACTTCCAAAGGCAAATATGTGTGTTTATGTTCCTGCCCTACTTGCAAGCAGGGCAAATGAGGATATCTCAGTTTCATTTTGTATTTATCCAAGAAGTATTTTGCTACAGTACATTCTACAGTTTGTCCATTTTCCAATTGAAGCGGGAATCTGAAATTAATAACAAAAAATTTTATTATAAGTTTACACAAAAAATATCTTTAAAAATTGCAGCAGTTTCATATTTTTACTTACGATTGCATTTGTGCAGGTCGACGAGTAACATTACACACTCTGTATTTTCGTTTCATGGTACCGCAGTGTGTGATTTCAATTTTCAAGCCTTTAATTTCTTTTGTAAACTTAACTCTTTGAGAATCTGTCAATGGCTTTCTTTGATCATTGATGTCCCGAATATCAAGAACTTCACACATGAACTCTATAACTGGCTGAGCTTTATAAAATGCAGTTGCAGAGACTGAAATGTAATTAATAAGTAAGTAAAAGCATGATTGATTAATTACAAAAAATACACTAACTATAATAAAATCTGAGCATACCGTCAATATTTAACATCATTTTCCACTGGCTGGGTCTTACGGACTGATGGAAACCAAACCAGACTTCTCTACCACCACCGAGTGGGTGGTAGTATCCTTCAGGTGACGAGAAAAATGATCGTCCAACAGGTGTGTACATCATAGATGGCAGGTGTCTCATTACAACATCAAGAGCCAAAATGGCGTCATAAGGAATCTGTCTTGTACGCCCTTCTAATGCCTCTTCTAAAGCAAAGAGTGACACCTGAAATTGTTTTAGTTACTTAGTAATGACAACAATCCCAGTAATTTAAATAAGTAAAACATTTAATATCGACAATCTTATATTATTTAATGACAAAAATCCGTACCTGAGCTACCCATTTGATTGTCACACGAAACACTCTGTCTTTTCCTTCTCCTGGTAAAATCACTTCAAGCTCAACTCTATCATTACCAATAGGCAGAGGATCTCTTGTGTATAAATTATTTCTACCATCAAACACTGGCTTTAGGGCACCAAATATTTTATTGTAACAATGAACCATAGTTTCAACAATTTCTCTATTCACCTGTAATAATAAAATTTTGTTGATTTGAGAGAAGCCAGCTATTTTAAAAACAAAGAGGACTCAAGCATTACTGAGTCACCTAAGTGAGTGATGAGTTAACTCTTTAGTCTCCATAAGACTATGTGGACTGGCTTATGTATTAATATTTATTCTGATACATGAAGAATATAGACATTTAAGGTCTTACCTTTCTAGGGCATTTATCAGGTTGGATATTAACATCGTAATGATGCACATATCCTCTAGGCATAGATATTTGGAAGTGGTTAGCCCGGAGCATAATCGGACGACCCTCATGTCCAAGGTTGGGTCTTCTCGGACATGTGAGGACAGGGAGGTCTGGCGGGGGAGCAGCAACTGGGGAGACGAGGGAGATCGGTCCGGCGGCAGCGGCAGCGCCTGTGGGTGGAGCGCCAGTGGTGGGCGCAGTGCTGGGCGCGGTGGGCGGCGCTCCGGTTGTGCCGGCCGCTGTGCTCACCGTGGCCGACACGCCCACGCCGCCAGAACTTGTCTCCCCCGCTGGAGCTAAAAAACAATTTCAAAAAAATTACACTGGTGCACATAACAATTCAATGATCTATTTTGGATTTTTGATCTAAACTTAACAAGCAAGTAACAATTTTGTATCTGAGTCCAAGTTTGGAATCCTTACTGTAGTAAATGTAAAGTGTTTTGATTAATTACTTAAAAGTTACAAATATCAGATAAAATCTTAAACTTAACACTAACACATTCCAACAAATGAAAAAGAAGAAGGGTTTTGGTAAGCTAAAATATAAATGGAGCTTTAACAAACAAGAAACATGTTGACTGTTACAACAGTAATCAATGCCATTGACCTCTGTGTAGGGTTATATTGAACAAAATCAAATTGACCATTGGTTGTTTTAAAATCGAATAAATAAAATTGAACATTCAAAGTTTCATTTTATTGAAAAATACTAACATTGCTTATAGTAGAATAAGATTCAATTTGGAGATAACAAG
This sequence comes from Cnaphalocrocis medinalis, assembly GCA_014851415.1. Classification (NCBI taxonomy): domain Eukaryota; kingdom Metazoa; phylum Arthropoda; class Insecta; order Lepidoptera; family Crambidae; genus Cnaphalocrocis; species Cnaphalocrocis medinalis. The sequence continues at coordinate 7,035,400 of CM026275.1, read as the reverse complement.
GTACCTAACCTAAATCAATGGCATACAAATTATTGTTAATAGATATGTTAAACTTGCACCTTAACTTCATATCAGTCCTAAAATTTAGTTCCATATTATATTCTAGTAAACAGGCCAAATACTGTGTCCAGCACAATGCCATAGGTAGTACATAATTTACATAAGATGAAAATTTGCTTTGTTTATAGTGGAGATTTATGTGAGCCTCATCAGTGACCAGAGAAAATATTACATAAGTAAAATTAACAAAAAGAAATTCGATTTATTGTATTTTGGTAACAAACAAATTATTTAGGGCACAAAGAAATGATGATGCTGGTATGCATCTTTATCAGTAGACGATAATTTCTAAGTGATACTTACGTTGACCAACGGGGTACATTGTGTCTGCTATATGATTTAAACCAATAAAAAGCGTGAAATTAAGAAATTATAAGGTCCTCGTGTCGAAAATGTTAAAATGTGCTAATAAAATACATAGAAATAGGTGGCCTCTTGACTTATTTTGACATTAATGATTACTTTTTAAAGTCAATCTTCATCCTATTATTTACCAAGGCAAGAGAATCAAGCGCATAATTCCAAATTATTAATATTAATGCTAAGATTATATCTGCGGATATTAAAGCTTGGAAAGCGTCAAACAGAAATAAAACGAATATATTAAGCCCACTCCGCTCCACATTTAGCCGCGAAATTACTTGCTTGCTAGCTACGTATAATTACTAAATGAAATAGGTACTCTAGAGCAACAATTGCGCGTGAAGCCGTAAAAATGGCTGTAGAGCAGGCTTTATAAAATAATGCTATGTGAGGTCGTCCTCTTCAAAGGCACTCCATTAAAGTTCCATTAAGCTAATTTAAAAAATACAAAATGATAGTTTTGATTCTACTTTACTCCAATCAAAAGTGTAAAACTGTCTTTAGGAAAATCTTTGACAGCTTTCCCTCATTTTCCAGATATAGTCTGTGGTGATCTTATGCGACACAAGATGATTTGGTGGTGAAAAGGTGAAAACTTCTCAATTTCCTATGCAAACACGTGGAAGTGGCGCCCCCAGCACATGTCACTTATCATTTGCCGTATTGTATTCCCGATCGAAGAATCCTATCCCGAATTTTCTAAAAGAAAATATGTCTATTCCTTTCAGTGGAACATATAGAAGATCTGGCGGTGTAGTTTCTGCTATTGGGAAACAATTAAAAAGCGTAAATTTAAAGGCAGCAAAAAGGATAACCGTAAAATTCGATCCCTTTGGGGATAACGTAACCCATACAAGGTGGGATATTTATTTTTAAAAACATGACTCCACTCAACAATACATTATTTTGCATGATAAATTTTATATAATTTTATTTTAGATAATATTTTGGCTGTGCTGATCATAATATGATTAAAATGCTAGGTATATACGGAATATTAATAATTTTATTATGTATGTGTTTCAGAAACTTTTTACACTATCTTAGCTCACCAAAAATAAACCTTACAAACCCAAATTGTGCCCTCAAAACTGAAATAGCTTGTGATCGTAGTGAGCCAACAATAGACATAGCGTTATTACCAGCAATTTCAGGTAATTATTGTTTCATTTCTAAAAAGTAATATTGGGAACATCATCTACATTCATTGATGTACCTATACATAATTAATTTTGCTAAAGGAATATCACCTTAACATTTCAGAAACAGCCAAAATTAGCAAGATTACCTTCAAAAGTGGAAACCTTACTTGTTTGGAGCTACTGCAGTTACTAAATAAGCACGTTTCAAAACTAGCACCTGCCGAAACACCTGTATCTACAGTTCAAACAAAATCTGGGAAGAAAAAGAAATAAAGAAAAATGGCGCGATCTGGGAAAGGCAACTTACATGTTGTAGAAGAGATATACAATTATGTTCCAGCATTTACTGATATTTTCTCTGAAGATTCATTTTATATATTTGTTTTTTGCTTTGTCCTTTCTACAATAATGGTTGCTTATGTCCTATCTAGATTTATAACAATAAAACCTGTAGAATAGCTTATGAATTACATACTGTTTGTTAATATAAAAAATATGTAAATATTGTGGCCTTTGTTTTTACCCTACAGTTTACTGTACTGTACTGTTATCCTACTACTATTATAAAGGCGAAAGTTTGTAAGTATGGATGTATGGATGTTTGTTACTCTTTCACGTAAAAACTACTGAATGGATTTGAATGAAACTTTACCACAATATAGCTTATACATCAGAATAACACATAGGCTACAATTTTTGAGGTTTCTACGAACCTGAAGTCCACGCGAACGAAGTCGCGGGCAAAAGCTAGTTATCAAATAAAAGAAGGAGCTTTACTGATTGTACGGACAGCCGCACATCAGGTTACTACAATCTGTCAAATTTCCTCAGTTGATATTGTACCAAACACTTAGACATAAAGGTGAGGTTCAATTGAAGAAATTTGACAGATTGTAGTAACCTGATATGCGGCTGTCTGTACTTGAAGTAATAATAATTATATCAGTATTGTGAAACCAACACTATCTATTGTTGGAGTCCAGTAAAATTAAATAGTAGTAAATTGAAGATATTACATACTTTTTATGAAGATGAATGAATTAAAATTAGGTGCCTAATTATGTGATGGTTAGAAGCAGCATAAACAAGTACCTTCATATTCCAATCGTTACTAACTTACTAATGAAAAGAGATGGAACAAACATAGGACCTCCTGATATTAAAACTAGGTTGCTCACAAAAGCTGGTGCTGCTGAGACACTATGTCTGTTTCCATACACATACTTATAGTTTAGATAGACAATCAATTTGTCGCAGAGTGCCTGGCGATTAGGTCCTAGTAAACTGCGCGCTTTCGTGTGATGCTACCCAACACGACCACAAAAGAATATCTTTTTCAATGTAGTGTTGGGTAGCATCACACGCGCTTTCGTCATTTGACGATTGCAATACGTGGGTTCATAGCCGCTGCAGCGCTGCAACGTAAAAATGCGAAAAACTGCACGTTGTGGATTCGTGCATGTCATGGGTAATGCATTTCTTCTACCGTCACGGCAGAGGATATAAAATATTTGCACCGTGAAAACTCTAGTAAGGAATATCTAATAACGTAGATGGTAAATTAAAAAATGTATTCAAATCTCGGATAATGTAAATTTATTAATACATACATTCAGTACAAATACAAATTGAAGTGTTTTTTGCGACAGTAAACTTCTCAATTATTTCAAAACTCTTGAGCTCCCCAACGAATCTGAAAAAGAAGGACTTGTGATCATCACGTCTTTAATTCATTTGCTCCCGAATTCACGGAAAAAAATTGGGACTTCCATCATTATACCTAGGTAAAAACTCTAAATACCGAATCTTTTTTTTATTGCTAATATGACCGGAACTGAGAGTTGCGGCTCGATGAATGCGAATAGTTTTAAGGCAAGAATGGTTGCGCTTAGAAGTTTGCTTGTGGAGAGATACTGAACTATATTCTATATTTTTAATTAAAACAAGACAATGTAAAATGGACTCCATTTTCCGCACTTAGACTCTCTTCCAGTCCATTGTACCTGATGATCATCAACAAGACATGTGTATTATTGTTTTTTTTCTTCTAAGGCTTCGGACATACACTAAACCTTTTGTGGGTGCACACAGATTGCAGTCTTGGCCCTTGGGTTTCTCCACGTGCGTCCGACTGTTGCGGCTCATTTAAGTCATAAGACTTGTTGTGACTATAGATAGGAGACATAATAACATATTTGCAGTTGTAACTTAGTACTAAAACACTTACGTCTTGATTCCTAGCTTTATGCTTGCGTTCAACCAGTGACGACAGCGCTTCCGACCGCACGGCGAGAGAATCAATCCGTTCAACGAGTTGCTGATACGGCGAGAGAGGCTGCGCCCCCATCACGACGTGGCCCAGCTTGGAGTCTATCTTGGCGTCTAGCCGCGCGTTGCGGATCAGGTTCACAATCCAGCATTCAGCTTCATCGGGCTGCATGTTTAGGTTCTCTGCCAACATGCTGTAACATAAAATGCGTTTAAATAATGCGGTCTGTTTGTACAGTCAGCATCAAAAGTAGCTTAACACTTTAGCTGCTTTTGATGTTGACCATACTATAGAACCCTGTTGCATCACTGTCCGGGACATCGTTAAACAAGTTTCATAGCCGGTATTAAAGATATTAGATACTTAATAAAAATAATGTAACCTGATTAAAACAGGTAATTAGGGAATTAATAATAGGAAAAAAAAATGTGTTGAAAACATTCTATTCTCACCCAATACTGATAACTTGATGAATTCGGCAGAAAGTTTCGAAGATCATCAAGCGGGCGTTTTCAACGAATTCCTCCAAACAAGCAATCAAGAAGAAGTCTGTCAACAGTACTGCTTGACACTGGTTCAGTTTTCTACGCGCGGCTTCAAAATCAAAGTTAACGTAAAGATGCTCTATAAATTCAGTTATCGGGTCTCTGTAACAATTCAATACGGAATATTATGATAAGTTGGTTGAAACATAAACGAATAACATAAGTACTTAGGTACATTAGCCAGTAGCAAGACACAACATCGTAAACGAAAACGTTCTCTAAACAGCGTGACGAACGTAATATCTTAACTTCCCACGCACCAAAAGGCTCTGGAATCCCGGGGTCTGCATACCAGCAGCCCTGCAAATTTATGTTACACTATCTTCAGTTTTTTAGGTGATAGGTGGCAGAGTGCCGACGGATCACCTGATGGTAAGAGAATGCCGTCGTCCATGCTAACACTAGTGGAGGCAGAAGTGCGCTGCCAACCTTACCCCTTCCCCAATACAGCGATGCGCCGCTTCATGGTGGTTTTCTACGAGGCCCTAGTCTAATCACTAATCGCGCAGATACGCGTACCACCCTTCGCTCCGATCATCACCGTTGATCCTCGACATTTGAGAGCACATAATAACTGGCGAGCTAACTTGCTGTACAACATTTTAGCTACTCAAAGGTTTTAGAAATTTTGCAGGAATGACAGTAGCATGGAGCGGGAGCGGGGGAGGTCCACCCCGAGCGGCAAACTAAGCATAACCTTTTTTGATGAATAAAAGAATAAAAGAGAGCGGCAAAATAATCTTCCCCCGCCCCGGGCGCCTATCCACGCTACCCCATGCCACTGAGGAAAGGTACTGTAAAATTTACCTGTAAGTGTAAGCTTCTTGCTGAATTACTTTTACCAAATCCTTGAGGGCATTTCGCCGAGATCTGTTAATAATGACAGCTGTAGCCAAATAACGTAGGATATGGGGGCACATTGTCTGGATAGCATTCAAGTACCTGAAGAAAAAAAATACAATATTACAAAGAGTTTTGTGTTTGTAACACTAACTAAACTAAGGTAAAAACTTTGAAATCCTCTATATTAGAAAGCAAGCACAAATAATTACATAAATTATGCTTGAGTGAAAATACCTATAAACAGTATTGAACTATAACTACTTACAGAGGTTTGTACAAAAACATCTCAATGATCAGATCACGGCCTTTGACGTGATTGAAAAACACGAAGAGGGACCAGTGCACCAGCCAGGTCCTTTGCTGCAGCGCCTGCATGTTGTTTGCGGTGGCTCCAGCTGCCCCATTATCGATGAATTCTCGCAATTTCGTGAGGTCATCAAGAGCACCATCCCAGTTTTGAACTAAGATCTCGCTAGCCAGTTTCCCCCAAAGAACCGAAAGGTAATTCTGAAAACAGGTTTAATGAATGATATAGATCATACTTACATTCTATAATGAAACCATGATTCAATCTTAATTTTGGAAGATAGTAAAACCTCATTAGTGTTAGATTGAAGAAAAATTTTGTCATTAAAATAAAAATAAAATAGCGACATCGGATTTGTCAGATTGGTGTCAGAATCAGAGGTTTCAAGATGTCAGCAAAATTAATAGTTCATAAATTTGAAAACGGTCTTAGTAGCAAATCTTTATTAGTCACCATTGCCGAGGAAGATAATGATTTATCTCAAACTAAATTCGGCGAATGGCTAGAAGTTAGGGCCTCACAGAGGAAGAAAGAAAACGAGAAATCTTCTCGACTGGTTGTAAAAATTGTCACAGGAAACGAGCTCACCCGTTTTAATCTCGACACTTGTGCTAAATTGATAGATAATTTAGAAAGTAACGCATTTCCAAAATTACCTATGTATGACAACAATCAATCTATGACAAATGATGGAGAAAACATTTCAGAAAGAAAAACTGTGAATATGGGCTATAACATGCAATATTTTGACTTCTTATCAACAATCTCACAATGAACAACAATCAAAAGATCAGTGCTATAACACTGAATTCATGAATTTCTATAATAGTTATTCAAATGAGAGCCAATTTACTTTAAGTGCGTGTCCTCTGGAGCACAGTTTGGAAAAAGTAAAGGAGAATAATGCGCGCATAATGGAAAACATTCACATGCTCAATAGAACATTGAATTACACTAAGAAGAAGGAAATTTTAGATATTGTATGTCCCAAATCTATGAGATCTTATCCATGTGAAGCCTGTGGGAAATGTTTTGTATATGAAACAGGTCTTAAAAGACATTATGCGATGAGACACGCTATAACAGAGAACCCACCACGTTGGCAAGTGGTATGGACATGCATAGAGTGCTTTCAAGTTTGGCCACAGCAAGACTTAGCTATAAACCATTCTAAGCAATGTTCACAATCAGATAGTGTCGACAGTGTGAGGGAAATTAAAACCTCTTCATTACTGCAATGCGAATTTTGTGAGAAAGTATTTACAAGTATTCCTAGACTTGTATGGCATGCTAAAACACATTTGACACAAAAAAATTATGAGTGCAACACATGTGACATATCTTTTTCATCATTTAGAGCAGCAGAGGAGCACTGGCTGTTATGCCCGTGGTTAAAAATTCATTACAGTTTTTCTTTGCCGAAACTTTTACTATGCAATGCGTGTGACCGCAAATTTAAGAACTATGAACAGTTGTACATCCACAGGTAAACAAAGATATTCATGTTAAAACAGTTAAACAGTTTCTTATCACACAACTTTAATTGAATTATACTTTCCAGGTACAAGATTGGGCATTTTATGGCTAAGAGTACAAGTCATTCTTTGGATACACTTGCATACCAGTGCGAAATATGTGCAAAATGCTTTCTAGCTATACCACCACTTCAAGTTCACAAGCAACAGTGTCACCCCCTCAATGATATGACTACTGGCAATATGGTAAAATAATTCCATTTTCTTTTTGATGTGAATAAATGTATGTTAAGAGTGTGATGGTAAGGAGAAAAAGCTATAAGTTCTACTAATCCCAATTTTCCTGTGATAAGACATACATACTAGCAGCCTTGTATTTCTAATAATCTAGTATACTATAAACTAAAATAAGTAATTTGTAGTTATTTTTTAAGTATTACCTAAGTAGGCAACCAGCAAGCTGCAACCCTAGCCCTAACATGTTGGATTTACTACATTCCACTCCGGGTGTACAAACTTCTTTCTTTGCAGATCTCTAACTACAATGACTTTCAAAACAACTATTATGATGATGAATTGCATAATGTTGCAAGAGAGTAAATTATACTGCAAGTTTTGGTGTATGGAAAGTAAATAATTAGGTGAATCTTATTAAATAGCTATTAAATATGTATTTGAATAAATAAACAATGCAGTTTCTCTCATTTACCATAGAAAACACCATCACAATACAATTTAATTTAAACAGAAAACTTTTCATGCAACAATCAGTATAGTTACCTTATCAGTCGGAGACATGACCAGCTGACAGAAATACAGGTATGAAGCAGATTCAACATAGTTTCCACATTCATACCTATATTTGGCTAAACGATACATGCTGTCAATCATTTCAATTTTGAACTGAAACAAAAATATAGGTATTACAATAAGGTCAGATTTAGTTTTGAACTTAATCAAATTAAAGGAGTTGCAATTAAAAAATTATATACAAAGGAGGATCTTTTTTTTTATATGATATAGGTGGCAAACGAGCCGACGGATCATCTGATGGTAAGCGATTACCGCCGCCCTTGGACACCTGCAACACCAATCTCTATCTAAGAAACTCTTATTTCATAGGTATTAAAAAGATTGAATATTGGAAAATTATTGATTAATGGTCACCGCTCTACAGAGCAGGTGGTTTATTTTATTTATTTATTTTCTGTAAACATAGAACTTGTTTATTACATACTTCAAATTCTTTATTGGTTGTTAGATAGTTGATCAATGTCTTGGGATCCCTCATAGTTTCCACAGTCTTCATCACATCATCTCTCTGCATAAGCCGGAGAACCGGCTCTACAGCATCTTGGAGAACTTGCAGCTGCGAGAGGACTACACCTCTGCGAGATTTAATTTCCTGAAAGATGTTTTATAGACAACTGTCAATATTAAGTTGTAATAAGAGAGATAAATATTGGTTTTGATAGCAAGATATTGTTGTATATTATTTAAAAAATATATATAATCTAACAATTATTGCACTTCTCTTAATTGAAAAATATTACACAGATGAGCTACTAAAGTCACACTAGATTCTTATAAATTGTAGAGAAATAAGCATTAAATAAATATGCAAGATCTACCTACACCTTAAAAATAAGTAAGGTTTACTTTACCTACTTTTATAAGAATAGAGGCATGTAATTGAATACGTCGTGTAGAGTTTTAAGAGTAAGGTTTTTGGTCAAAAGGTTATCAGTAACATTCAGGTAAAGTTTACTGTTTCAGACAACCTATATTAAATTACAGAGATGCAAACAATCAAACGTTCACTTACTTCGGGTGTGTCGTCGTCGGGGTAGAGCATTCCTCTAATATCAATAACATAGTCAATCATGTTAGTTTTGCTCAATATTTCCAGTTTTGCCTGTAGTAGTTCTGACTGGTCATAGGTCTGAAAATATTCGTATAACTTACTTTAGTATTTTAATACACTCCATATTATAAAGCAAATAATTTGTTTTCACATTGATTATCCTACGATTTAGCTAATTAAGTTTTGTAACTGGTAGGCATACTATTATAATTAATAAACGATGACAAAATAAGATGACGACGATTGACCATACCTCTTTTGCTGCCAGAAACTCCAGTAAAGGAAACACGAGATGACGGTCTAAATATTGACCGATTTTAAAAGTAAGATCAAATTTTGAATAACTCATTTTGTGTTTAATTCACAGCTCAATAACAAAAAACTTTAGTACAACTTTCAGACGTGAAACAACCTAACCTCAAAAAGAATGAGAGCCAGGTTTTGACACTTGGATTGACAATGTCAATTGCGGATACGGATATAGCCAACGTAGCGAGCGTGGTAGCGTAGCGTCTCGCTGAACAGGGCCCGTAATACCAGCAAATACGAAAACCATCCATTCGCAGCGCAGTTCAAAGGCAGGCCTGTTTCTGCGCTGCTAAGATTCGTATTATGAGCCCATAAAAACTGAACGACTATTGCACTGCTAGGCAAAAAGGTGAACGGTTTCCTTGTCTCTGGTCTGCTTACTGATTCAACCTAGAATCGTTCGGAAATCTTATGATATTCTTTTCCCGTTTTACCGGTTTTTTAGTTTTCGCTTTATAATATCAATTGCTGACTAAAAGTACGTTTTTATGAGTGTAATTTACTTAATCAGCATAATTTTCTTAATTCACAGTAGATTTTAATAAAATTATGGAGTAATTCATATGGCGTGCGACTATTCTGTACTCTTCTTACCTACCTAGATTTTTGAACGATTCTTACTTACTGGCAAATATGCTGTCAAAAGTGTCAAATAATTGAAATAATAACAATGTCAACATTGGTAGTTTTCTTTGCAAATTTATATAAAATCAAAGATTAAAATAGTATTGTTGACATTATTTAAGTGCAATTTATTCAATAGTTTTACTGTAAAATTAATATAATAATAAAAACCGGGTTTATAAACTATTGCACATAATATTAGTTTCCAATCACAAACTGAGATAAAAGGCAATAAATTCCTATTAGCCGAGCATGTAAGAAATGTGGAAGAACTGCGACATAACGGCTAAAGCTACTTAATACGAGCCCACGTAATTCGTCAGACATCTGTGACACTAACACCATACAAAACCAGTTTAAACGTAAGTAATGTTTATATGTGATATATTTATCTGTTTGTTCAATCTGCAGTGACCTGTGATAGTTCTTCTGAGGATCCTCAACTGTTCTCGAAATAACATTAGAGCCTCTAGTGAGAACTTGTTGAAAAATTCTGTAATTAAGGCTTTAGCATGTGTCTGGCCTGTCGATCTCAACCAGTGTTGCTTGCTCTGTTTGATTGACCACTCTTTTAGCAAGCGTATGCACCTGGGTATGCCCAGTACTAGTTCCGGGGATTGTACTTATTTTATTACATGTAAGTCATTTCCAATTTACTAATTGTTCTTATTATTTTTACAGATCTGGTGTTGTCACTGGTGTAAAATGTGACTGTGTCTATAATCAGAGCAGCAAGTGCAAGCATTTTAGTGCCTTAATATCCTATGTTAACATCACCTCCAGCTTGTCAAAGACCAGTAACAAACAACATTGGGGCAAACCTAGTATTCGGCAATTTGTTCATTATAAATGTTCTAAATTCTTCGAAGATATGACTAATAAAGACTGATTCAATATTTACAAAACCTGTTTTTATTTACCAATTTTAACAATAACATACTATTATTTGTAGAGAATATTGGAGGTTGTACTGCAATCAACACTTCTGAAAGTTGACCATCTGCATTTGTTTCCAATTTCTGCCGTATTGTGCGCGGTCATTATCTGTCCACCACTACTCGCTTTGCACATAGCCAATTTCCCTATTACTATTGTAGATATTGTATACCTTGTATATTATGTATATTAGTGAGTTCTTAAATATTTTATACTAGTTTGAATATAAATCCTAAACTCGAATTCTAATGTCTTTTTTTAATTCTTTGGTCTAACTACTTAAGAAGTTTTTATTACTTGTCACAGACCAATAAGTGTTATTTTTTTTTATTCCTACGAATACGTAGCAACAATTTGTTTCTTTAAACTTTACGAACTTCGCCGATACTTACTTTTGTAGGAAGTAGACATAGCTCGGTCTCGGCAGGGCAGCTAAGTTTTCGTGTTTGCAGTCTTCTTCATTTAAAATGTCGTAAGTACATAGCATTTTTTACCTTTGTTTAAAAATAACTTACATCACATACAATGGACCAAAGGAGAGTCTAAGTTCGGAAAGTGAACTCCACTTTACATTACAAAATAACTTACTCGTACTTGCACTTTATGTAGGTATATTAGTGGTAAATAGAATATTTACTATAGTGAAAACCAACAAACAAGACATCGTGTGAGATATACCCAACTGCTTGGGAGTTTTTGAATGATCCCTGAGAAATAGCAGTAGGGTATAACAAAATATCCGCTTAAGCTCGGGAACATTTTAAGAGGATGTAGAGTGCAGCGGGAGAAAGGCTCAACTCTTTTTTTTATGATCTAGGTGGCAGACAAGCACACGGATCACCTGATGGTAAGCGATTACCGCCGCCCATGGACACCTATAACACCAGTGGTGTCAAAAGTGTGCTACTTACCTTTTTTACCCCCCTTCCCCTAGATTGGGCCTCTGATACCCTCACACACACAGCGTATGCACTGCTTCACACTGGTTTTCTGTGGGGATGTGGTATTACTCCGGTCGAGCCGGCCCATTCATGCCAAAGCCTGGCTCTCCCACTGTTAAAGTCTGCATCAGGATGGTCGAAAGTATGTCAGTATTTACTTACTACATAAGAATATACTTAATTCAACTAAGAAATCACAAAACAGTTTTGGTTTCATATTATATTTATTATCAAATCTAATTGCATTTACAAATACATAGATAAAGGTATGGAACTACAACATGAAGTTATTGTAATACAATTTTTTATATTTCCAGTACTGGCTCATCAATGATGCTCGTAGAAGGACGGCACAAGAAAACTTTTTGTACAATTACATTGAACATTTAGGTACCTATTGTAAGATCAGCGACCTAAATAATTCCTATGCGCGCCGATTGTTTGTTTACGATTTTAGTTTTACTTATCTAGTTCATGTTCGATTGTCACTGTGTGCACACATTATCAGAATAAAATACAAGTCAAGATCAATCAAGGCTTTTCTTGCATCTTCTATCAAGCTAAATATATGAGCAATCAAATGCTCCTACACTTTTAACTCCGGACCGGGGGACAAAAACACACTGAAACACAACCTCAAAACAGGGAAAAATTGCCACCATTTACTAGGCAAATCATTAACAATGTTGTGAAAGGTGGTCTAAAAGTAACTTTTTCAAGATTGTTTATTTGACGTTTATCACGCACAAAAGACGCGCAGTTTGACAATTATTAAGCGCTCATATTACGAAAAGTTCATACAAAAAAAAAGGTGAACGGTTTTCAAGACGTCAACATAACTGCCCTGCCGCAGGCCTGCTACAGGCCTGCGTAAAGGACGTCATAGTACAAAATAACAAGGCAGTTCAATAGCAGGCCTGCTTTAACGGCTGGTAGTAAGGGTCCAGATAATAAATTGAGATAGTAGCTACTACTGTAATATTCAATTGCTCGTGATTGCTCGAATAATAATCCAAAGTGTTTTTAAATTCAAATTATTTATTCCTCGTTATTTTATGTTGGAATATAGTTTATTAAGTTATTTTGGTATTAAATAATCGGTATAAAAACTTTTTACTCATGGTTTACATCTAATGTATACAATTTAAATATTTTGGGCATCGTACTATCGAACCAATTGAATTAAATTGATACAAGTACAACACTAGTCACGTTATTGTCCATGCTGAGTTAAAAATAATATTTTTGGTTATAATTTGGGATTTTCGTGCTATAATAATAAAGTAATCGAAGCTTAAAAACATTTTTTCGTCAAAATTTATAGACGACAAGGATTTGGACCACGTAATTCATCTGAAAAAGTGTCACTGCGGCTGGATGCGCTCCTAAAATCTAAAATGGCGTCTGGCGTTCTTCGATAGGATGCGTCACAAATAGAAGCGGTGCATGTGTTTTATAATGGCTATAAATAGAAGAGTTGCATTTTTATAGCTGCAGTGGATTGTTATTTAAAATGTCAAATACTGTGATTACTAATTACACGGACCTCAATGGGCCTTCGACAAAGGCTGATAGTTCTGTTGTTGTTATTGTAAACAAGGATGGATCTCTCTCTGTTGATCAGAATTTACTGGGTACTTTGATGGGTATGTGGTCTTCTTCATTTAATAAACAACTATTAAGTAATTCTTACTGAAATAGGTCATACTTATTCATAACATGGATTTTAACAAATGACCATACAACCAAAAATCCAAGCATTCCTATACCTCCCCATTACTACGATTTCAGTGCTTTCTCATATTATAATGAATTTTTATGTGTAGCACAGCACTCTTATTACTAATTTATTATTTTTTGAGGTAATCGTGATAGAAAAAATTTTGGCGCCAAAACACATTTCTCATAGAACTCAAGTAAATTTTAAGTTCTATTTCTGAATTTGTATAAGTATATACACTCGGCGTCATGTAGCGATACCCATTTTGGATTATGGACCGTCCTTACGTCTGAGATACAAGTGCAATTTTTGCACTGTAGGGAGGTAACTCGAACGCCGTCTGTACATACAGAGAGCAATAATACTTAGATGACTAATATTGCCAATAAGAATTTGTATAAAACTGAACATGTAATTCAATATATTTATGGCAGGTACTGATGGATCCCAAGCAGCCGGTATTAGTGTGGTACGAGTTGGGCACGAAGGAAAGCCTGATGATGCCACAGACTCCGAATCAGATGATGATAAAGTGCCTCATGTTACACTTTCAGTGGATAGTTATTATGATGAGCCTAACAGCATCATTAAGTATGGTAAGTTGATTATTTGTGTTTATTGGAATGGATATTATTTTTGGTAATTGTTTAGAGTTTGGTTTTGTCAAATTGTTTGTTTATATTTTAGATAGTGGAGCTGAAATGTTGCAGTCATTGAGGATAGAAACAAGAGAAAATAGCCTAATTGGCTTTCAAAATGACCACTGTTACACACCGTTCACATCACCCAGCCAAACTCTGCCACAGAGCAGTGACAGTTACCCTGGTTATGATGACCCGGTTATTGAAATCACTCACACTCCTCCACCTAAACCAGTTCCCAATTCAAAGAAAATCACTATTTTGGAACAGCAAATAATTCCCAAAGGGAAAAAGATTGTATTGAATCCAACAGAGTCTCCAATCATATTGAAAGGCAATGATGTTCTTAGCAAACCATTGCCTGCGGTTTCAAAAGTGAAAAATGCCACTGAACAGGAAAAGAATGTGGACAATCTGCAAAAAAATGATGACACTACAGAATCTTCTTCAATCAGTTCTGGTGACAGTATTCCTGATAGAGACTCTGATTCCGATTACAAAGATACTAAAGATCGGAGTGGTTCAATAAAAGTAAAAAAAACTAAGCTGAAACCTCGAATTTTAAAAAACACATTGAGTTCAAAACCTTTGAAATTAGATCCAAAAGTAGCATCTAGATTGAAATCTAACAAAACTGTTTTGAAAAGAGAAGTGAAAGAAAAAATCCAAATAAAGAGTGTAACTGAGAAAAAAATACCTGCACAAGGTCAGCAAAATGTGGATCTGGAAAGCCTTATTCCTTCATCAGAAATCTCACTCAATATTCCTTCTGGAAATGAGCAAACTAAGATTTTACCCAAACAAGCTCCAAAACCTGCAAGGAAAGAGAAAAAGACACCAGCTCATGTTACAGCACTTTTGTCTGATATGACTTCATTGTTTTCAACACCTGATGTTATTAGAAGGGTCTCTACTGATAACAAAGTTCCAAGCAAATCTGAGTCCATGGTTAGTGATAAAAAGTTAGCAGCCCTTCCAAAAACACCTGATGCAACTGACATGAAGACTGTGGAAAGTATTAAAGTAATTGAGGAGCACATAGAAAAGACAAAGAGTATTCCACCAAAATCCTACTCAAAACAAAAAGATAAAGCTAATGTTGCCAGTGACAAAGTATTTATGTCCTCCCCAATACCTCAACTTGATGATGCTAGTTTGGCTCAAATTTTGCAAGATACCACAGGAATATCAAATCCTGTGAAAATACAACCAAGTATTTCTGCTAGTAATGCTATGAGCAGTCCAGGCCTGGCTGGTCCACTATCCCCTACTTTAGATTTACTTGGTGGTTTGCAACCAGAGGAGGAGGGTTTAACAGAAGATTTGTTGATGCATGTAGCACAGTTGGTAGAAAGCTCAGAAAATTTACAAGAAGTTATAGATAAACAGGTTCTGGGCAAAGTGGACACAACACCAGCAAAAACACCTGTTCCAACTCCATTCCAGCAGCCACCTAGTAGTTTATATGCCCAAACTCTTACAAAATCGGCGAAAAATGTCGTTACACGCAAAGACCCTATAGAGATAGTTCGTCGCGATGGACGAGTGATTACCTTGCCACCGATTGAAGCACCGGCCACTAGAGCATCTAAAAGGAAAAGTCAGATAGAAATGTCCAGCAATGCAGATGTGTTACCAACTCCAGCAACTACCATAGTTAACCCTGTGGCTGCCACGCCTGAGCCTCAGGTTCAGGTTGTGTCCAAACATTATGTGAACAAGAAATTAACAAGTAAAAAACAAGAACAAGTGCCTCAAACACCAGTTGTTGATAAAATATCTGCAGAATCTCAAGAAAGCTGGAATTCAGAAGATGATCCTTACAGGTATTCAAACTCAGTCCTGTTATACTTGTGCTCTATAATAGCTCACTTTTAAATTTCTAAATGTAAAAAATAATTATTGTAATTTTTATTGAAGGTTATGGTGTATCTGTAAACAACCACATAACAACCGATTCATGATATGCTGTGACGGCTGTGAGGATTGGTTCCATGGGAAGTGCGTCAACATCACAAAGGCTATGGGTCAGCAAATGGAAGAACAAGGCATAGAGTGGAGATGTCCCAATTGTGTCAAAAAAACCCCAAAAACAGCTGCTAAGAGTGCATCAAAGGTAACTATGTAATTTTCGATATTAAATAGGCGAATAATTTTATTAATTCCACTTTTATGTAGGTATGTACTGTTTATAAGAAAAGAAATCGTTTTCGTAAGAAACACGTCAAACCATTAGAAAAATTCGCCTTGCAGATAAAATGATCCACTATCTGTAGACAAAATTTGATGGAAATTTTAAATCTACTCTGTTTTATTTTGCACCACAAAATAGATTCTTCCACAAAAGAAAAGTGAGAGTGATGGAGCTACTTCATCCCAGTCTTTATTGAAAGACTCATCTAAAACTAGCTGCATAGTATGCAAGAAACCAGCTCGTGCCAGCAGCATTTATTGCAGTGATGCCTGCATCCTGAAGCATGCACAGGACTCGCTGAGTAACCAAAGCCCGTCTAGTAAGCCTGAAAGTGACATGGGTAAACCACAAGACAAAAAATCCGAATCAAGGGTAATTTATTTTCCATATTTTATACATGGCATTTTAAATAATGGTTTCTCTTTTTGGAAAATCTAAAATTATAATTTTAACATTACAGGTCATTGTATATGAAAGAAAATCTGGACGGCTTTTGGCTGGACCAAACGCACCTACTGCAGAAAACTTAAAAGCTTGGCTCCAAAAAAATCCTACATTTGAAGTAGTACGGCCTGGGACTCTCAGTACAATTAAGCCAAATATTTCTAAAAAGAAAGTTTCAAATGAGCCTCATAAAATTCAAACTACCTTAAACTTTGAAAGAGTTCCCAGAAAATCTGTAGAGACTCCAACATCAAGTAAAACTCATCTAGACATAAGAACCCGAACTCCTCAACAGGAGGCCAAACTTAGAACCCCACAACCTGAAATGAAACTAAAGGTGATGACACCCGAAGCAAAAGCCAGGCCTCAACAAGAAAGGTTTACTAAAACGATTATGTCACCCAAAGAAGAAGTACGGATGTTATCACAGCCTAAAACACCAATTTCGTCAAGGGCTCAAGCCCCACAATACCCGGAGACGCCAAAAGCGAGTACTTCTGCTGCAAAACCTACTAGTGAACCAAGAAGATTGGTTCGGACAGCCAGTAGATCACAAGTAGTACATGAAAAGGTTTGTAATTTTGGTTTAGTTTTTTCAATCTCTGTAAATGGTACTGATGTTGTAAATATAAAATTACAATATACATTGTATAAAGCTTCTTACGCATTATACATTATTATGCCGTTCTACAGTGATTGATACTGTAGAGGTTGTTAAATTCACTATGATGTAACCATTGCTGATAAAAAATTCAACAGATGCCTGCAATAGATCATAATGGAAACTTTGTCAAAAACTGAATGCTTTTATGTTGGTATTAACCTTGGAATTGTTTGCTCTTTGATTACTGGCCGATAGTTGTAAATTTATTAGCCATTGCTCTATCTATACAGGTAGCATCAGTCTCGCCTTCGACATCACGCCGAAAGGACTCGGATAGTAGTAAAAACAAAATGGATTCATCTGACTCAATTCGCGATAATGTGAGAAAAGCGTTACAAGAACAACTGAATCAACGTATGGCAGAATATGATGGACCCAAGTTTAGTGAAGAAGAAATAATAGACTTTGCCAATGAGACTGAACTTGAATTACATGAGTTGTTTAGAGATGTTGGCATGAAGTATAAAGCTAAATACAGATCACTGATGTTTAATATCAAGGACCGCAAAAATCTTTCACTGTGGCAAAAGATTTGTGACAAAGCTATTACACCTAAGCAACTAGTGAGTATAGTCATAGTTATCGGCATTAGCAGTCGCTAATTGATATTTTGTTACATATCTACATAGTCAATAGATTTTCACTGTATCAATATTTTGTCTGTATAGGTTCGTCTATCTCCAGAAGAACTTGCAAGTCAAGAGTTAGCTCAGTGGAGAGAGGATGAGGCAAAGCATCAACTTGAGTTGATAAAAAAATCTGAGCTGGATTTATTAGCTGCAAGCAAAACATATGTTCTTAAAACACATAAAGGAGAAGAGGTAAATAAGTTAAGAGTAATATTAGACATTATGTAAATACCAATAGCAATTTGATTTCTCTTCTAAAAAATAAATATTTTTTTAGTTGGAACTTGATGTAAAATGTGCCATATTTATTCTCCCTTCAAAACAGTCCACTGTAAAGGATCGTGAGTCCTTTTGATTCCATCATTTAGGTGTCTCCATCGGTCCTGTTCTGTAGGTTGGTAGAGTGCGTCGCTAGCAGGTATTTTCAGTTCCTCCACTATTTGGTCCGATCATTGGTTAAGACAGCTTTCAGTCCATGGTATTCGCAGCATTATACGCCAGCACCATTTCTCAAAAGCGACGATTCGTCATATTTATTACATATTGCCAAAATGGTTTACAGGTAATGGAAACAAAAGAATCAGTGTCAACAGAATTGGACCCTGATGCTATACCAGTGGAAGATGTTGTACAAGCCTTAAATGAAGAAACAGGCACAGACGATATTAAACCTGAAGGGGAATTGTAAGTAGATAGATTTAATTTTTCCTCAGCAACCATATTATTACATAGTTACACTAGACTAGCAACTTTCGACTTTGAACAAGCAGTCCTACTTGAAATGAAAAACACATTTTTTTTTGTAGGAACAGTAGTTCCAGCAAAGTCGAAGTCACAGAGAAGAAACAGAGTCGAAAAAGAAGCAAAGATGAAAGCAGTTCAGAATTTTCCAAAAAAGATAAACGGGATTCTAAAAGGGACTCTGAAAGTAGAAAATCACGGTCCTCGAGACGTAAATCCGACGTCAAAGACAGAAGCTCGAGGGAGGAGAGGAAATCCACGAGAACACAAGACAAGCGACGATCAAGTAGAACAAAATCTGATTCCATAGAGAGATCCGAGGAATCTAAAGAAAAGACTGAAACTGACCAGTCTACATACAGATCGAGGTCGAGAGCAAAGTCCAAGAGGCGATCTAAATCTCGAGAACATTCCAGGTCCATTTCACAGAGTCGAGACCGGTCGCGTTCACGAGCGCGCTCCCGGCGAAGGTCGCCGTCTCGGGAAATCAAGCGGAGTCGCCGTTCCCGCTCCAAACATTCGAGCAGTACGGACGAGAAAATCAAACACCGCTCCAGATCTCAGGATAATGTGTACACTAAAAATAAAAATGAGTATGTATTTAAAAATTAATAATAATTTTATAAATTAATAATGACATGAAGCCTAACCATTTGTCTGTCTGTTTTAGTTCTACAGATTCTGATTCTATAGAGAGGCCCAAATCAGCCATGCTTAAGGAAGTACATCCGGAGTATGATCCTCACGAACCAATGATCACGTCCGCGTTTTCGGAAGAAGATTTGAGGAAGTCGAGGGAGGATGTTTATGAGGATGCATACAAAAATGAAATTGATGAGTTAAACAACACCTTTGACACATCTAAGGGTTTTTCTATCAATGCAAATGTGATAACGCCCACTGCAAAATATCCAGGAAAGCAGGATAAAGTTTCAGGTACCAATACAAAAATAATGTAGCAGTAAATAAAAAATGTACTTAAAATTTTTGAAACTGTATAAAATTAATTAGAATTGTTTTGTCTTGTAGAAGCAGAAAGTGATCAAGAACCTAGTAGCACAGTTGACAATGCGGCGGCGACTGTATGGAATGGGTGTATCAACATGGTGGATGTGGCAAGATTTTATGTTGCTGCACATGAGGTATACATATTTCTGTTGATGACGTCACCTGACTTCAAGTATGTATGTATATTATAAAATCAAACTGCAAAGTTTTTAATTTATTTATTATTTTTCAGGTATCTGGAAGTGCCTCAGATTTAGAAGATGATTTGAGTGCAGAGTTGGACATTGTTGGAAGGATAAATCCTGACACAGTGTGGGATTACATAGGAAAAATGAAGAGAGCCAGTAATAAAGATATCGTTATATTGCGATTACAGGCTGCCAATGACGAGGAAAAGATGCAATATATTGCATTGTATAGTTATCTTAGTAGTCGTAATAGGTTTGTAGATTGTTTAAATTATAGTTTCAATAAAATATATTACTTTACAAATAATTATTACCTTAATTTATTTAAGTTTGGGTTTTTATTTATTTACCTTTACTCCTTTTGACATGAATGTTTGTTGTATGCATGTTTATAATTTAGGTAAAATGTATAGAACTCTGATATTTGATGAATTTTATTGGACTGAAATAACGTTGAGATTATACGAATTTTAGATTAGGCGTGGTGAAAGTGTCGAACACGACTTCTGTGAAAGACATCTACATCGTCCCCCTCCCCGCCAACACCAGCCTGCCGGCGGTGCTGCTGCCGCTGGACGGGCCCGGGCTCGCCGACATCAAGACCCACCTGCTCATCGCCATCGTCATCCGACAGAGGAAAAGGCGACTTGCCCAACATGTTGCCCAAGAAGTTGTTCCCGCTAAGGTTAGTTAATTTAAATTAGGAAAAGATTAATAAACGGTTTCTTTTTCGTTTGGTATTTTTATTTAGTTTACTGTAAACAAGAAAAGAAGTAGAAACAAAAGAATATCAGTGGGTATACAGGTGGATCGTTCCAAACATGTTGTCATGCCTACCTATTATGTTCCCTCATCATCACAGAAAATATGTTACCCCCAGATAATTAGGGTCTGTATGTACCACAAAGAGCCATTTCGATTCCAATAATTATTATAATGTAATGCAAAATATGCCATTACTTTTTATTCGGCGATGCTGCTTTTGTTTACACATATTTTCAAATTAATAGATATTCCTTCTAACTTTTTACTAGGTAATATTTTTGTTAAAGGATTTTTTTTTGCAATAATATCACACTTTAATTCATCGCGTGTTTCCAGTTACTGTGTTCAGTAAATACACTGGGGAGCAAATAAATCCAGCCACTACATACCTAATTTTCATACAAACGGGCTTAGTTAGGAAGTTTACAGATACAGTAATAGTTTAAATGTGAATCGACATATTGAAGTATTTTAAATAACTGCATCGCATCGCATATACACTTGTATGGAACAGGAAAAACAGCATAAATTTTCCAATTTTTATTTGAAAATTGAACATTTTTGACATCAATTCACATTTGAATTATTACATACCATAGCATTGAAATTTATCTGCAAGCTTCCTAAAAGCACGTTTGTATGAAAATTAGGTAGTGGCCCGGTTTATTTGCTCCCCAGTGTAGTTAAAGTGCGTTATTATTCCCTTATTTTTACATGACAACTATGAAACGCTTCACTTTATCCGCACAGGTGGCACGAGAATCTCGAAAGCGGTCTTACACTCCACCCATCGCTTCTAAAACCTCGTACACGCCACCAACATCGCCGCGTCGTCGTCTCCCGCTGCCAGCCTACACCTCGCCAGCTCTTTCTACTTCGGTCAAGGACAAAATAGCTGCTTCTTTAGGTATGTATGTCATAAAATATTAACAAGCAAGCGGTACTAAATTACCCTCAATTTACTCAAATTATAGGTTTCACCTTATACCAGTAATAAAGTTAAACCATCTGAACGTTACAGCGTCAGCAGATGACGAAGAAGCCTACAGTCCCGGTTCTTCGAGCAGTGGAGGCAGTGTTGCAACGTCCGCTATACAGCCGGCTTCGAATACTTTGCGATCTAAAATGGAGGAACTCAATCGACAAATTGAAGAACAAAAGCAGCAGATTCTCAAAATGGCTAGAGCCGATTCATCTGTTGGCGAGGTAAATTTTATTATATATTATAATTAACGAGTATTGAACGTGATTTGGGGTAAATTTTGCGAGTGCATTCGGTATTCGGAGGAATATTTTCTTATTCAATATTTATTTATTTCAGGATGAAGCTTACTCCCCATCGCGCCCCATGACGCCACCTTCTGTAGTTCCTCTGGCAGACATTTCGCTACCATCAAACTTGCAAGAAATCCTTGCAACCATTAAACAACGTTCGGAACCAGCGAATACTGCTGACGTTGACATGCGTACAATGCCTTTACCACAGTAAATAGTTATTATCATAATAATATTATAATTTAAGTTTTTTTTACATACTACAATAAGCACAAGAATACTTTATTAGTAGACAATGTATTGAAATTATGGTTAAATTAATCTTTTTTTTTTAAACTGTACATACTAAATAGTTTTATTATTTTTGTGTGTTGATTGATTAGTTTCCAATCTGTGGGCAAAATAGAACCCACTGATCTCTTGCTGTACCTTCAAACAATATTGCCTTTATTTAAATTACTAACTTGAATTGAAAAGTTTCATTTTAATATCAATTTGTGTAGTGAAAACTTCTCTGCAGCTTTTCAAAACTTTAGACTTATAAAATTGCAAATTATATTTTGTAAGATGGGATTTAACATAGTACATAGAAATGTGCAAAGCATATTATAATGTGTGCAATAAGTGAATGCCATGTGAATGATGACAGCAACATAAATCAAAATAAATGCTGAATGTATAAATTGGATGGATGTAATTTGACTTCATGTTTCGAAATATGTAGTAAATTGTATATAAGTATACATTGTTCTAAATCATTTGATGTGGTGTACAAAAATTAGTTTGTAATGTTAATGGTTTTACTTAGTATATTGTAAGAAAGTATATTTTATCTCCTTTCTCATGAAAAAAACATATGATGAAATAAAGACATGGTTAATTGTATTATTTCTTTTATTTATATTTCATCATCATCATACAATGATTTCTTTGATTTGGTTTTCCTTTGATTGAAAGAAAATCCCTTAGTGTTCCGATTTGGTTTAAAATTTCTAAATACATCTTCTCTTAATTTGTTGTTACTGATCTTCTTTTGCATGGCTAAGATTTTAGTTACCATCAATTTTCTTCTTGGGACATGCCTAAGAGCAAATTCCCAGTCGTTGGATATTTTAAGATCAGCAAGTATGGGAACCATGTGATTCATGTTTAAATTCTTCTTTGAACCTGGCCCCCATTCTAGAAACCTATCAAGAGGTAATTTGGCCATTTTTATTCCATCTCTTTTGGCTTTGGCTAATGAGAGTGGTTCATTGTTAATCTGAAAAAATAATAAGAGTAATAAAATCTTATTAGATTGCACTTTAACCCAAAAATAGCTATGCAAAAATAAATACCTTATCAACCATACATCCAATGATGTACACTGCATCATGATCGTACTGTGTCAATTCTTCTCTACAGTGTGGTGTTAGGTAGACTAATTTGTCTTTAGGGAATATGTCTAAGTAGCTTTGTGTGTGAAAATTTAATGGGAACCAAGGATCTTCTACTGATGGTATATTTTTTCGTAATTGTTTCATAAATTCACCATTCAGGTTTACATTGCAGAGGTGAATATTAAATGGTTCTTTATGAATTCTGTTGTCTCCAAACACAAAGGTCATCTGTTTAGCAGCATTTGTGGTTTCACGTAATACCATGTTATCTTCATAAGAGCAATCTATAACAATGGACTGACCATATTTAATGGCTTGAAGTGCTCTAAAAAGTTCAGAATTGCATTTAGAATACATTATAGTAATGGTCACATAATTAAAGAAAACAGTATATTTTAATACAAACTGATAAATTGTGAGCACTCCGTTTTTGGTCAGGTCTTAATCATGATTTGATGATGGCTATCTAAGGAGCAAATGCAGAAGTTTCTAATTGTTATGCTCACCTACCTGACCTGAAGAGATGTAGGTATATATCAGTTCTCATTTTCAAGATTTTCAATGCTATATTAGGCGATCTGAATATTCTCAATTTGCCCCTCAGATAGCCATTATGTATCATATGTACACAGCTCAATGAATCCCCTCAGCTCAGCTCATTGTTATAATAATTATGTGGCCACCACAGTATTGCATTAGGCATTTATAAATAGAAGTAAAATAGTGATTTACCTATAGTTGTCAAAGTTATTGATTGACTGGTCTCGTATTCTTAAAAATAATGCACGAGTTGTTAGTCCATAAAGTATATCATCAGGGAATTCTTTATTTTCCTCTGGTTTAGAGTCTTGAAATGCTTTTTTTCTTGCTTCTTTTTTAGCCTATTATAAAATAATGTTATTTATTAATACACTAGTGAAAACACTACATACTGCTATCAATGAATTATCATAATAGATAGTGAAAACCATCAAGCCCCGGACGAGGGGGCACCTCAGCT
Source organism: Cnaphalocrocis medinalis (assembly GCA_014851415.1). Taxonomy (NCBI): domain Eukaryota; kingdom Metazoa; phylum Arthropoda; class Insecta; order Lepidoptera; family Crambidae; genus Cnaphalocrocis; species Cnaphalocrocis medinalis. The sequence continues at coordinate 7,011,074 of CM026275.1, read as the reverse complement.
ACGCTGAGGCCACAGCACTTCGGGAGAACCACCTTTGCGTTGCGGTCATGACACAACCGCACGTGGAATTAAACCAAACACAAGCCGAAGGTGTCAGAACGGCTATAGAAAAGATGCTGCGCGCCCACATGATCTCAGGGCGCGGCACAACCACTAACCAAAAGACCTCCGGTTCAGAGGCAAGGCACACCACTCAGAAGGCGTTCTAAAGATGTGGTGCGAGGATGAGGACACTCGGGCCTGGCTGGAACAAACCGTAGAGGTCATCGACTCACCCATAATAAACACCCAACTCGTACTACGTCCTCAGTCACAAATACCCCAAAGAACTCTATGCCATCTCTTCGTGCCTGGCCACACGGAGGAGACAGAGACAACCGAAGAACTAATAGAACTCATGAGTGCGCAAAATAGCCACCTGAGTATAACCACTGGACACTGCTCAAAACGCGGCCCAAGGTGGACCCAGCAGGGCACTAGTCTTTTATTTAGAGTGCCCGAGCAGGACGTCGAATACCTTCGCGCCAACGAAAGACGCATCTACTACCTTCTGGGCAGCATCTACATACACATAATTGAGAGGGGGGCCCAGCAGGAGGAGATGCCGCCTCCAACTGAGCACAACGAGCAGGAGACCACCAACCCAAACGAAGAATGCCCCATCAGTTCGGAAGCAAGGACTGCGCCAATGTCTGTTCACTGCGCATCAACCCTGATGGAGGAGGAGGCAGGCCCTTCCGAAACGGAGGAGGAACTGATGGAGGCGACAGAACAGATGACCACCCAGGCCTCGGATGATGAATGCTTTCCCGACGGGGGGGGGGAGTGACGACGGCGAAAGCTGTCTTGACTCCTCCCCTCTGCGGGAGAACTGAAGTCATCCAGGCCAATCTCCAGCACAGCCAAACTGCAACGGCTTCCCTACGCAGAGTGCTGGAGACAAACACCGCATCAATCGCCCTGATCCAGGAGCCGTGGATTAGGAAAAACAAAATATGCGGTCTGGGTAACTCAGGTGGCAAAATAATACCTTGACCCGACAGTAAGTAACCCAAGAACCTGCATTATTACACCTAAACATGTACCTACCACATTAATAAACGAATTCTGTTCAAGGAACCTCACAACAATCAAAATCAACAGATACGAACAGCTACTCCCTGACATCGTCCTCGCCTCTGCATACCTGCCGAGTGACGAGGAGGTGCCCCTGCCCGAGCTCGCCTCATTAGCTGAGTACTGCGCAAGGGAGAAGCTGGAACTATTATCGGCGCGGACTCCAACGCTCATCACACACTCTGGGGTAACGCCAAAACCAACAATCGAGGTGAGGAAGTACTAAACTTTTTATTCAACAACAACCTAATCGTGATAAATAAAGGCTCTGAGCCAACGTTTATTAATGCACGCTCTAAAACTATTATAGACCTTACAATGACAACAATAGGGATAACACAACACATTAGCGACTGGCATGTGTCTAAGGAGCCGTCGTGCTCGGACCACCGGTGGATCCGCTTCACAATAAACATGACACTACCAAAACCACAACCTAAGAGGATACCTCGCAAAACAGACCAGTCGAAATTTGTTAGGCTAGTCAAATCTGCTTTAGGTAACCAACCCACAACACTTAGCGCGTTAAACATAGACGAAATCGACGAACACGTAAATAAACTAACATCCATAATAACCAGTAGCTACGAAGACTCATGTCCCCTCACCATGCCCAGACAGGTAGGCAGGCGAAACTGGTGGTGTCCAGAACTTGAGAGACACCGCCAAAAAGTTAGGAAGCTGTTCAACAAGGCAGCGAACAAAAGACAACCAGCTTTTTGGGACAGATACATCGCAGCTAAAAGACAATTCAAAAAACTAATACGCAAAAGGAAACAAGAATGCTGGAGGAACTTCTGTACCAGCATCGAAAACAACAACCAAGCTATCAGAGTAAAATCTTGTCTTGCCAAGGAAACCAACTGCCCCATCGGCAGCCTTAGGAAGCCTGATAACACCTACACCAAAACAGACACAGAAACCAGTGAAGTGTTACTGACAACGCACTTCCCAGGATGTCAAATAGACAACAACACACACTGGGAACCCTATACGAACAGACCAGCAACAAAACTGGACTGGGACGTAGCAAAACACATGATCAACAGAGACAGAGTACTATGGGCAATAAACTCCTTCCTTCCATTCAAGTCAGCAGGCCTAGACGGAATATTTCCGGGCCTGCTAAGGTGGTGTAGCGACACGATTGCTGACTACCTTGTGACTATGTACCAAGCTTGTATAGCACATCGCTACATACCAATAAATGGAGGGAAGTTAAAATAATCTTTATCCCCAAACCAGGGAGGGGTGACTACACTGAAGCTAAATCCTTTAGGCCAATTAGCTTAACCTCTTTTCTGCTAAAAACCCTAGAGCGGCTCAGCGACCGAGAGATAAGAGGACGCCTAATGGTGCAGAGACCCCTCCACCCTAATCAACATGCCTACAGTGCAGGCAAATCAACAGAATCAGCCCTACACAACGTAGTATCTCGTATAGGTGGATCGTTGAAATTAAAACAATCAACCCTGGGTGCCTTCATTGATATTGAGGGTGCCTTTGATAAGACAAACTTTTCTAGCATCTGTAATGCATTAGCCAGAGGCGGAATAACCACAACGCTTATAGAATGGATAAACAACATGTTAAGACAACGAGCTATACAATTTACTGTAAACGCCACCACACGGGGCATCGTAAGCAGAGGCTGCCCCCAGGGTGGTGTTCTGTCACCACTGCTGTGGAACCTGGTTGTTAATGAACTCATAAAAGAGCTCAACGACAACAAATACTACACAGTGGGCTACGCAGACGACCTGACAATACTAATAACAGGACAATTTGAAGAAACCATATGCGACCTCATGAGGAAGGCATTCAAAATCGTAGAGAACTGGTGTATACAGCACGAGCTCTCTGTTAACCCCCAAAAAAACGGAACTAGTGATGTTCACAAACAAAAGAACCACAGGACAACGCAAGCTCCCCAAACTTTTCAACACCGAGTTAAAACTCAACAATGAGGTCAAGTACTTAGGTGTAATACTGGACAGTAAACTCCTCTGGAATAAGCACCTGGACCATAAACTGGAAAAATCTACCATTGCCTTCTACCAATGCAAGAAATGCTTGGGAAGCAATGGGGTATATCACCACGATTAACTCTATGGTTATACACAGCAGTAATCAGACCAATGTTGGCGTATGGCGCCCTAGTCTGGTGGCCAAGAACGGAACGCAAAACCACAATTACCAAACTAGGGCGCTTCCAGAGACTGGCCAGCTCGTCTGCCAGCGGATGTATGAAAACGACACCGACAACAGCTGTGGAACTAGCCCTACAACTAACACCTCTAGACATATACATACAGCAGGAAGCCACCATGGCCGCCATAAGACTGATGCATCTTGGACTCTGGGGTAAAAATCACAGTAAAAATCATCATAACAGTCCGCACACCACAATACTAAACAAAGCCATTGTATACCAACCGCTTATAGAGGCTCCGTGCGACCGCACAGCCACCCAATACATCTTTAACAAAGAATATAAAATAGAACTAAAAGAGCAAGAGAAGGACCAATCAAACATAAACGAAGTACGCGTATACACTGATGGGTCCAAAACAAACAGGGGTACGGGGGCAGGCGTACACTCCCTGGACCTTAACATCAACATTCACTTACCATTAGGGACTCACAGCTCAATATTCCAATGCGAATGTGTAGCCCTAACTGAAGCTGCAAAAGCCGTGCACAGACGCCACTTAAAGAACTACTGCGTCAGATTTCTGTCTGACAGTGCGTCTGTGCTAATGGCCCTTAAAAACAATCACACCAACTCAAAATTGATTATGGAATGCCACCAAGCCCTAGAAGAAATATGCAAAACCAACCAGATCACTATTCAGTGGATTAAGGGACACAGCGGATCACTTGGGAATGACGCTGCGGACATGCTCGCAAAGAGGGGTTCAGAGACGGAAGTGGAAGGCCCGAGACCACTTCTTCCTATGCCCTTCTCGCAGCTTCGCGCCTGGATTCGCCAGAGATCCACTGAGCAACAAAACCTAAGATGGTCTCAAAATACAGACTGTAGACAATCAAAACTAGCGTTGCCAACAATAAATCCACGACTCACAAAACGTCTGATAAACCTAACAAGAAATGAACTAAGAATAATGATAGGGACAATCACGGGCCACTGCCCCTTAAATAAACATCTTCACACAATAGGCTCAAACAAACAGCCCTCTATGCAGAGGATGCCTTAACGCTGAGGAATCCGTCACACATGTGATCCTGGAGTGCGATGCTGTGGCCACCCAACGCGAGCAAATCTTCGGAACGGTGAGGTCGCTCCGCGAAGCCTGTGAAGTTCCCAGGAAACTTCTGCGCTTCTGGGCGGAGCTGGGCTGGCTTCTGTAACCAGCCGACCCATCACGTACAATGGACCGAAAGAGAGTCTAAGTGCGGAAAATGGAGTCCACTTTACATTAGATAGTGAAAATGTTTGCTAACTTTCTGGTTTTCTCGTGCTTTTTCAGTTTTCCATAAAAAGGTGAGGTATTTAGTCCTTTGGTTTCGACCTGACAAAGTCATTAAATGGGACCACTGGTTAGTGTTCAATGAGCTAGGTGCAAGTCTTCCATCTTGACGCATAACTTCTACTTCTAACATCAAGATTCTCAACGTTTTTTCAAGCTCTGGATTATTATGACAAAGTTCTTGAATAATTTTATCTATAAATAAAAATATTAAATATTAGACTTTTAGAAACAATAGTTAAGTATAATTTTTTTCTAAGATTAAGATGATAAAAAAATACAAATAGGTTTGTACATAGCATGTGCTTTTGTTAGAATAAATTAAACAAAATTACCTGATTCATCTTCTAGTTGCGATATATAACGAATTTGTTGGTGCCGAATGCTATTTAGCGAAGTATTTCTAAGAGGAATCGTGTTTTTATGGGATTTTCTGATGTTATTAAAAAATGCACGTACACAATACATATTTTAATTATAATGTAATTTTCTATATTATATGAAATATTTATATGAAGAAAAATCAACCACACTCGGCTTCTCTTTTAAATTAATTTAATATGTGATTATTATGACCTGGAAATAACCTCAAAAAATACACCGAGCTATATTATTGAATGAATGCGGCTTGACAGTGACAGGACTGACAGCTGACAGATGTTTTTTTTTGGCTGTGTGCGGCACAGACTAAGAAAAAGTATGCAAAAACTCGTCAAGAAAGTCATGTAAATGAACTCCGTAATCGTTTCTCAGAGTATTACATAATATTATGTTTATAATAAAAATAAAATATATATGATGCGTCAATAAAAATAATAAAACATGGGAATCACAGACTGATAAGAGAACATGGGAACTCCGTTACATAAAAGCTTTGTTCTTCGTTAGTTCCCAAAAAGCCGGTTTCAAGACTTTCTTGACGCTTATGTTCCAATGAGTTATAAATATAGAGCAGAAATAGGGTGATCGAGACAGTGATTGCCCACTTAAGAAATTGACACTAGTTTTATTTCAATATAATCCTTTATTTTAACAATTCGGAATCAGAGTGTAATTATTTGACAACGTTAATAGTTTAGTATTGAGATAAGTTAGCAATAATTCAAACATCTAAAGAATATTTTATAATTATAACGTATAACAAAAATATCTCCTAAAAACACAGTGATTGCCCACTTGACACAGTCATTGCCAACCAAATGAGACAGTGATTGCCAACTATACCGCACGTTGTGATTCCATGAAAATAATATTAAATACTTAAAATTTTAAATCTTTCGTAAGTTTTTGTGCGTTTAAGATATATTTCTAAGCTATTGAAATCAGTAACTTCATCCAAATAAGATACCATTGACTGAAAATACCCGTTTAATTTCAAAATCTAGTAAAATCGTCAAATTGTTCTATCTAGTTTCTCGTTATCTCAGCGAATAAGTGGAAAGTACCAATTTTACAAAAAGTAGTAAAGTTTTGAGGTTTTCGGAGGCCCAATGGGGGGAGAGGGGAGGGGGGGGAGTTAAAACAATGGCATACTTGTGACTCCACTGGTGTTGAGTATGTGCGTTGGCATTCGCTTACCATCAAGTGATGCGTGTTTTGACTGCACATCATATATAATAAGCAATGCTGCCACCCATGGTCACCTGCAACACCTCTGGAGTCACAAGTGCGCTGCCAACCTTTTATCCCCCCCCCCCCCCCCCCCAGGTGTGGACCTCCGTTTCCCTCACTCACTCGGTGAAACTCAGCACAGGGGCTGCTTCACGCTGGTTTTCTGTGAGGCAGTGGTATCACTTCTTTCAAGCCGGCCCATTCATGCCGAAGCGTGGCTCTCCCACAGTTTAAATTCGAAAGTTTTTTTCTAATGATTACTAACTGCAACCATAATTTGGTAATTCCATTTTTATATGTGATAGGTGGCACACAAGCATACGGATCACCTGATGGTAAGCTATTTCCACCGCTCATAGACACTCGCAACAACAAGGAGAATCACAAATGCGCTGCCAACATTTTAACCCCTTTTCCCCCTTCATAGAACCTCCGGTACCCTCACCCGTTAGCGACCTTTGACGTTGGTTTTCTGTGATCATAGAATCACTCCGTTTAAAACGGCTTAATCATTCTGAAGCGTGGCTCTCCCACGGTAAAATAATATAATTATTACGATAAATTTGGTTGTTCTTCTTACCACTTTTCCTCCAAGATTTGCGGTAGCAGATCAAATTGTCCCCTATTTTAGGTAAAATTTTTGTAAAAAGTAGTATTTTTCAAAACTCCTTGAAGTAAGTACCTACCTAGACATATAGATATAAAGAAAGATACAGGATATACAGAAAATATTCGGTCCCATTATTGTATCCCTCACGTGATTTAGTAAATACCTACCCGGGCAATCACTGTGTCATACCTATGGCAATAACTGAATTCTGGTAGGGCAATCACTGAATTTCTCCTAATTTAGGTACAGTGATTGCCCACCCCCTTAAAATACTTAATGGAATAAAATTACGGCACGATAACTGCTTCAAATGAAACATTAAAGCTTTAACTAACATGTCGTTGTGTTTTAACGCTCAAAAAATAAAATTAAAGTGATAAAACTTCTAAACCCCAAAATGTATCCTTAACAAATTCTGTAAAGAATTCGCATTTATTGAAGTGACGGACACCCGCTGTCCAAAAACTGCCATTACAATATTATTTATTGAAAATTTTGCCAAATGTCTAATTTAGAACTCTAGTAAACAGTATCCTAGTGTTATTTAACGGATTTAATGTAAAACTACACCTTTGAAAATAAGTTTAAATGTATGTTAACCTTAATTCGGGCAATCACTGTACACTGGGCAATCACTATCTCGGTTACCCTACCTACAAAAAAAACGTGCCGGTTTAGAACATAAAATGGCGGACTGACAGCTATTTTAGTGCTGCTCTGTTGATAATGCTTTATCGATATCATAATTTGTCAAGTCGATACTGACTGGGGGTCTAATTTGAAGTGAAACGCAAATAAAGCATTGAGTATTGAAGTAATTTTGAGACTCAACCAAACGATTGAGAACGTCATTTCGTAATTTGAAGTGACCATTCTTTCGTTTGAGACCGATGGAAGTTGTTTTGACAGAACTCGTCTCAAATCCTAATTTGAAAGCCTAAAATGACATTCTTAAGTTACTGGTTAAATGAAAATCAAAGTATAAATAGATAAGTACTCTTTATTGCACAAAGTTTACAAGTCTTCTTGAAGTAGGTAATAATTATGCTCTTAATATGTAATAGATAATATAGATCTTTTTATTGCAAAATTAAACTTAACTAGTGTTGCGGCAACACCAGGATCATAGCGGCAACACCAGGATCATAGAACCAATCATTCCAATCAACGAATTTTATCGCGTGATATGCGTCCGCTCTCATTGGTGCTTCATAACGTGATATCGCACAAGCGGACCAATGGGAGGCGCCGATGACGTCGCGGAAATCGACTCAACGGACATCCGGATCGCCACTGCATACAAGGAACACCTAACGCGCACATCTAATTCGTAATTTTAATTATTTTAATAGTTTGGTCTGTGACCGCTAAATAAGTATTTCTTTACTCTCTAATACCGAGTTTTCTTTCCTCCACCTCGTCCACTACAACTAGGTATACAGATATGTATTCAATTTACAATTATGGTGGTAGTAGGTAGTAGAGCTTGTAGTGATATTATCTTCCTGAGTTCAGTTCGTCGCAGTTTGTAGAAAGAGATCTGTAAGTAAGAAAATTATGGTATTATTGATAAGATTATAATGATATTATCTACTCTTAATAATAGAGGTAGGGCAATGGTAGCTCAGTGAATAAAAACGGGAGGTCGTAGCAGTAGGTATGTAATACCGGTATCATTAATAACAATCTCAAATTGACGAGTTTACGATATGTGATCAAAATCAAATTATTACAATACTCCCCAAAGTGAAATTCATCGCTTAGCATAAAAGGTTTATCTTCATCGTAAAATATTATCGATGTTTTTACTACAACCCTAGAATAAAACTCACGAATTTTTATAACATAAAAATATTCAAAATGAAGCATAATCGTGGACTGAAAACACACGGATAGAATCACACGGGGAAACAAAAGTGTAAAACATTCAAAGTATTATAATAATTAGAAAAAAATATAACATACCGGTGCAATGTTAATCTTTGCTGATTTTCTGAAATTGGCTATGTTGGTTATTTAAGAAAATATATTGACACTTATTCTAATAATCATAAAGACTACCGATACTTAAGTAATTGAACATTAGCTTAAATGGCGTCTCTGACAGCGGCCGTTAGTGCTATTTATTAAGTAATACATTTTTTTTTTTGTTATTTTGCAATAAGTGAAACTATAAGTCTATTATTGGATATAAATAAGTGCAATGTCTGTATAAGACTGTTTGTTTTTGTTGGTCTAAGGCACAGCACTAGCCGCAGGCCGGATGTGCCACAGCACTATTCGTCAACTGTCATTCTCTCTTTCGGATCGATAATGGCTCCGCGGTTAATTTCAAAATGTCGGCTGTTGTAACAAATAAACCATCTTAGTAAATTGGCAACCTACGTTATTATTTCAATCCTACAATTGGTAGCAGAGCGTAGTTGCCGCTACAAGGATGGCTTCGTCGTCATACGTTCGTGTTGAAGCACTAAACAAAGAAAATTATGACACGTGGTGCCTGCAAGCCCAAGCAATTCTAATAAAAAACGAATTATGGGATTACGTAAATGGTAATAAAGCTGTGACGGCGAAATCCACAGCCGACGAAATCGCTACCTTCGAAAAAGGAGATTTGATGGCTAGATCGGAATTGTTCCTCCTGATATCCCCGTCAGAATTAAAGCAAATAAAAGGATGCAAGACATCTAAAGATGTATGGGATAAACTAAAAGGTATTTATCAAAGCTCTGGACCAGCCCGAAAGGCAACGCTTTTAAAGAAGCTCGTTCTTCAAAAACTGTCATCGGATGACATCCGGGAGCATTTGAATAATTTCCTAGACATCGTGGATAAGCTGGCGGATATGGATGTAACTATTCACCCAGACTTACTAAGCATTATGATGCTGTACAGCTTGCCGAATAGTTACGACAATTTTAGAATTGCCATAGAATCCAGGGACGTACTTCCTACGCCCGAGGAATTAAAAATTAAAATAATTGAAGAAAGCGAAGCTAGAGAAAACATTAGTAGCTCGCATACAACCGAAGGAGCGTTCTATACAAAGAAAAAAGTAAAATTCTGTCAAAATTGTAAAAAGAAGGGTCATTCTACAGATGCATGTTGGGCGAAGAAAAATGATAAAACCAAAATGGAAAATAAAACCAAGTATGTAAGAGGTGACAAAAACTTTAATATAACACCCACTTGTCTTACCGCCACAACATCTGACGTCTGGTGCCTAGACAGCGGATGCAGCTCTCATATGTGCAACAAGAGAGAACTATTTGAAGAACTCCAGCCTGAGAGTGGATCGCTGCGACTAGCGTCTGAAACCCTCACTGCAGAAATTAAAGGAAAGGGTAAAGTACCCCTGATTATAAATAATGAAAAAATAAATCTAATGGAGACACTTTATGTACCTACCTTGACGACAAATCTAATGTCAGTTACGAAGATAGCTGAAAAAGGGCATACAGTAACTTTTAGTAAAAATAAGGCAATTATTAAAGATGCTGAAAACAAATGTGTTTTTCAAGCCAAAAAGGAAAACGGTCTGTATTACGTACAAACTAAAGAAAGAGAAAATACAGCTTATTCGGCAAAGGAAGAGGATAATATAATGGATTGGCATCGAAAATTAGGTCACATAAATGAACATGATTTGAAGCAAATGGCAAAAAATAATCAAATGAAAGGATTGAAATTAAATGAAAAGGTAAAATTACCAATTTGCGAAACTTGTATTAAAGGAAAAATGACCCGATTGCCATTTACCTCTGTCGATACTCCACAATCTTCAGAGCCATTAGAGCTAATACACACTGATGTATGTGGCCCCTTCCAAACTGAAACACTGGCCGGTTCTAGATATTTCGTAACCTTTTTGGATGACTACACAAAGTATAACTGTATATATTTCATTTCCCATAAAAGTGATGTGTTTTCAAAATTCAAAGAATATAAAAACAAAGTAGAAAATTATCTTCAAAGGAAAATAAAATCTGTACAATCAGATAATGGCACAGAATACTGTAATAGACAATTCGATGAGTATCTCAAGGAGCATGGCATCAAAAGAAGGTTGACAACACCATACACGCCACAGCAAAACGGACAAGCTGAAAGGAAAAATAGATCTTTACTAGACAAAGCTCGATGTCTAATGCTGGAGGCTAAACTACCAGAGAACCTGTGGGCAGAGGCGGTTTACACCGCAAACTATTTGATAAATAGGTCACCAGCTAAAGCACTCGGTGAGAACACTACTCCATATCAAAAATGGACCGGGCGTATACCAGCTGGTAATCACCTAAATATCATTGGCCACAAAGCGTTCGTGTTAAATAAGCATAGAAAGGGAAAGTTCTCAGCAAAAGCCGAAGCAGGTATTTTTGTTGGCTATGCGCAAAATGCTAAAGGGTACAGAGTTTACATACCAAGAAAAGGTATTGTTGTCAGTCGCGATGTGAAAATCATAAACAAAATGTTCTATGAGAGTGCCAATGAGCCCCAAAACACATATGAAGATCTCTTCGAAGATGTGAATCCGCCGCAATCTGAAACAGAAAAAGATAATATTAATAATCAAAATAAAAATAAGAAAAAAGAACGAAAGACACTCACCACTGAAATTGAAATTATACCGAAAAGAAACCTGAAACAAAAGAAAAAAGTAGTAGAGAAAGAAACATGCATAGAACAACCAGAAAGTTATCAAAAAGACAGTGAAGATGAAATTGAAAGTAACCATGAAGAAGGCATTACTACCTCAAACATAACAGAATGTGTTGAAAATACAAGTGACAGGAGTGTTTCACAAAGAAATGAAGGAACACAAGAAAGTAAAAGACAAAGGAAACGCCCTGCATGGATGAACGACTATGAACTTGAAGGTAGTACCAGCTCTTCTGAAGAGTACTTAACAAACTATGCTTGCAACGAAGATGAACAAGCTGACGAAAATAGCGATGAATGGCATGACGCCATAAAAAAGGAAATAAGAGCTCATGTAAAGAATGAAACATGGGAGATAAAAGAAAAGGAAAATTTTGGTAACGTCGTAGATTATAAAATGATCCTTAAAAATAAGGGAACTATTAAGAAGGCACGTTTAGTAGCCAGAGGATTTACCCAGAGGCCTGGGATAGACTATAACGAGACTTATGCTCCAGTGGCAAAACTGAGCTCAATTAGACTCCTGATATCTACAGCTGTCACTGAAAATTTAAGTCTACACCAAATGGATGTAACTACTGCTTATTTAAATGGAGTGCTTGAAGAAAAGATATATATGAAGCAACCAAAATATTTAGAAAAATATGTACAAGAAATCTTGTTAGAGGAAAGTTCGAGTGATGACTTAGAAACATATAAAAAGGCGAGAAAAATGTTAGAGGACATCAGGAAAAATAAGAGTGAGAAAATTTGTCTTATAAAAAAGGCCTTATATGGTTTAAAACAATCTGGGAGGCAATGGTATAAGAGACTTGATGCTGAACTAAAAGAAATGGGCTACACTCCTTCTGATGATCCCTGCATCTACACATTAAATGAAAATGGAAACAAAATTATACTTGGCCTATATGTAGATGACATACTCATAGCCTACTCTTCTAAAGACATACTCAATGAGACAATAAATAAACTTACCTCAAAGTTTGAAATGAAGGATCTTGGATCTCCTTCTGAATTTCTCGGAATAGAATTTGTTCTGAAAAAGAATGAATACATTAAATTGAAACAGGAAAAATACATAGATAAACTTCTTAAAAAATATAACATGGAAGACTGCAAACCTGTAAATACGCCTATTGAACAGCGCCTTAAATTAGAAAAAGGAGAAAAAGTTGAAAATTCAGACATACCTTACCAAAATCTTGTTGGAGCGCTAATGTTCTTGGCAGTTGCTACCCGTCCTGACATAATGTTCACAGTCAGTTACCTCTCGCAGTTCAACAACTGTTATACGACTGAACATTTCAAAGCCCTAAAAAGAGTCCTCCGATACCTTAAAGGGACTAAAGGACTTGGTCTGATTTTTAAGAGTGATATCCCTTACCCACTTCATGGTTTTGCGGATGCGGACTGGGCGGCCTGTATTGTCGACCGCAAATCATACACTGGGTTCTGCTTCAAGCACGCAGGAGCCATGGTAAGCTGGGAGTCCCGCAAGCAAAGGTCCACAGCGATGTCAACGGCGGAAGCAGAATTAATGGCTTTGTCTGATTCTGTTAAAGAGGCGCTACACTTAAAAAAGTTAGCGGATAGTGTAATGAAAAAGCCACAAGACAAAGTTGAAATATATTGTGACAATCAAGCGGCGATAAATATAGGAAAAAATGCTATGGTTAGCAGGAAAACTAAACATATAGACCTGAGATTCCATTTCATAAAGGAGTATATAGAAAAAGGGGCAGTAAATATACAATACATCGAGACCGAGAAGATGGAAGCAGACATCTTAACGAAGGGCCTGGCTGCACCCAGATTTATGGCGTTAAGGCAGCATATGGGCATTAACTGATGGAACTGATGGTGCCACTCTATTGCTGTGAGGGGGCGTGTTGGTCTAAGGCACAGCACTAGCCGCAGGCCGGATGTGCCACAGCACTATTCGTCAACTGTCATTCTCTCTTTCGGATCGATAATGGCTCCGCGGTTATTTTCAAAATGTCGGCTGTTGTAACAAATAAACCATCTTAGTAAATTGGCAACCTACGTTATTATTTCAATCCTACAGTTTTCCAAATAAATAAATAAATAAAAGAAAAGAAATTATTAGTTATTTTTGTCGGAAGAAACGGTGAGTTGACACTTCATGTACTTCAGAAAACTGTAACTAAACATGGCTTTTTGGCCGCATTAGGCATTAACGTGGTTGTCAAATGACAATTTTTCCGATTATAGAGCTGAATGAAATAGTGTCATCTCTTTCCACTTATGAAATCAAGGCTGAGTTAGATAGAGAGAACAATAGTTTTGAGAACTCCACGTCGACATGCATGGTATTTGTATAACTGATTTCTGTATAGGACAATAGGCCCGGTCCATATATTTAAGTCAATGTTATGTTCTGATTGATAGCAGGCCTGTGACACTCTAGTTTCGCTGTGCACCGCAATGCGCTGCTGTGCGTTTTCCTATTGGTCGCCGCGTGGTCGCCATTTTTACTGTGCCGCCATATTTTTTTTCAATTTGACGTTGACTGACAATCAAAACTTTTCTCGAATTGTGTCTTGTGTTTACAAATTGTTTAGTGAGTTTTTCCGTAAACTTCGTCGCTAAAATAACATTTCCGGCTTGGATCATCGCTTATTGACCGTAGTCAGTTCGATGCACATGGAAACAGACTCGCAACTGGCTACACCTGCCTATTTTCGACCAACGAAATACTTCATGGATTCCACTGAGCTGTATTGGTAAGTATTAATAGTTTTAAGACATGTTTTGTCTAAATTTCATTCTTTCACAACCATTTATCAAGAAAAAATGTTTGATTTAACATTATTACATGCTGTTAGGGCTGTGCTGTTGTGGAATCGGTGAATTCCAAAATATTCACAAAACAATGAAGAACAAGTACCGCTTGATACCTATGCTAAACCATAATTAAAATGTTTTCAGGTAGCAACCACTTAAGTGACCACAATTATTACTCTCAATCACCTGAAGAAGTGTATGCAGCAAGTTAGAATATTCGTGAAGGTGAGCATTTCATTATTGTTTAATGGGAGACACTGTAATGTCCTGGTAATTTTAATATCCCTTATTAGGCACAACATCACATAGTTGAAATCATTTATGTACATGGACTTTGTGTAAATACACAAAGGTGTAGGTACAGTAGAATCCGGTTAATTTTACTCCGCTTTTATTGACCCACTGCTTGATATGTAATTACAAGGTGAAAATGGTTCGCATAGAAAACTCTTTATTACAAAGTCCTTTATAATGACTCGCTAATAGTGACATTTCGCTTATTATGACTGGTTTATCGTACATTGTGTCTTTTTATTATACAAAAAAACTGTTTTACTAACCAATGTGTAAGGTAACACCTCCGACAAGTTTTGGGAGGGATGAAAAAATACTTATTACATATTCTATATCTCTCTATTGAAAAGAAGAGTTCATAAGTAAATGTGACAAAAATGAGCATTTTCTACTAAATGTTGTCATTATAAACGGATTCCACTGTATAATAATTATTAAAAAGTGTGGTGCATGTCTTAGGTTATGATTATAATTTTATTACTATTTGGGGTGCTTATTGCAAAGTTGTTTTTTTTACAAAAACATTAGATATAGATGCAGGTAATAAAAGGTTAAGAGTAGGTATATCAAACTATAAACTTTCAAAGAAATAATAAATTTATCTTGCTTAATTAATTTTCAATGTAGGTAAATATAATTCTATAATGTAAGCTTACCATAATGCAGGCTGCTTGTCACGGGATATTTATTCCATCTCCTATTTTATTCTTACAATTAACTATAGGTATGTATTTTCAGTTGGTGATGACATAAGAGATCACACCTGACAAAGTCATTGAATTAGCACCAGCTGGCAGATAAGTCCATACCAGCCGGTAACTCGGAAGGTTGGTATTAAATTAGATGATGAATTTATTTTAGAAATGAATCTTCATAGTTAAAAGTGAATTTTGTGACATCCTAATTACGTCCTTCTTACTTACTTTTCAGGAGATCGCGGAACAACCGATGTGGAAATTAATGATCAAATAATGCATCGTCTATTCGAGAATGTTAAGATGACGATCGAAAAATAAATGATTTTTTGTATGTAATGTCTTGAATTATTTTACACCTAATATTATCATACATCAAGAAAGTCATGAATTTTCCAAAATTCATTGTCATGACCTTCTTGACACATTATAAGAAGTAAAGAACTCCATCCACCACCTATCCCACCATAATTATCTTATCGACTACGAACATCACTAAATCTCGATATCGATACCTAAATCAGTACCTAACATCACTAGCTCGCACGCAATGCCAGCGCTTTGCGTTGCACCGTGTAAACTGATGTCACAAATCGAAGTGTCCTATCTGTCCCCTAGTATAAAGTTATCTGTGATTGATAGTATAGTATCTTCTTCTTAGTCTGTGGCGCCTCCCCTACCATCCATTCATCCGCTCATTCATTCATCAGTCAATCAAATTTTCGATTTCGATTTTCGAGCAATGAGATAGGAAACCACAGAGTACATTGTATTATGTAGGAAACCTATTTTCGAGCAATTTGAGGTTATTTTTTGGAGAGAGTTTTGGTGGATTGCTGTCTGGAAAAAAGTTAGAAACTAAAGCGTGATAAAATGGCTATTCACGCAATTTTACGCCGTTCTATAATAAATGGAACTTTATATTCGGCCGCAGCATTACGCTTTGCCTCAACTCAAGCTGAGACAAAGGTGTTTTTTGATGTATCAGCTGATGGGGAACCTCTCGGCCGCATAGTAATGAAACTTAACACCGGTGAAGTACCGAAAACTGCAGAAAATTTTAGGGCTCTATGTACCGGGGAAAAAGGTTTTGGTTATAAGGGTTCCTCATTTCACAGAATCATACCAGATTTCATGTGTCAAGGAGGAGACTTTACAAACCATAATGGCACCGGGGGCAAGTCTATATACGGACGTACTTTCCAAGACGAAAACTTTAAGCTCAAGCATACAGGCCCAGGCATCTTATCCATGGCCAATGCAGGCCCTAACACCAATGGCTCACAGTTCTTCCTAACTACTGTGGCCACTCCATGGTTGGACAAGAAACACGTTGTATTTGGTGAAGTAGTAGAAGGAATGGATGTTGTAAAGAAAATGGAGAAATTAGGTTCTAGAAATGGTAAAACATCAAAGAAGGTTGTTATCTCTGAATGTGGTGAGTTAGATTAAGTGTTTTCTTGTATTTAGTGTAGTATGTAGAATAGAAAGGTATATTATGTATGTATGTATTCTGTAATAAATAGCTATTGAATCGTTTGAGAAGTATTATTTTACTTGTTACTTCCTTTCATACAAGCCAATTCATATGTAAGTAAATAATTAGCATATTATCTTATATCACAGGTGATTATGAAAAAGCAATAATTATGAAGTGAATGGATAACAGAAATGGTTTATGAAGAAATTCCTTTTTAATTTAAGGTGTATTGTAATAGTTAAAATTGAGTGATTATCTGTGTTATTAATTATTAATTCAAGGACTGGATAAAGTATTATTATTACCATACCTTGCTTACTTGTGCATGTAAGGATTAATCTTTGTAAACACGGAACATTTTTTTTTAATTGTCTTGCGCCTTAATCAGATGAACACTTAACACCTGTGTTAAATTAGTTACTATGGGAATAACTATCACGGAATTAATCTTTAACAGCGGGCGCAAGCTGACTTGTGTTTAGTTCAGTGGCAGTGTAAGTTGGTGGGCATAACACACCTGACACCACAGTAAACAGAAGTTCAGGTATAGGTATGTGTCAATTATGATTGAGACCTTATAGTGCAAGACCTGGAATGCAGTTGTGTCGGTTTTTTTTGTTTGCATACATACACCTGTCACATCATTCAACACTTATGGTTTGAAAATCTACTCTAGAATCTAGGGATGTCTTGATTTGATCCAAATTTCCTTAAAACTTACGTAATGTAATGAAACTATGCTAATTATTGATATGCTTGTGACCCCAAATCCTGATAAAACAAACATGCCATTAACAAACTAGGTAATATATGTGATAAGTAATATTAGTACATAACAATATGTTACATACTTTAGATCCATTCCAGCAACTGTCATAAGTAAAACTGCCTCAATCACAGAACTCCATGATAATAATTTATAATAAGAATGACATCAGGATAAAATTAAAAGTCATGTTAAAATAAGTATGCAATTTTTATTAATCACTAAATGCAACAAATTAGTTTAGGAGTTGCTATCATCATACAGTTTCATCTGTGACTGATGTAACAACTTATACAGCTAAGTCAGTATCAAGTCTTATGAACTAATGTAATAAGGCATTTTTTAAGATAAAAACACTCTCTTCCATATCAAACTATTTGTCTCTCTTAACAAATATATGACAAAAATTTACAATGACAACTTACTTAGTCTTTTTAATTTTAAAATCTGAGATAAATATATTGCTTTTTCTATATGTGCATATTTTATACTAAAATAATATATCTAAGGCTCAATCTACAATGTCATGCTAAAATATACTTTAATAATTGAATTCTGGTGTGTTGAGCTTGTTGTCTTTAGGTTTTTCAGCATTAACACTGTAAATATGGCCCTAGTAGTTGTTTAGTAATTGCTTTCTTATTTCAAAGAGCAGCCCAAGAATTGACAATTTTAAAATACAATGATACATAATATGTATGATAAATGCTAAGGAGTCTGCATTATCAATCACCACATCAATGAGGGTTGGTCTATTGCATCTTAGAGCTTACCTCCTCCCCAACTTCTGGAACTAGGTACTATGCCGCTGAGGCGATAACGGCCCAGCTTGACATCAAACAATAATATTAACAATGATCAATGTTAGGTGATAGGTATTAATAACATTAATAACGTAGGCTGCTGCAAAAGCAATGGCAATCTAAAACATCTTAAATTCAATAAGCATATTTACAATACAACATTATTTTATTACACAATTTCCATCTCTGCCTTCAATGTTTACCTATAGACACAAATTGAAATGGTGATTGATATTTTTTGTTCCCTTTCACACATTTTTACCAAATGCAATGTAATAAAACTTTAAAAACCATAAAAGTATAATTATGTAAAAATAAATATTTACAAATTAATCTTGCATTATGAAAAGTAAACAATCGTTCTTCACACATCCGGCAAAGATATAATTTGAGATCATAATAAATACAGGAAAACATTTATACACCAAGTGTACTATATTTGTTACAACTTTTTGGTGGTTTTGTGCCTGTTATTGAAAAACAAATAGGAAGGTAGGTAATTAGTAGATACTAAAGGAATGTTAATTTGTATCATTATTTAAATAACGCTAAATTATGTATTAACGGCAAATACATGGTGCGCCTGTGTTTAGAAATACTTTTGTGCAGTATATTTAGAAACTAAAAGTGAAAGTTGTACTTACTTGATTCCTTTATTTTAACATTTTTTAATATTCTGGCACTCTAAGGTTCTATGCTATTCATAATATTAGTTAATATTTAATCCAATGAACAGGAGTCACAATATGTATTTTCATTGTTTGTATCATAGGCCACACATTTGTTGATCTCATGCAACGTAAACCATCCATATACACCAAATTACTTAATGGTATGCCAATATCATGTGACTGATGTATGTGATGTGATTTTGTTTTATTCATGAGATTCTAGTGAAAGTAAGTTATTCGATCGTGATATTAGTCATATGCATACATAAAATCACTAACTGCTACATATAATATAATTCAGATTCTCTTTTGATACTTTATGGAAGATGATTCGAATTAAGGTAACACAGATCATCAAAAGATATTACTATAATATCTATTCTTGCCTTTTATCAAATTATACTTATACAGTGTCTTATTTATTACACCAGAACAATCAGTATTAAGTACATTTTAACTGAACAGATTTACTTAACAATTTAATATTTTGAGGATTCTGAAGACTAAATTTTTATAAGAACACAATTTCTAATCAAAAGCCACAAGATCGACGCACCTCGGTAGAAGAAACAACGCAAAGTTACCACTACTGCTAGTTAAAATAACAAAAGATTTTTATAATTGACTCCCCTCTTATGAACGTCAAATAAACTACTCGAATCCAAAGGAATTCGGAACTATGAAGTTTTAATAAGCGAGTTTTACGAAACTTCAGTAACTACACGAAAGCGTCAAGACTACCTACGGTAAGATATGATTCGAAATCACTCATTTATTTACTCATCACTAGATTTCGACCGAAGTCGATAAATTTCACTAGAGCGTCGGGCGGCGCGGGGCCCAGACGCGGGGGTCGCGCGGGGCTCAGACACGGGAGCTCGCGGGGGTCGCGCGGGTCTCGCGGGTCGCAGGGCTCAGACGCGGGGGTCGCGCGGGTCAGCGCGGGTCGCGGGGGTCACGCGCGGCGGGCGCGAGCTGGTCCACGCTGCGGCCCTTGTGCAGCTGCAGGCTGAGGTCGTGCGGCTCCAGCGTGATGTGGTGCGAGGACGTGCGCTTGTGGCGCGCGTCGGGCGGCTTGAGGTCCTTGGAGCCGGTGCGGCGGTGGCGCAGCTGCCCGCCCTCGATGAGCCGCTTGCTCTCCTCGTCGCCGCACTTGGTGAGCGGCAGCACCGTGAGGTCCAGGCTCTCCATGCTGCGCAGCGCCAGCTGCTTCAGCTGGTCGAGGCTGAGGTCGCGCGAGTCGGACCGCGAGTGGACCTGCGAGGATTAATGCACTGAGTTACAATACTGCGACTGAGATTCTCAATTTCTAACAAGAGGTCTCTCTATCGTATGTAAGCAGAACTAAAATTGACCACACAATAGCCGGAAAGGATAGTATCGCAAAGTGAGCGCCTGTTCACAGATTATTCAATTAATTTCAGTCTATTTCTGTGCAATGAATTTCAAGATGTCGTCGAACAAATGTTGTTCATAATGGTTGGTAGAACAAGTGGTTCACAGATACACTCTGTATTAGTTATCAATTCGTTATCGTGACAACGACACAGATATGTACTACACCTATCACAGGGGTCACCAATTTTCGTTCGGGGTCCGTTTTCAGAAGGGAAATGACCATCGCGGTCCGCACAAAGAACGACGCTTACTAAGGGGGGGTTCCAGCGGCTCGTAATATGGACTGCGATGAGGTGCTCGCGGTCTGCAGTATGGTTGGGCGTTCCCCATTCGACCTATCACATCCTCACCTTGAAGTCGCGCGGCGCGGGCTCGTCGAGCGAGCGCTGGCGCGCGCGCGGCTCCAGCTGGATGGTCTTGGAGTCGTTGCGCAGGTGCCGCGACGCCACCAGCACGCGCGAGTTGCGCCCGCTGCCCGACCGCGGCTGCGACTCCTGTGGGCAAGTCCAATTTGGTTTAGGATCGATGATGGTAAAGGACTTATTGGAAGGTGGGTAAATAAATTCTCACAACATCTCATACATTGTGTTACAGATATCAAACAACCGAGGAACTTACACTTACACCTCAGTCTAACAGTACGCCATCTAGCGGATTCTAATGCATCAAGAAAGTCATTAAAATAATGGGGGCTATCGCGTGTGAAAATTCCGTTAGATTTCGTACCTGTAGACTGAGGTCCAACTACACGGTGATTGGTTATTTTTGATGTGAGATGTCAAAATGTCACTAAACGACCAATGACATTGAAGTTGGACCTCAGTCTACACGTACGCCATCTATCGGATTTTGCATTTGCAAAAACCCTCATCGATGGTGCCTTTGCCGCTTACGTCATAGAGTATGGTGGCCACATAGATTATTATAATACTATTGAACTCCGTAACACTAAACACGACTTTATTGTAGTCTACGGCAAGAAAGTGTAGTTGTGACCTTGAGTGCGCAGAAACCAATTTTAATAGAAAGTCTTCATTTTTACAAGTGCGCAAAATAACGGTCATCGCTATTGCTATAACAGAGTATACCACGCGGGTGAGTGTGTGAGCGGGCACAGTACCTGCGAGTACTCGGAGTCGGTGCGCTGCAGCTTGTGGCGCGCGTCGCCGGCGCCGGGCTCCAGCGGCGTGGTGGTGTGAGTGTGTGAGCGGGACAGTACCTGCGAGTACTCGGAGTCGGTGCGCTGCAGCTTGTGGCGCGCGTCGCCGGCGCCGGGCTCCAGCGGCGTGGTGGTGTGAGTGTGTGAGCGGGACAGTACCTGCGAGTACTCGGAGTCGGTGCGCTGCAGCTTGTGGCGCGCGTCGCCGGCGCCGGGCTCCAGCGGCGTGGTGGTGTGAGTGTGTGAGCGGGCACAGTACCTGCGAGTACTCGGAGTCGGTGCGCTGCAGCTTGTGGCGCGCGTCGCCGGCGCCGGGCTCCAGCGGCGTGGTGGTGTGAGTGTGTGAGCGGGACAGTACCTGCGAGTACTCGGAGTCGGTGCGCTGCAGCTTGTGGCGCGCGTCGCCGGCGCCGGGCTCCAGCGGCGTGGTGGTGGCGGAGCTGGGGCCCGACGTGGCGCCCGACCGGAACCCGCTGGCGTTGTCCGCCGACGGCAGCTCCTCGAACACTGGAACAAAGACACGCTGTCAATGTGCTGCACACATGGACATAGGAACGCTCACAAAAAAAAAATGCACCATAGGCGTGGCCAGGCTGAGGTTTCGGTGGGGGTTCAAGAACCTTCATTCATGAAGAGGACAAATGTAATATGTGTCTTTAAGGCAAGAGTGAACAGGCATCTTCTAGGCAAACCCGTACTATCCTAGATCTCATAGTCACTTTCCTCCATTAGGTGCGATTGTGGTCAAGCGTTGGCCTATAGTTTAATTTAAAAAAAATGTCTGAGTCTGCTCACATAGACCTTTTTCAAGCAGGGGATGATATGGGCTAAATAGAATAATTTGTGTATATGTATGTATTATGAGAACTTCTACCTCCCAGGCTACGTCTATGCTTTATACAAATTAAAGGCGCAGCAAGCTATGGAGCGTTCCATGCTCGGTCTATCATTACGAGACCGCGTACCTAACGATAAAAACCGAAGGAGGACTAGGGTAGACTATGTTGGCACGCGAGTGTGAGAGCTAAAGTGGAGATGGGCAGGACACCTGGCAAGGCAAGGAGCAAGGATAGGTGTCCACCTATCCTTGGACTATAAAGCTCACCCAAAATGTTCTATAAGGACTTAAATTGAACAAATAATATTTCTATTTCTATTCCGATGGCAGCCAAGATTGGGTAGACCTCGTTGGTCACTATTGCACCGAATTGGCAGGGCGTAAATCGACTTTCCGAATCGGCGGTAGCTTACATAATATTTGACATTCATAAATGTTCTATAAGGACTTAAATTGAATAAAGAATATTTCTATTTCTATTCTAGGCTACATGAATAGTTAAGCAAAAAACTTACATTTATCGAGACTTATAATGGAGCCCGCTATGTCCTTGTGGGGGTCGAGCGGCGGCGAGGTCTCGAGGTTGCGGCGCCGGCGCACCAGCCACCAGTCCGCCAGGAAGATGCCCAGCGCCACTATCTTTATGCCTCCGCAGAGGCCGACGTACCTGTACACATGGTTACAAGTTAATATTATTTATAACTAGCGGCCGCCCACGACTTCGTGTGCGTGGAATAGTATCTTTGGGTAGCATTTTTCATTATTTAATAATTTTCACCCCCTATTTTAACCCCCTTTTCGCAATAAAAAGCAGCCTATGTTCTTTCTCAGGGTCTAGACCAAATTTAATTCAAATTCGTTCAGTAGTTTTGACGTAAAAGAATAACAGACAGACAGAGTTACTTTCGCATTTATAATATTAGTTAGGATTCCAATCACAACAATTTCTGGAACTGAAGTTGATAGATTCATTGGAAGCCACAATATGCTTCTCGGATCTACTGCAGCCATGGGCTGGCCATATCTGTCGAAGAACTGACCACCGTTGGGGTAGAAAAGTTCTTGAGTGGAGACCGCGACTCGGAAAGCGTAGTGTGGGACGGCCTCCGGCTAGATGGCGTGACGATCTGCCAAAAGCGGTTGGTATAGACTGGATGCGTCTAGCCTAAGACAGGGTGAAATGGCGAACATATGTCCAGCAGTGGACTGAGACAGGCTGATGATGATGATGAAAATCTGGTGTCCTACCTAAATCGGAATTGTTCGATGTCGTAGAGCAGACAGCGACCGCCCTTCTCCCCGTTGCAGGACTGCTTCCACAGCAGGCACGTGGAGTCGATCAGGTTGCCGAACACGATCGGCGCCGGGATGTACCCGAACAGCCGGAATATCACGAACTGCATGCCGAGCGCGAAGGATCGCTCCTCCTCACTCACAGATCTGAAATAGTAGCCAGAGTTATGTATGTTTCATTTTATAGTCGTGTGAAGATTTTACGATAGTCGCGAGACTAAGGCCAATATAAGAAACGTAAACGTATGCATTCAATGAAGGGTTTTTTCAAATGAAAATCCGATAGATGTCGTTACGTAGACACGAGGTCCAATTTCGACGACAATGGTTGTTTTGTAATTTTCCAATTTTTAATACGGCAAAATGTAACCAATTCGCTTGTTGTCCGAACGAACCGAGATTCTTCGCACTTGCGTTCGGTTCGGGCGCTTGTTGTCGGTATCCGATATTCATCGCACTCTTCGGTGCGGTCACCTTTACCCGGGCTGCTTCTCATGCCTTCTCGTGGCACGGTGTTAGTAGTCTACGTAACGCCATCTATCGGCGCGATGTATTAAAGTATTATAATTGTGTTTTCTCTATTGTCTGATATCTGTAACACACAAGTGCTTAAGCTAAGTTAGGTCAATATATGAGAATAGTATCTCACCTGAGCACAATCATGAGCAGCGGCATCTGCGTGATAGCAACGACGAAGGTCATAAAGAACAGCAGCACGAGGAACGGGAAGATGGTGGTGCAGGGCGGGTTGCAGGCGCCGGCCGTGGCCACGGGCACCACGGTGACGTCGCCGCTGAACTCGCGCGCGCCCGACGCCGTCAGCGCCGACGCCGACGCGCCCGCCACCACCGCGCCCACGCCGCCCATGTCGCGGTTCTCGTGGACACCTACACGATTACATAAATTATCCTATTTAATACAAAATCGCCAGGTTTGAAGTTTTGCAGTTAAAGCGTGAGATATCCACAAGGGGATTGCTTAGTTTTTGACGTGATATGACAAAATGCTAGTGCGTCAAGAAAGTCATGAAAACGGATTTACGGGGAACTAACGGAGTTCCCATGTTTTATAACCAATGGAAACCTAAACCTACGAAATATACGCCAGTGGGGCCATCAATTAATTTCACGACGTTGAGACACATTATAATGTCGCGAATGTACGGTTATTTTCAGACATGACAAAAATTGGAATTTATCCTGTTTTCTTTAAAGATTACAAGTGTCATTGGGAGTTTACTGCACGTGCCCTTAGTTGGTCACACTTTGTGTTGACTAACAGGGCTAATTACGATAAAATGGGGGCTCTCGCGTGTGAAAAATCCGTTAGATGGCGTACTTGTAGACTGAGGTCTATCTACACGGTAATTGGTTATTTTTGATGTGACACGTCAAAATGTCACTAAGTGACCAATGATAAAAGTAAACATGTGACGCCCTGCAAGGGCATAGCAACTTAACATCTTAACTTTTATATTATTACTACTTATTATTTTTACATAGACAACCTATCACATAAAAAAAGCGCGTTTGAAAGGGACGAAGTTAAGGATTTGCCAAGTAGGCGGTACTCACATGCGCAGTTGGTGAAGTTGTACCGCGAGGAGAAGGCGGCGCAGCCGGCGTGGCAGGGCGAGAAGTACGTGAGCCCGTTGTTGCCGCACACCGGCTCCATGTCCGTCTCCGTGCACAGGCAGTTGAAGTTGCATGCTGCCGTCAGGTTCACCTTGAACGGCTCCAGGTTGCTGCAACAATTTATAAACGTTTAACCATAAGGTAATACATGAGTACCTAACCTTTTTTTTTAGCTTAGCTTAGGACGCCACAGGAGTATGCCGTCGCCTCGAATTACAAAAATAAAAAGTGGCCCGTAAAATGTCGAAAAAAGTCTAAAGACTCTAGACTAGATATTCTACGTCTAAGTAACTCTTTACCTAGTACATTTGTTTTCTTGAAACATAAAAAACTAACAAGATTTGTGGAGAATAGCTTCAATCAGTCTAAAATGATTTGACTTGTGGACTGGACACTAGACATACCGAGCGTATGGGTCAAAGTTTGCTATATTCCACTACCGAGTAATTTCATAACAATATTGTAGAAAGCTATAGATGATCTCGCTCCGTAAAAATTCTAAGCACCTGGGCGGAGCTGGGTAGATTTCTCTAAGCAGCAGACTCATCACGTACATATGGACCTGTATGGAAGTGCGGTAAATGATACCCGTATATGTGAACCGTCCACTATACCTGCTATTGGTGTAAGGAATAGTAGTGCCGGCCATCTTAACGTTGTCGCAGCCGAGGAAGAACAGCAGCGCGTAGCACGACAGGCAGATGGTGTTGGAGATGAGCACGAACTGCACGGCGCCCTTGGGCCGCAGCTCGAGCCGCTTCAGCAGGCAGCCGCCCATGAATATGCCGATGCACGCGCCTGGGATTGCTATAGACCCTGGAAAAAAATAATTCATCAGATACTTTGTTCTTATTACATGAATAATATCTCCGACTCGGACAACATATGTATGTTGGACTATGTAGTTGCCGTCGGCCACTTGCGTCCACATTATTGCTATCGGAATGTAAGTAGTGAACGCAGACCTGCAAGAATGGGGGCTACCGCGTGTGGAAAATCCGATTGATGGCGTAGTACGTGTAGACTGAGGTCCAACTACACGGTGATTGGTATTTTTGATGTGAGATGTCAAAATGACACTAAACGACCAATGACGTTGAAGTTAGACCTCAGTCTACACGTACGCCATCTAACGGATTTTCCACACGCGGTAGCCCCCATTGTAGGCAGATTAGCATCAAGCTACGCAAGACCCGAATCAATGGCAATAAATCGTAAAGGAGGGGGAAGCTAAAGAAGTAAGTTTACTGAAAACCGGATATAAATTTTTGGACCTATTTGGTTCTCTTACTATGTTCGAGTTCACGATCAGATTATAGTTGAAATCGCACTTTACCCCAATGCTCAAGCACTGAGGTACAATGACTGTTGTGTCAGTTTTAAACATACAAAAACTACTACCGTAGTATTTTTTGTATGTTTGGTACAGTTTTTGTGTGTTTAGTAGGCAGTAACGGTAATAGTAGGTATCTAATGCGCATAGTTCGTTTAATGCTAACTTAGCTTTATTTGAGTAGAATCAAATAAGTAAATGAATTCCATCTAAAACCTGTGGCCATGGACTCCTTCCAACATGGGCTCTGGCCGCTTTCCAGTACTTGGTAGCAACTTAAAAGTGCATTGCGCAACGTGGTGCCGCAATGGAACGAATAGTGCATGCGTAGTATTTGCGGAATTATTTACTAGTAGACTTTATGTCGAGAATTTGACATTAGAAGGGACCAGTATCTATCAGAGGTGAACTGGGTGATGTCAAGTATAGTAATTTAACTCTCGACAGTTCTAAAAGCCACTACGAAAACCACGCGCTGCTTCTCGCACTGTGCTTTTCCTACTCTAATTTTGAAATTTGATTACTAACAAAATGATGTTTTTCAGCAGGAGTCACATGTTTTCATCTGTGCGCTGTCCTCGAACTGTCTCTTTTTCAAAGATCAAGGTGCTAACTGATGTCAGTAGCAGAGTAGACCAATGCTTCGAACTTCCAACATTGGACTCACCTGTGAAAACGCTGGCCTGACTCTTGCCGAGGCTGAACTGCGTCTCGAGGTACTTGGGCAGGAACACGACGAACCCAGAAACGATCATGAGCTCCATGCACGCACCGAGGCAAGTCACCACGTACACGGGGTTCTTCAGGAGCCGCCACATAGACACTGGTATATCTGAAATATTCCGATAACATTGGTGAGTAAATCTACTATGTTCAATCAAATTCAATCATCCAGCTTAATGAGAGATATGACAAGAGTACTTTTATAACAGGAATACAGATACATATTTACCAAGTTACCTTATACATAGTTATTTAAGAGTTAGATGGTCTAAAATTTAAAAAGACACTGAAAGACTGGCTTCCTATAGGCTGGCCTTCCTACCATAATATCATAAAAAAAGTATTTTGGATCTTGTACCTTTTATGTCCTTCCCATATCCAGTGTCTTTTATATCAGACTGCGGTTTAGGAGGTTTGGCAGTAGAAGAGCCGCTGGCAGCCGCTGCCTTCTCCACGAGCCTGATCTTCTCTTTTTCCCTCACGAGCACCTTCGGGAACGAGAAGAAGGGAATCGCGACTAGGATCAGAAGCAAACCGCATAGGAGAAAGCCGCCCCACCACATGCCGACCCATCGATGATCTCCTGGATCTGAAAGTAGAACAAATATATCATCTATACTATTTATAAAGAGGTTAATCTCATATTCCACGCCATAGGTTATAGGTAAACCGAAAACACGAAACGCTTAGCGCCATCTATTGGTAGACAGACCGTGGGCCTACTGTCCCGAAACGAAGTGAGGGCGGGCCATACATAATACATTCATACATCATAAGTAGCTTAAGTAATTATGTTACGAATATCGCAAGAAAAGAATTACACATTTATAATACCTAAATGCTATGCATTACCAGACACTGAAAAAATAAAGTATTTGCAGGTAACTCGATGTTTTTTTAGGACAATGTTTATCAACTTAACATTGTTTAAAAATGCAACTTTTACGATGCCATTAACATTATGCATAAATACATACAATACCTACGTGCCGTTTTATTTTGCGATAATTTATTACGTTAGTTTAGTAACACATTTAATGTTATGCCTTATTGCATCGCTACTGAAGAAGTAAATAGGTAGTACTTACACTATTAATAATAACAAAAATGTATTAAGTCTCTACAAGTGTACCTTGAAAAGTTGGAACTCTTTCAAATTATTCTGGCAATAGAATAAAAATAAATAATGTAATACAAAAAAAGTTGTATCTGTGTACTCTGTTGCCAAAAGTGCTGAAAAGGGATATGAATCGGAATAGGGGTTTGTCGCGATTTGCAGTATCCGGGTAAATCTATCTGTAGGCATCGTATACTACGGTCTACAATATGTAATCTATGATTGATTGAGTGGTAGATTATAATATGTTTTGACATTCATAAGTGTTTTGTATGGACCTAACTTGAATAAAGACTTTTTCTATTTCTATTGACATACTGTGTTAAATTAGAATGCAAATGTTTACCTATAGAGATTATTTGTCCTGAGAAAGAGTCCATGTGGAAAGACAGCAGGTAAGCGCCGAGCAAGAAGCCCAGCACTGGCCCGAACGCCGCCATACTGTACATACATCCTGAAAACAAAATAAATATATAAATTCTTACAACATCTTATACATTGACCTGACTCTGTACTAAGTAGCTTCAGCACTTGTGCAATGCATTATTGCAAATTTTGTCTTAACGTCGTAAGACCCAAAAGCCTTTTAAAAGGCATAAAACAATTGATTTTCTATTGTGTCTGCTGTCTGGGCCTTACGACGTTAAGTAAGAATATAGTAGGGTCGTAGATAAGTATCTATTAGGTCTCTGTATGTTTAAACCAATACGCCAAATCTTTGTATAAAGTTTATTTTCATCCCAGAAAAATGTTACGTCGTATCTCTAACACAGGACATCTGACCTTGTCAAAGCAAGTCTTGATTTGTGCGTTTAATGGCTTTATGACTCATGAGATCATGATTACGCTAAGAAAAACAACATCATACTTTACTAATGATCTACACTGTACTTATTATGCAATGATAATCCAGATTAAACCTACTACGTTTTAGCGATGGTAAGAAGTAAGAGAGACGAATACTGTTTTATCATCATTAGTTACTTACTCATGGAGAGCGTACCCGCCTATATTAATAACTTATCAGACCCTTATATCGTAATTGAACACGTGTAACCTAGTTCGTATTTTACTGTAGACACACACATTCGATAAAATTATTTGAAAGGATAAAATTTTATATTTTACGTCTCTGACATACATAATTGATGTTTTTAATAAAAACATTTCACATAAGCTAGCCTGCATATAGGTGGATAAACCCGCTCGTATTTTATACGCCTTATCGTTACGACGAGAAATTTTGCGAGCTAAGGCAAGCTATGTTAGCTTAGGTCGTGGTGATTAACATATTACTACCTCAAATTTACAGAGTAGAATTCCACCTGAACGGAGGCTAGTACAGGTGATTCGTTAAGAGCTACAAAATGTCCTATACATTTTCTGCATCGAAGGTTAAACATAGGCAATAAAACATAGGTTGGCAGTATCTTCTTACATTGCGTTTTATCGCGACACCGCCCGACATGCGAACCAGCCAGGGAGGAAAAAGGCTGCATGCAGTAACTGCTACTCGCTTCGCTTGCCGACATTGCGGCCCAAAACTAGGTCACTAGCCATAATGAAATCGCACACAGTGAGGATATCTTCGTCCTACTGTAACATGTACGTACAGCAAAGTATACAAAACTGACAAATTTCTTCAATCGACTCTCATGCTCAATTTGACAGGTTGTGGTAACCTGATGTGTGGCTGTCTGTACCAGCGTCTAATTGACTATTTACGAGAATTTACAAGAAATAAGGCGATTACACATCATTGAACGCAAACATTCAAAACTTCCTCATATCGCACCGCGTGAAAAATCAAGCAAAATATTAGTGCTCAGTTGTTGGAAGTGTTGTATGTAACTAAAGGTCATTTCGTGACTGGTCTGGGCTGGGTAATGAATTGACTAATTTGATAACGTTTTACTCATGAACATAGCTTTGTCAGGCGTCTAGATAAAGCCGGATATAATCAGGTTTTTTTATTGCGTGTCTGGACAAATCAGACGGTATCCGGCCTGTCAATATTTTTATTAGGCTTTTTAAGTTGAACATTTCTTTTGAATATTTTAGCTTCTGGAAAGAACTGTTCTGATCTTTGGGATGCGGTCTACCGGAAAATCCATAAAAGCAATTTCTTCTTTCAGTATTGATAAAATATTCAATAAAAAAATATACATACAATACATGGAGTAAAACAATGTTCGGGTCAATATTACTTTACTGGCGCTCATTAAACTGTGGGCTTGTTTTGCGCGGCTGCAAATGGCGCGGATTTCGCGGCAAATATCAAAGACTAATGGACTGCCAAATTCGCATCGCGTGTCGGCCGTACCTCAATGTCCCACTAAACTCTTAATTTAATTTGTAGATGCCCTTGAACTCACAGACAAACACTAGGTACATTGCGACATTGTTAACAAGTGACGAGGTGCTTTCCTTGGATGCGGACTGCGGAAATACTTTTTATTTAATTAGCTTCGATACAACAATCGTATAATATCACGAATTGCAGATACAGGTAATGTTATGCCACTTGTTCTTAGTGTAGCAATAAGTCAACGTAAACCCTACGATAACGCGCCATAACAGAAATTGCTACACGACACTTTGAAAAGTAAAATAAATAGTGATACTTCAAATTTGGTTTTTAACTTGATATTATGCTTCTGTATCTAAGCCGTTCGTCTTTTGGTCGTGTCGGGTAACAATGGCGTTGGTCCCATCGGATTATGATTGGTGTCAGTTGTATATGCGGACAAACAAACACATTTGTACTATATTATAACTAAGTACACACACATACTAAGTATACGCAGGTATCATATGCTTGCATTTGTGATCGAGCGTTGACATCGGCTGCCGTAGCCGAATCGACCGGAGGATTAGACTAGAGAAAATAAATATACCTTGTATTTCGGAAAACTATTTCACTAAGTTGATGTAGGAAAAATAGTGAAAGTGACATAAACAACACCGTTGGTGTTGAAAGATCCTTTGTTACACACCTAGAAACAAGAATGCAGAAAGGATTCTGCAATTAGTCACTTACGTAAACAAAGTCCTACTGACACACGTTAAAAGTGGATTTCACATCCATAGGTAGGTTTACTACATGAGCACACATTCCTATTTCATTTGATTATATTGTGTTGTTAACAACAAATTGAACAAGTATCAAAATAATTATAAGGAAGGATATTCATGAATCGTCGCCAGTAGTGATAAGGCGTACCATAGGAACAGATTGACTCATACCATGTTACTGTGCAGTAGGTAGGTACTTGAATTTAATGAAGGCTCTTGCTCTGTAATTGCACTTAAATAGGCTGATGTACTTTACATTCATTGAATAGCGTGATAGCTAACAGCGCCCTTGACATTTAAAATGAGAGCAAAAGGAAGCAGATGAGAGCGAATCCGTCTAGCGCGACGAGAAACCCTCGGCTATGGCGCACCTGCGCGAGCGATCGCTTAGAGAGCCCTACACCACCCTCCCTAATACCTCGCTCGCAATCGCTCGATATAGATAGATAGATATTCTTTATTACACAGAAATATAATACATGAGTGCAAACAACAGCAGCAGTAAACAGTACAATAAGGCGGTCTTATCGCTTGTACCTAGCGGAAAGAATACAGCGTGTTGGCTATATTTTTAAAATTAACTCGGCGATGAAAACATTGTGAGGAAACATGAACGTTTTGGGTAGTTTTTCAAGCAGTTTTCAGCTTAAGTATTCTGTAAATGTATCCGTGATCCAGTTGGTTTCCCCTGCCTATGGGATGCGAAGGTCAGTCGACAGTCGCTTCATTGTAATTACCAGACATACCAAATCCCGGATCACGGCCTAAGCGTACGTACCCCGGGGTCGGCTTTGGACGCAAGCCGGAATGACAAGCTCGCGTTGAGATTATGATGAATTTGAATTAGACTCTCGTTTTAGCTCGGCTTTATAATTAACAGCGCTGTTATATTAGAATATTTTTTTATCAAATATCCAGGAAAATGTTAGTTTTATAACTATATAGCTTTATATAGTATAGATGTCAAGATCGATTCGACCAATATAGGTATCATTCGAAGCGTTATACCATAGAGAGATAAATAATTTGTCCTCGGATAAACATTGGTCGAATCGGGCCTTAGTCATAGTTTTATTATGCTGCATTATCGCCCTTGACATTTAGAACGAGAACAAAAGGAAGCGAATTCATACGAATTGGTCTGGCGGGTGAGAGGAATGGACACACTAACCAAAATTGTGCTCACTTTTTGAGATGGTTGGTTAACACAACTAATTTTGTTTGTATGAATAAGTTACTTCGTCATTAGTTAAGAATCTAGAGCAACAGCGGTATTACATCATATTTCCAAGGGGGTGATCAAGTGTGCGGCATTACTAAGTAAATTTATTAGGCGTGTCTCTCTTAAAGATCAAAGCAACACTTTATAAGATGCAAATGTTAATACTATTTGCTTTTGCCACTGCGTTTTTCATCGATGTTTTATGTAGTACGCTACTTCTTACTAGGTTTACGTTCCTTGTAAAAAAGGATGACTTCAGATTGTAGTCGTCGCTAGTGATCGAATAACGTAAAAAAAGATACATACTTAATATAAATTTAATTGCCACTGCACGGCTAAAAAGATGCTTCCGTTAAGTATCTGTCTCGAAGCGGAATCGCAATAATGCTATTCGCATCGAACAAAGTTCACAAATGGGCTCGAAAGCGAAATCTGACTGATTTCCTGTGCTTGATTGCGAACACATTTACGTCGATAGGTAGGTAAATACTTGCTTGATTGACAACGGAAACAAGTACTGACATTTCTCACGATGGAATGGAGACAAAATATGAGGTGTGAATTTTTGTTTTCTAGGTAAGATTTGTTTACTGTATTTTTGATATTTACGTCAATCAATTTGCGTATTTTGAATTCATTATAAAACAACGTTTGACATTAATGGATAGATATAATTTCGTAATTACATTACTTACTGTATGTTTTAAAACTCGTGTTTATTCAAATGCCACCTTTGAACTGTGAGTTTGCGAGATAGAGCAATTTAAACAAACAATTGTCAAGCTATCGAAGTCCCGACTATCTGAACATTATATTAAATTAGTGTGATGTGGTGTCCCCGATTCCACAATTTCCGCGAATCTTATCGAAGCTGTGATATTTGCTTCGTATTTTTATAATGATCATTGGGAGTATAGGGATTTGTCTTGAAGGCATGATAATTAGAATTACTAATGTATTCGACTGTTTTAATAATTCTTACTCGATATGACTTTATTAATATCTTATAAATATTGGCAATTTTCAAAACAGATGTATCAAAAACCGTTTCACCACTAATGTGTCACTTTCAATAAACAAAGTTAGTAGGTAAGTACAGATTTTGCCATCGGCCAAAACAGACATGTCGCACTGAAGGAGGGTGATCCTTCTAAATAATTACTTAATAGTTCAACAGGCGCCTGACGTGCTTGTTGACCTAAATTATTAACCTTCACCATGTCATAATATAGGCCAAGGGGCGGGATTCGTTATACGAAATCAGCTGATTGTATAAATACAATAAACAGCTAACAGCTGTAAACAGCTGAATAATAATAAAGTAATGAACTAGCGGTTTTCTTATCACTTGCATAATGCAACAGACACAGGTAAGAACCAATACAAATGGTTCAGGAAGTTCAAGTAGTTTTTACGTGCAGGCAGTCAGTGCAGTTCATCCGTATACAGATATTGCCACATTCATTTACTGCCTACTTACTATCTATACATACGTCTAACTGCAGGGCGTACAAGGACTTTTAACCTCAACTATTTACATCCTGCTGTGTAATTGTATACAAAATGTAAGCTGACGGCAATAGCTACGGTAAAACTAAGTGTTTTGCACTTCCAACTGGCCGAGACAGCTGTTTCCTGCGACCACGGCGAGTGAAGTTACGTTGGAAAATCGATACCGGTGACAAATGGATATAATTATGCCTGCGGGCCCTGTGGTTAAAAAATGTTCCCGATCGCGAACGACCTCCAAACTTGACCTATTACACGTACCTATACAATTGTTTATTCATTTCAATACATTTTGTGTTTCATTCGAAAATTGGAAAATTACACCACTTTTTCATTCTGTAGAATGACTACTTTTACCGGGTACTTATATTGATTTTGTTGAATGTTAGCCAGATATCGATCAGGTATCTATAGCGTGCATAGAGAAATAGTTCTTTCGATTCGTGCCATTAGGGTAAGCAGGGAGGTCAAGGGCGGAGCCAACCTGGAGTTATTAGAGACTGGCTCGGGCTCACGAGACCGTGCTTGGCGCCTGCAGTCCCCGTCGTAGAGGCCACCATGCGATTCAGCACTTAATACTTTATTGCGGCACCTTTCTAACTTTTACGACTGCGCGATATAGCGAACAGACAGCGAGCTACAACATATCTATGCAGGCATACCAACGATTAGGTAAGAGAACGTCAACCAACCTTGCAGCAGTCGGGTTGAATACGTAGGTACGTTTGTCATGTTATACGTACTGTGTATTTTAAAGATGGGAATGAGTTAGTTTCAAATTAAATGGGATGTGATAAAGTTGTTTTTTAGTTTGGATTTTTCATAGTATGTTTTGTGAATAAGCTGACCCAGATTCTTATGTTTATAGGATAGGATAGACAAAAGTATACAAAGGAGAATCTAAATTGAATTATAAAGGTAAAGAGAGCAAGAAAGTTGTGTTTCACAACAGTCTAACCCAGTAAACTGTTTATTGAAATGTAACGGTGCTTATATATGGTAAGGTAAAGGATTACTGTTAGAACGCGAGTATTCGTGCTAACTATTATTTCCTAGGTTAATAACGTAAGTAATTGAAAATATTACTGAGAAAGTGATAAATGAATGTTTCGTTGTTAACTGCGTAGGTGGGTACGCCTGTCTAAATCAAGTGCGGAATGTAATACAACTTAGCAAATTTATAGATTCATGGAAAGTTGATTACTTGTAGAGACCCATTAGTACACCGATAATGACTTTGTACTGGATGTGGTTAGCTTCACAAGTGTTTTGTATATGAATGTTTTTGTGTATGAATTCGTCTAATACTTAGGTTTTCATTCCTTTTGAAAAACGAGGATTTCAAGTTATTCTGAAATTTAGAAGAATCTGCTACTCTTGATGCTGACTGTACCTTATAAAATGCATCATACATTGTTGCAAAACCAGAATACTACGCGGAGAATATTACAGTGTACACATACGATTTAGGTAAAGATATAGCAAATGAAACTTTCACATCGCTCTTACTTGCATTAACAATAATTTCACGTACAGTTTAAGTTGACAATAAGAATGCAGCCCGTAAGTCCCCTAATACCATTGCCATTGTTATGAGAAGTTAGACGCGAACAGATAAGCGCAGCGTACGGCGACACGCGAAGAGTAGCACGTGCGGGTTCAACAACCTACGTGATGGATTCAATTATTAAATGGATCCTGCAGTTTTCATGTGCTCCGTATCTGAATCGTACGATCATGATACACACACCGCCCATTCGTTATGTTAAAAGCAAAGATAAGAGTAGTTTATTAATGGCCGCCATTGCAGCAAACTCTCATTAATGCAAAACATCAATAACATAAACCCCAATTTATTATTATACAATTTATCATACGATTGCCTATACATATATTTAAGTACCTCAAGATATAAATATTGCAATATTTAAGAGCGTTTGTTATTTAAACCAGATCTGTTATGGAGTGACGGGTTTGGACGCAATTGTGAGTGTCATGTTGAGATGATGATCGGACAACGAAGAGTGACTTTTCAAAACATTTGGATATATTTATATTTACAGCTCCAATCTTCAATGAATACCGTAAGGATCCTAAAGGTGTCACGAATATATTCAGTGAACAACAAAACATACTTAAGATGTGTCATCATAATATGAGCGATAACTCAACCATGAAGACAAAGGGAAAAATAAGACATGATTACAAGAATATTTATAAACATTTCCATTTACGTAACCCCAGGCTCCGGAGCTACAGCTTGGGAAGTAAATGGGAATGTTAATGCGATGATGATGATTGCCATTTACGTAGAGAGAATACATGCTATAGGACGTCAACATCTGGTTGTTGGCCGGTAGCACTAAAGCGGCTAGATACTATATTTGGAAATCTATATCGAGTGAAGCATATTTATTTTCACTTGAACTCAATCAACTCGGAATAAACTCTTGACGAGTGGCTGCAATTTTATTTCTTTGACCCAAATTTAACGAGCGAATTATAAATAGGCAATAAAAGGTGTGTCTGGTGTTTGGTCATTAGGTTCAATGACTGGACTCGTATCACATTACGAGCAGTTTACGAGAGGGACGATATCACGACATTGCGAGATGACGAGTTATGACGAAGAATAAAATCATGTAATCTAATTTAGTACGTACCAAATCGTTAGAGGACAAAACAATGTTAGAAAACCTAAACAAGACGGCAACTAAGAAGTGGTACATTGCTTACCTATGTACATGCTGGAAGATTCAGGGCGAACGTGATCGTCAACGTAAGTCGTGCCGAGCGTCAACAACGGCGATCCGCCGCAGCCGAGGAGAAGTTGTGCCACCACGAACACCATCACCGGCATAAAAGTGCTTGGAGAACTCTGTAGACGGAAGTATGTCAATGAGTGACGTGTTAGGTTAGATCAAATAAAAATCGTGAGTAATATAATACGTACTTTTATACAATTGTCTGGTCTCAGGTTACTCGGTGGTAAACCTTGAGACAGACGACCCAACCCGCCCATATCCTGGTCCAGAGCTCTTGGCAACCGACAGATATTGTCATCTGACTTATTGTTCATTAGTGTTTCGCTATTCACTTCCGCTATGAAATGTGGAAGAACAAACACCAATGATCCGATGCCCATAATAACGGCACCTATAACAAAAAAGAAAAACAGTTACAGGTTAAGATATAAAAGTTACAATTTAGACAAAAGGGTGGTGCTATCTAAGGCATCTTACCAACTGCAATCCAAACTGGAATGTGTCTTCTGCTGCCGAGATACGAAACGAAGATTACGGTGATAACATTTCCGATTTCGTAGCTACTTGCAATAAGTCCCGAGAGACTCGAAGGGATCTCGAAGCGCTTCTCGATTGTTGTGATCACAGAGTTGATGTATCCTGAACTTAACGCCTGTTGCAGCGTCACGAGGAACGAAAGGAAAAATACAAATACCTAAAAAAAAACAAAATAATGTTAGAGTCAAAATTTCCAGATACAAGTTCTAAAAAAAAAAGATAATCACACAACAGCATACATTGACCTGACTCCGTACTAAGTAGCTTAAGCTCTTGTGTTACAGACATCAGACAACAGAGGACATAAACTGTTAGTAGTATATACTCACTTTAATACTAGAAAATCTCTGGATAAACAGCGGTCTCCAAGACAAGATCCCGCAGTCTCGTGCGTCATGAGGAATGTCTAATATTTCTGGGAATATTTGACGGGGTTTCTCTTTTTCTCTTTCGCGATCTCTGAAAACGAAATCATTTATTTTAGTACCCTATTGTAGCCGTCTTATAAAATACGCCCTTTCTAATTGGCAATTATTACCTGTCGCAGATGCCCGCTGAGGGGTTTCGGCTGTGGCACTTGCCGGGCTCTCTCGGCGGATGCGAGGGAGGCGGCGGAGTGCTGGGTCCGGCTGCGTCCTCCCCTCCCCCTTCGGCACATCCAGATTCGGCATACAGTCCCGTCATCGCATACATCGACTCTTGTCTCCTGTTCAAAAACATCATTTAATTTGTACCAGGTATTAAATAAACAAAAACAGCCCCAAGATATTATGTACCAACGTTTTTATTATCATAGGACGTAAATGGGGTTGTTGATTTTACAACATTAAGAAAATTACACAATCTCTCGCATCAGATGGAACTCGTCACGGAACTCATAATATTATCGAGATGATTCTCTGCGGTGTGACATTTTTGCAAAAAGTTAACGTCGAATATACTATTTCATTCGTGACAATGGTGTAGTCGTAATTTAAGTGTAACTAATAATACTTAAGTGTGATGAGGGGAAAGTGTTTAGGAAATCGTGGGAAGCATGCGCTTTGTTTACAAACAAATGTGAGTCTGGTAATTGAAGAACCAATACATACATCGATTCAATAAGATTGAATAATAAAATATAACTATTTCACGACAAAACAATTACAAGTGATGCGTTCACCATATACTCGTACCTTGCCATTAAAACACGATGGTATGCATATTTTTCCGTCAGCTGTTTCTCAGTCACGAACATTTTCACAGTCATTAGTAAACAAAACTTATTATAATAGTATACTTCCTTTAATAAACGTCTACTCAATAATATAATATTAAAGTCACGACAGAATCTGTACCACGAAGTTAATGAACTAGTGAAAATTTTAATACACAAATAAACGTTCCTTTTAGGTTAATTTTAATTGTAAATTGAAACGAATTTATTTTAATATAAAAAAAAACACGCCCGAGCAACACGTATGAGTGTATGAAGAGAGACGCCGAAAAGCTTGGTGCTCTGTATGATATCAGAGACACGTGCGATGAGGCATAATTGGGGCGTGTGTCGCAAACTTGCTATCTACAATATTATCACAATCTTGACAAGACTTATCGGGTCTCTTGGGCAGAAAATATTTTTTATGGCTGTAGTTTTCCCGGCGGCAATGACTCAGACTAGGGTGTGTTTAGCCGTCTGCCAGTAGTTTACAATGACTAGTGGACATGCTAATTACTACACATTTTCAACAAACAAATACAATCCTTGCATGACATTATACATATACCTATTTATAATCAAAAATTACCTATTTATATCATCGCTAGTCAAAGTGAATTTTACAATATTAAGAGAGTATTAAATAATTGGTATGGTATGGTAACAGATTGGTAAGATTTTTGATTTATTTTTTTGCCATTGTTGTTGGTTGGTTAAGTTTAAATATTACCCAACTGGCGAATTTCGCGGTTCTGGCTCGACTGGAACTAATTAAGCAATCATGATTATAGTTTACCATTTTTATTGAGATTTATTAGTAGAAGAGTTACTTGAAGAGCGGAACTTCGTGTAGAACGATTGACTGAATATAAATCTCAGCTCAGCACTAGCGTGGGTTGGAAAACAATCTAATTCGGTTTGTATAAATTATGCCGCGTAACATATTTGCTATTTTGGGAGCTAACATTAATTTCTTTGTTTGAACAAGCGAATCGATAATATTAAACCGTGATGTGAACATGTTTTTCTAACGTAAATAATTAGGTTAAGCTACGAAGATATTCTGGAATAAAATATTTTTCACACAATTGATAGTCGTTCTAATATTCTTCATCCTTTCGAAACTGTAAGACTTA
Source organism: Cnaphalocrocis medinalis (assembly GCA_014851415.1). NCBI lineage: Eukaryota > Metazoa > Arthropoda > Insecta > Lepidoptera > Crambidae > Cnaphalocrocis > Cnaphalocrocis medinalis. The sequence goes on along the minus strand of CM026275.1, from coordinate 6,971,136 downwards.
CATTGCAAAAACCGCCACAAATAATGGGAGAGATTTACAAAACGGTTCTGCAATCCGGTATTCAATTTAATGTGTCGTAACTTGAATTAATCTGCGAGTAAATCGTTCGCTGTAAAACAAAAGGTCATTTCCTCACTGTAATCACCGTACCGTTGCGTGCGTGAGGCGATCAACTGCAGTGATTGACAAAGTTTGCTCTCAAAATCTAAAAAGATATAAAACTGTTACCAATGTTAGGCCCAAATTGAGTAGTTGTTAAATTATGATAAAAGGTTACTATGAAAGGCGGTCATGCTACTGTTGAAACGTAAACACCTTCGTAAATATTATTGAAAGCCAGATGCGATCGAGACAGTGTGCATGTTCTAAACATCCTGGTTGTAAAGATCAAATAAAACCGAGCCTATTAACGTTTTATAACAATGAATCCCCGAGCGCGGTGATTATATTGTTGAGCTGAGACATCGACTACGGGTTTCCATTCATCGTTCGATCTTGTCAACTAATTAATCTAAATGAAAATATTTTTTCTAGGAATGTACGAGTATATACTTGAATGGTTATTCGTTGACGCTACATTTTTTATTCTCCTACAAGCCACCCTAACGGCCTCTGACGTGGATGGATTGCGACTCACTATTAAAGTGACAGGACCGAGGGTTTAAACGTGGCCTTCAATCAGGCGATCCAGCCTGCATAGTCCTAACAAAACTGGGGCATGGCCACAGCGGGACTTGAACCTCGACCTCAGGGTTTAGAGACAACGGTCTAAAACACTATTGTTTCAGGGAAGCGCATTAATAATCTTAATTACCAAATCGTTGTGTGGATTTGTGGGACTTTGGGAGTGAGGTTCACCTACGACTAGCTCCATCCCAAAGTTTTTTACTGTGTTGTGTACTTACTAACATGATGTGTGTTTTATTTGATTTATTATGACTTCCTATTTTGAAAACCATAAAGCAAATTGGACACATAAAAACTAGAAAATCAAATCGAGTTATCATAATACAGGCAAGATGAATCTGAGGCAACGGGCAATGAGTGCGGTTTGTAAGTGGGTCATAATAATTTTACGGGTGATGAACGTCCGTAATAATAACTCAGTACATTTTATTGCAATTGAATGTATGTATCTTATCCTGCTATATGTATTTAGATGATGTACAACGTATTTTCTGAGCTTTTGTGAGGAAAATTGTACATTTATCACGGTAAATAATATAGTATCTTATTTTTACACTGATGCTGTTATTCTAAAATAGCAGATATCTTAGTATTTAGTATCTCTGACTTCTTCTGAAACTGAAATCTGGATGATGTACAACGTATTTTCCGAGTTTTGTGGAGACATTGTGCATATTATTATCAAGGCTAATAATAGTACCTATCTTATTATTACACTGATGCTGTTATTCTAAAATAGCAGATATGTTAGTTTAGTATTTAGTATCTTTGACTTCTTCTGAAACTGAAATCTTGATGTCAACAATCTTATATTGTAACTCTACACACACTGCGTGTTCATGTACAAACATGGCATCCGTAAACAAACACATGTATCTTATACTGTAACTTAATTGTAATATAGTGATATACCTACTGATAGCAGATTCGTATCACGTTGGTAAATATGTAGCGTTTGTTTAATTAATGTGTATTTAAGAAGTTAAACTGTATAGTATTAATTATATTTCTCGGCCATATGTAATTCCATTACTTTATTATTGTCTCGGTGGCGTAGTGAGCCGCACTTTAAAACAAAGGCTCGGCTTGGGGTCCCGGGTTCGAAACAGTGGTTGAGTCAAAAAACTCTACCTGAGTGTTTCTGTTCAGAAATTCTTAGTGTTACCCCGAAGTCCAGACTTTAAGAAGATGGCGGTCTTGTACCCCCGTGCCTCGGAAAGTACGTTAAGCCGTCGGTTCTTAGTCCAATCCCTCTTCTGTCGTGTCACACTGGTGTACCATCGAATTGAGAGGTTAAGGGAATAGGGAGTACACCTGTGTTTGCGCACACCATTGTTTCGGGACTTAACTTCGAGCTATACCAACCAAAATGTATGGCGCTGCGAGTCGTTATATCGTGCAATGTTTAATTTTTTTGTTTATAGTAAGTGCATATCTTACCATATTATTAGTAGGTCGAAATTGTTCTAGGAAAATGTGTTAATAATACACATTTTTCTCATCGCACATAGATGAGCTCTAGGATGATTCCTAGACCTCACCTATTATATGCGATAATGGCCAAAAAAGACATGAAAGACAAAACATTTTTTAAAGTTCCATATTTCTCCGTTTACCAATTCCTTCGGGTAGAGTCCGTGTGAATTAATTGACTATAAAATAAAATAAATGTTATTATGTATTTTAGTTACCTGTGCCCTTTCCTGTGTTGGGGCGCGGCGTTGGTGCCGCCCGCGCTCTGCTGTCTCTCGCCCTCCGTCATCGTGAAGCACGCCGCGGCCGGGTCTCACCGCACGCCCATGCCACTCACCGCGCCACTGCTCCACCTGCACAAACAAACGACTAACATCAGCCTTATTATACCATCGTAATAATGGATTATGTTACTAGGTATGCCAAATCGCTTGAAATGTGGTCTCAGTAAAGCCTGTATGTATACAAACACACTAGTTTTTGTTGTAGTCAAAAATACCTAGTAGTTCTGATTTTATAGGTATTCAAAATTTTGAAAAATATCGAGTCCCGCTAACAGTCACGTGACCGCTTGTGACGTCATGTCACACGCGCCGCACGGGCCTCGGCTCGCTTCGTATCAAGTCGCCAGCGGTTATACGTAGGTAGTAGGTGTAATAGCTCGAGCAGTGTTTTGTTATGTTGGTTTGCGTTCGCGTATTAAGTTAATAGTTTAAGGGCTGATTTTTCAATCTTCAGATAGTGGTTTTCAGTCAGTTAAACTAATAACCAAACAAGGTAAATGTCAATGTTAAAGCAAGAGAGATACGAATGACAACTACTTTTCAATTGGGAAGTATAAAACAATAATCTGACGAATAAGCTGTTATCCATGCATTGAAAAATCAGTCCTGATAATAGTAAATATTATTCGATTAATAAAATGGATGAAGGATTCGAAAATGGCAATCGGATAATCTACCTAAAATAGATGGATTAATAGTTGCGCATTATTTATCAACAAATAGTGATTTCGTTGCCGCCGAAATGCGAACTTTCCGTGCTACTACTTATGCTTAATAGTTTATCTGTTCTAAATTGTTTATCAAAAAAAATACCAAACTAATGTCGTAGGTAATGGAAAAATGCAACTCAAATAGTAGAAGTACCTACCTACCATTAAATTTTTAAGCTAAAGACAACAAAATATGTAGGTATTATAGTTTTGTAGCTATTGGTAGGTACGTATCCTCACTAATATTATAAATGCGAAAGTAACTCTGTCTGTCTGTCTGTTACTCTTTCACGCCAAAACTACTGAACGGATTTAAATGAAAGGTATACAGATGATCTAGACCCTGAGAAAGAACATAGGCTACTTTTTATTGCGAAAAGGGGGTTGTAAGGGGTTAAAAGGGGGGTAAAAAGTTACTTTTCCACGCGGACGAAGTCGCGGGCGGCCGCTAGTGTATAATATAAGTAGGATGTACCGTTCTTCTTAATTTTAAACGAATACATACATTCATTGGTTTATTGCACTTCCGCCAGCAGCTTCGTCCCAGTTTCCTTTGGAAACATTTTCCCAGGATTAAAATCCATACCCGCCCGCGACTTCGTCCGCGTGGATAAATAACTTTTTACCCCCCTTTTAACCCCTTACAACCCCTGTATACCAAATTTCATTTAAATCCGTTGAGTAGTTTTGGCGTGAAAGAATAACAGAAAGACAGACAGAGTTACTTTCGCATTTATAATATTAGTTAGGATTTTTTTACTTACAAAATAGGTATGTAAGGTCATTTTATTTATTAAATATAAATCTTTGAACAGATGTACGTACAGCCACACATCAAAGTATACAAAACTTACAAATTTCTTCAATCGACTCTCATCTTACCGACATACTCATTAGGTTGAATATTGATTGAGGAAATTTTATATGTTGTAGTAATCTGATGTGTGGCTGACTGTACTAAACCTTTTTGGTTATTTGTATTTTTTTCTAATAAAATACGTAAGGCCATTAATTTTATTTAAAAACTAGCGGCCGCCCGCGACTTCGTCCGCGTGGAAAAGTAACTTTTTACCCCACTTTTAACCCCTTACAACCCCCTTTTCGCAATAAAAAGTAGCCTATGTCCTTTCTCAGGGTCTAGACCATCTGTATACCAAATTTCATTTAAATCCGTTCAGTAGTTTTGGCGTGAAAGAGTAGCAGACAGACAGACAGACAGACAGACAGACAGACAGACAGACAGAGTTACTTTCGCATTTATAATATTAGTATGGATTATTTCAAATCGGCAAGAGACACGGCAGGCGATGATGCTATTGGTTATATTCAAGTCAAAAGAGTAGGTGATGTATGTAAATGAGTGATTATAATATTCTCTTTGTGTAAGTGTAGAATCACGCCAGAACACCGCGTACGTGCTAAACCTTATCATTGCAGTTTAGAATGCAATGAAAAAGGATCAAGAAGTTTTAAATGTAACCTGCGAAGATTGTGCCGCCAGCAGAGGTGGCTGTAAACATACCATAGCATTTTTAATGTGGGAACTATAAAAAACCATTTTCCGGCGAACTAATAGTCGTATTTTTACATTTAGGCACAACACAGTATTTCCTAGTATTTGGATTGGACATTTTAAAAGTATTTAGGTATAATTTTAACGGCACGGGCGCGCGACCGCGAGCGGACTGAGTGAGCGTGATGTGTGATGACGTCATTCCGCAACCGGCAGCCCGCGTCGTACGGGCAAACTTGTTTTACTTCTAAATCGGAAACTAATTGACATATCGAAGTAATTCTTTCACTAGTATTTTTTATTTTTGACAGAGAATATGGAGTGCTAATTATCAAAATTCGTTAACATTCTTCATCTATACATATAATAAAAATGTAAAAAAGCTGTGTCTGTACATTGAAGATATTTATCTCAAAATAACTTAGGACGACTAAAAAACAGTAACAGAACATGAATCAATGATTTTTAAAATTTTTGTCTGTCTGTTTGTCTGTTTGTCTGTTTGTTCGCGCTAATCTCGGAAACTACTGAACCAATTCCAATGAAACTTTTTTTATTGTATAGCTGTAATATCAGGGCAACTTATAGGATATATTATATTTTGAAGACCAGGCTCTTTGATGTAGAACCACAACAGCCCAGCTAAACTATAAGAGGTAGGTCAATGGCACTTTAACAAAAGTTGTTTAGATTGATGAGCATTTTATGATGCCATGAAAAAAATCAAAGATCATAGAACATCTGGTTTGGAACTCTAAGAGCCCAGCTCCACTATAACAAATATGGAATGAAATGGAATGGAAAATTGTCAAATGTGATGAGCATTTTTGGATGAGATCCTATAAGGAAGGATATTCCAAACTTAAACCCCTAATGGAGTTTGTTCATCTTTAAGCCAAGAGTCATAAAGTTCACGCAAACGAAGTTGCGGGCGGCCACTAGTTATTAATACGTACAGAGTGTATCTGTAAGCATTTACAATGTTATACCAACCTTTCTTATTCTGTTCTATGACTTTTGGAGATTCGAATAAAACATTTAACTTTCATACACAGTCGGTTTCGTGACTTGGTCGTTTTGTATGGGGAGTCGCAAAAATGTTCGACGAATTTCCCAAAGTCGTGGAAAAAATGTTGTTCAGAATGGTTGGCAGAAGGCGTAGTTAAAGGGAAAAATATGTTGATGATACATTCTGTATGTAGTTTTCTAGTCGTATAATATGGGGTCGTTTCTAGAGTAAATGCTTTGGTTGATCAGGTGGCTTTTAAAGAAGCCATCCCATAACGAATGCGAATATGCCTGTCGCATGCAAACAAATGTGACACACAGCGCTTATGAAAGGAAGGCAGGGAAACACCGATTCGATCGTAACGTCCGGTTCGTTTTAGGCCCTTAGGTTACTCTTTGAATTTTTTGATAGAAGTAAAATCTTTGGCTCATACTTTTGCCCTGGGGATCTAACACGGGATCCCCAATCTATTAGTCTTTTGGTACCACTGAGGATCACCAGCACATTTCATAGCACCATAGTTAGATATTTTACGTTCCCATCCAAACGTAAAATTAACAAGTTATGTTGCACCTGTGTATTTTTTAAATTTTCCTCTTTGATGTAGTGTTCAGTCAGTGGGAGTTTGTTTACTGGTTCGAGGATGCTGACTGCCGAAGTTTATGATAGGTAATAATTTAAAGGTGTGTACTGCGTAGTGCAGTTACACCGATTGGCTGTCAGTCATGTGGCAGTGAAGTGATTGCAAGGGGAAAAATATTTACTTATTTTAAACGTACGTACAGCCAAACATCAAAGTATACAAAACTGTCTTCTAAAAAAATCCTTCTAAATCGACTCTCATCTTACTGTCACACACATTAGGTTGAATATCGATTGAGGAAATTTGACAGGTTGTGGAACCTGATGTGTGGCTGATTGTACAATACAAAAGTACAATAATTTTCCAATACTTTAATTTGTCTTTGCACGTGATATTTTGGTTATCGAAACCTCCACAAAAAAGAATTGACTTAATTAAATACTAGCACATTATAAGTGCACGTATTTACGAATAGGTAGTTGCAAATTTCATGAATTAATTACCAAATTGAGCAGTCACGTTTTCAACTTCGTGTGTTTAAAAAAATTAACATCAATGATGCTCATGTCGGAAATATTTCGATTGAATAGGTTTTGGAAGTAATCTCATAGCGGAAAGGATTTTTAATCTTCAGTTTCAACTGTTTCGCGATGACGCCATCTTGCCGTCAGACATTAAAAATATTAACAAGTCTAAAATATGTAATCTAAAAAGTCCATCACAGAGTATCCACTTTGTACAGAAACATGAAAGTAATTTATGAATTTGTAAAGAAATCTAGCGATAATAATAACAGTGTAAAATGATATGAAGGTAAAACAAGTTGACACGGCAAGGTCGTTTTGATGCCAGACATCGGGGTTTACGCCGAAACTTGGCGAGGGTTTAGCGTGGCAACGCCAAGGTCTTCTCACTAACATATTCGCTCGCTTAAAAAGTTTCAACTGAAACTTTTATCAATTAATGGTCGTTATCTTGGACTTGCGGTACATTATTTTTGATAGTAATTATAAAAGTACCATTAAAAAGGTTTATTTATGTATGATGTATTTATAGACGGTAGACCACTTGCAAGGTTTCAAAGATTGGTTTATTATTAGTTGTCTCAAGCGCAAGCAAGACATTTCTGACGCTTGACCCCCTGCTTGGCTCTGCCTGTCATACTAACAACACATGTCTGCTTATTGGTGACTCATTCACGGTTGCTTATTCGTAACAAATCAAATTTGCATACATTAGAAACTATTCACAACAAAACGGTGTATTTTAGAGTGAATTAGAAAGTGTCATTCTTTAAAATAGTCTCTTGTCGCGTCTTAAGTTTTTTAAGAAAAACTACGTTTAGCGGAAATACCTTATTGCAAGCTGTTTCACAACTCAGGTGTAATAATTATTGCAAATAGTTATAAGAGTGGCCTAACGGGTTAACATACACACGCGGTCATCTACCTGTATAAGGTATGTAAACTGGGAGTACGTAGCCAAAATAATATTTCCGTTATAATATTTTTTCCATTAAACCATTAAACTAGTAGTTTGATAGGATAGCCTACATTATTTCTGGGTTCCTATTTAGATTATGGTATAAGTGAAAATGGTATTGTTTAGCCAAGTTTAGGTTTGTGTTCAACTAGGTGTCTGTATAGGTAAGTTTTGCAGTTAGGTGTATAGGTAACTTTTGCAGACTATAATACCATACATAAATATTTAGTCTCGGGATATATTTTGCTAAATATTGGTAAAATATTTTAAATCAATGGTTCCCAGTCGAATCTGAATTAAGTCATTGTCTATAATACACCGTTTAAGGTCATTACTGTCGACATCGAAGAATAAAATTCACGTGAACTGCTCAAATCCGTTGAAAGCGGTCTCCCACGGTAAGCATGACGAGGTAACTGTCCACCCTGCGACCGTAACCTGACCGCACTATGAGCGCGGCAGGCCCATGATTACATCAAACAATTCGCCGTTCTATGGCACCATACAAATGGCACTCATGCCTCAACGTACACAAACTTACCTACACGCAATACGACTGGAACTAGAACACCACCGGTATAATTACTAACTGTATTGTACTCGCAAAACTAACAGATCGTTCAGATATCTAAATGTACGCAATATTCCAACTTGTTTTTCACGATCAATGAACATGTTGCCATAATTGAAAACAATAAATATGTAAATACGGATGAGGTCGTTTACACACACGTAAATAGGAACTTTGTAATTTGTTCCACTGCAGTAAAATAACAATGGTATGAAAATTTAAAGAAAAAAACAGGAGACAAAAAGCCTCTTCTGGTATTATTACAATAAACACCTTCACGCGCCAGATGTTACATCGTCATTCGCCTTATGGCTTCTTGAAATGAACACGAGAGCACATCGGAGCGGTGTCGTGGAAATGAGCACCCGACCGCTATGGATTAGGTCTTTAACGGGATGACTCTGTAGAATGCCTCATTATATTCTAACACTAGCGCTAACTCCCATTACTATGTTGAGATTGACGGGTGGCAATCAAACGCACCGTACGCCGTACCGTTGGTGCGCTTCTGAGAAATTTGTCACATGTACGGTAACGACTGAGAAACTTACCGACACGATCGTTTACATAACAATGTTCCTGAGCACTTAAAACTGGAAATAATTAATGACTTGAAAATATTAAGTCATTTTTGATTGACAGTTCAACAATGTTACAAGATGATAATGCTGGTTTGTCGTTTCAAATTGGTACAGAGATGTTTATAGGAGTAAAGGAAGATGTGGTTACAAATTATTAGAATCGACAAAGCATCCCGTGTTGTAGCGTGGGCGCAAACCTGCATTGTTACGTAACACCTTTGCAGAGCAGAACGGATGCCAAAATTTCACTCCCGCACACATGCCGCTGCCCGTAGGGAGAGCGACACAACTTTTAGTAACGTTAACAAAAAATCCTTAGAATGTTTTGCAGACACATAAGTTAACATTTCACAAAACTGTATTAGAATACTATAAACGTATTGTTGCATAATGTCATTTAGCACAAGTTTCCGCTTTCTAGATACGATATAATTTTTGATTGAAGCGCAGATAGTGCGGTTAAACAGTAATAGGAAGTACGAGTACAATTACGTAAAAACTTAAAAGTGGTTATACAAATTGGTACTAATTATTTAACTGTTTGGTAAACGATGCATCATGGAATTAGAGTGATAAGTGTAACTTATTTTACCGGTACCTATGTTGTATGTCAGATACGTATACTTGCAAAAAGTAAATAAGTATAAATAATACAGTAATCGTACATGGATTTCCATAACTTCATTTACAACATTAGAACACAATAACTACATAATGCCTTAAGTATGTTGCCAACTCGAAGCTGGTCGCGTGGAAACACGACCTAAAGAATGTTTGGGTGAGGTAGGTATTATTATATGAAATTGTCTCCTGTGACTTGAACCATATGTGTCTCAAAATGAAATGGATTTTCAATACTTAAGTTAGTAAGTACTGTTGGAGTGGAGATAATTTATTTTTATGTGAATCGGGGCGTTGTGTCCAAGGTTAATGTCGTGGCCGATTGCGTTCGGTCGATATTACCAACTCTTTCACATAACAAAACGTATTTCCGAACGTCTGCCACTGTTCCGCTTTTGATTATACGGCTAACCTGTACATATGGCCTACAAAGACGATGTATTAAGAAAATTCCTACTTTTATTTATTGATGAACGTTTGACCACAATGGTAGCTGATGGAAAGCGTCGATGTGGCCTAGGAATAGGATGTTACGCGTTTGCCTAGAAGTTTACATTTAAACAATGCGCAATTTACTGACTGAAATTTGAATAAGTATTTATAAATTGCAACGAACCGTTTAAAATGTCGGTAAATATTCTATATATAGTTCAGTACTACTAATATAAAAATAAACTACATAACATAATTACGGCATTTATAATATTCTGTATTTTTTTTCGATGGCTTGATGGTCATTAAGATTACCGCCAACTCGGATTTCATGATATCGGTAGATTGGTGGTATGGTTATAGTATAAAAAAATATTTATTTTTACATGATTGACAAATGATTGTCCAACAATATTAAGTAGTTAGTTTAATAATATTTTTTGTGCTCTGAATCACGGAACAATTCCATCCTAACCTTACGATGAATTTTTTAAACTTTAATTATATCAAATTTCAGTAGGTGGCATGATAATAGCAGCACGGGTCTACTTTTCAAAAAGACGTGCTAGGCACGCACGTCTTTTCGAAAAGTGAATCAGTAAATTTTATTAGGAAAACATTTTTCTTTAATGTTTCCATTACGTTTCTAAATGCAGTAGCTCGGTTTGTGCCATTGTCGAGGCAATTCATCTCCACATTTATAAAGATACCGTCTTTATAAATGTGAGATGAACAGCATCATATTTTTATTTATAATGTTATGGTGTCTCTCTGTGGTTAATGATTAAGTATGTCTCTGTGTAATAAGTCTTTCCGTCACAGAAAGGTTTTCGTTGTGACGGACATACGAGTAAGGCAGATTAGGCAAGTACACGCGTTAAGAGTGTTAAGATCCTATTAGTCGTCGGCCGCAGGAGCGGGCTGCGTGTGACATTAGGATCGATCGAGTGGTGTCGCCCACCCGTGGCCTCGGAGCCTTTCCCTCGTGACGCAGCATCGGAGGCCTCGCTAGCCAGGCCGACCTGCCGCGTTACCATAACGGAAACTCGGACGGCTAGAATTGGAGTCAGCTTGCCAACCAAACTGACAGAACGCTATGCTGCCCCGAATTCTTGTGATTTTTAGATATGAAAAAACATGGCTGATGAAAACCATACAAAATGAAGATACAATACAGTATTTTCTATGTTTTTTGATAGATATTACAGGCAAGACATACTCGTAATATAACGACTTGTAAAATAACTGCAGTGTTTAATGCCGCATCATATCGAGGTTTATCAACTCGATATGATGTTGTATTACATTTATGTACCTATCTAAATATTTTGGGGCTTTGACTTAAAGTCCGATTTTGAACCTCATTTTATCTTGGAGATATACCTATAGTTTTGATTCCTAAACGTCGATATATGTAGTAAATTTCGAACTTATAACATGAATAACTAAAGCAACCGTATTATATTCTGACTTGTTAGATTAGAATCCTACTCTTACATATTTGTAAAATTTATTTACATACAAAAATACATAAAGATTCTGAAAAGTATTCTGATGCTATTAGGGGTTATATTATCTAATCTAATCCAAACAACATGAATAATAATAATCATAAGAAAGTCTTTACTGGATACTTTTATATAAAGAACATGAGAAAGTAAGAGTATGTTTTGGGCAAAATTGAAATATGTAGCAATCGACACCAAAGTGATGTTTGCCAAAGATAGTATGAATAGTGAGAACCGGGTGAGGGTCAGCTCAGCTGTTATGTGAATACTGGTGTGCATTGAAACAATTGATGTTTGTTATACAAATGCAGGATGAATTCGGCTGCCTTTGTGAGATCTTGCGATGAGGAAACCTCAGCAGCCATTCATTAATTAAAGCTGGATATGCGAATATTCTACACGTAACGCTTTGGATGTTAACGTTTAGGATGTAGTTTAATATTTATTTATTCAGCTTCATACATTATGAATTTTCATATAGCCGCAGAAATCCTTGTTGGATTTGAATCTAACAGCTATCATTGGTTCGATCCTCTAGCCATTGACTCAAAATAAGTTATAAATATTCAAATATAAAAACTTATGTATACAGATTATGAATTTACGGATATCCACTTTGGGTAACTACAAACAAACAAACTGATATTAGATGAAGAAATTTGACAGATTGCAGTAACCCGACATGTGGCTGTATGCTTGAAATAATTGCCACAGATGTAAAGGTCTCTGCTATGGACCATCATTTAGTTTAAAACTTTTCATAAGAATAGTATTAACAAACCACACTAAATAAGTATGTTATTACAGCGTTCGAGTGCCTGTTAAATTTTTACGCGAGCTGCGGTCTCAGAAAGTAATACAAGATTATTACACACATGTAAATTAAATATTAAGAGCCAACGTCCATAGAATATCTGAGTATCATGAACGTAGTAGTTTAACTTCTAGACCGCCAATCAATAGGTAATTATAAATAACTTTAGATTGAATCTATAAAATGTAGATCACAGAGCATTTATAAAGTTCAATTGATTTAATTAAATAGATGCTTTGTTATACGTACTTGCAACACATTTTGGTGGTTATTTTCATTAAATTCCGGTGGACGGTGGATATAATGCGTTGTTTACATAATGTCAGGAGCATTGTGGGAGAGGGATAGGTTACGACGTCGGGGTGCGTGATTCACGGTCGCGTTGGATATTTCAGATGACTCACCAACCAAGGAATTTAAGCTAAAAACACAAGCCTTTGTAGCCAGACTCGCTAGCAGTTTATTATGCCTTTTTGGGAATCCCGTATGTGGTCAGGTGTAACTTTCATTAGTGTATGTCTATCTACCGTTCTCTTTGTTTCGATTGTTCGTATGTATATTTTGATACAAGACTGGAATCTCTAATGAATGGACATAATCCAATCTGCTAATAATAGTGACATTGACCTATACCTTTACCTCAGGCTTTACACAAGGTAGGATGTCAGAATCAAGATTTAATGATGAATAAGTAATTGCCAATTCATAATAGTGATGAGAATGAATAAAGCAAAAAAAAAATCTATACAAGTATTTAGCACATTAGAACGGTGAAGGACTAATTACAGAAAAAAAATGATTTCATCCAATTTTTGAGCAACATACGATAAGAAGAAACAAATGTGGGAATTTGACGTGTAAAATAGTCATGTATTAGCATACAAAGAAGCCATCTTTGAATTATGGTAGCATATAAATTATTTATATCAACTTCACTTACGTCACCATTTCAAATAACTAGTCTATTCTTTTGTAATTGACTTGAATTATTAAAATTAGAAGTGTCTTACCTTTACTACGTTTGCTTTAGTATCCGCTTTCCTATCATCCCCGTTTCTGAAACAAATAGAACATGAAATTAGTATCAATCAACTAAGACAGGGAAAAACTATTGTAGTCTTTTCAAGACTGGGTTGCAATCAATCTATTTGATTACTAGACTAGGTATTGTTCCAAATTGGTATCAAAATCAAATAACCTAATTAAGACGTTCGTAAATAATCTAGCAAGTAACGCGATTGTATCGTAATATTAATAAAACCTATTTTACTCACAATAAGGTAATAATATTATTGAATACATGGCTTGAGCTCTCCAGTCCAAATTTGGGACACGCACTATTGATCGATAAAGTATGACTTAGCGGACATGGTCCGAGCGACTTACGTGACCTAAGATAGTCGCTGTCTACAATAGCAAACAGCACAGACAATAGCAATTACTTATGTATAGTGACCTAGAAAAGCAAACAAAACAAGGACGCGATAGGTGACTAGCAAATATCTTTGGAGTCTAAAGCGAACTATTTCATTTTCAGAGTGCTATATTTCAGAAACATTAATATAATGAAACACATTTTGCCATAATATAAAAATGCACTGAGGTATCGTACCTACAAATTGTTTAAGTTCATGCAAATAACCACCCAGACTAATAAACAGGTGAGTCACGTACGGATTACGGAGTTAAAAGTCTGAATAATTAATATCAAGAATAAAATGCACTCTTTTTCTCTACAGTAAAATAAAACAATAGTTAAAACAAACCTTTAGCAAGAAACAGGGTTGCAGACAGGACACCCGTTTAGTGCCTCAGCAGTTATCAGAGTGTAAACAGAAGCTAATGTCGAGGAATAGTAAACAAAACAGCGACGGTGTAAAGCGATGACGCTTCTATCGACTTGGTAGCTGTTTATCATTTCAGTAATAAAAAAACTGATACTTATGCTTCCAACCAAACTCGAATAGGTATTTTACGAATTGATACAAAACAAGTGACCTTTAAAAGCATGTTATCGAAGCGTAGGACGTTGTTTCGGACGAACAAATGTGCGAATTTCTAAAGGTTAATGGTGTGACAGTTTAAATAATAGTATTTTTATTATTATCAATTCAATGATTATCAAATGACTACCGACTGTTATTAGCTAACTTTTAGACCTAGTGATAATTCTGACATTCAAGTAAAAAATATCTAGGCTAGCCGGAATCGCGTTTGGCCGAATTTTTTACAACTAGGTATTCATAATGGCGGCGAAAGTTTCAGATTTACAGTTAGGGGTAATTTGCTGTTTTCAATATTGGCTTTGCCCTCGTTTGTGGACACGCGGTGCTTTTCATGCGCGTCGCACACTGCGCTTGCCGATAACGATTTCACTCTCCTACACATATGGAGCGGTTCATTGTTTGCATCTTTTATGGTATTTATTGCCTCCAAAACTCTATAGCTCCACTCTCTAAAATGATAGTTGAAAAGAAAACTGTGGACTTGTAGGTATCTATTCGCGCGTCTTTGAATTAGGTTCTTAAAACTTGTATACAGATGAATTTATACCATGATTAGCAGGTAAAATAATTTAAAGATTGAGCAGTTTTACCTTAAACTAAAGTGCTAAATTAGTATAGTGAAGTCTCAAGTCTTTATAGTCCGCCGTAACTAGTGATGTAACAATCCTATAGCTCTAAGCTCATAGCACGTAACACGTAATTACACGATGACAGACAACCGCAAGAAAAATACCGCAATTGCGTACATACGATGTACAATAGTCCCGGCAATGTGCCAAATATTCTGAAGCTTAAGTTGTTTATTTTATGTGGAATGTTCCAATGTTATTTCATCATCGTTCGACTGATAACTCAGCGAAAGATACGATGACACTTCGGTCAAATTTAATTGTACTTATACAATGTGAATACTCAACTGTGATAGATAATGATATATCAAGCAAGTCTAGTGAAAACAAATATTGAGAAGCAAAGCCAATCAATCGTCGAATTTGTCGTATATTTATAATAAGGTCAACTAACAAAGTGCATTTAGGAGAAAATAATATCTTCGTATTATCATCAGAGATTTAAAATCTCTGATTATCATACTCTCTCAGGATGGTAATATTAGCTTCAGTGAGGAGAAAATTGCAATAGTACTGTAAAACAATAGTCTGCAGTGATATTAAGGAGCTCAGACTCCTTATAATTTAATGTGATTACACTCCCGACTCCGATAACACCCACTTTTAGTCAAATGAGCTACAAAACTGTAGGTACGTCGAGATTCTGGAGAGATAATTTCTGTTTAACCTTTCCTTTTCCACTATTCTCGTTTAATACGTAAAATATTAGAGTATAGTCCGCGGCATCTAACTATAGCGATGACCGATAGTGTCAGTTTGCACACTTGTTAAAAAGAGGACTTTCTACTAAAATTGGTTTCTGCGCACTCAAGGTCATCGCTATTCTTTCATGCCGTCAGCTATAACTGTTCAACGTCGAAAGGTTTTAATGCGATTTTTTACAGCAGACATCTCGAGCCCAGGTGTTGTTATCGTACGCGAGTCATAAAGCGGGAGACACCAAGACGCGCAGGAGCAAGCGCAGCGCAGTGATGACGAGGTGAGCGACCGCGCGCGGGTCATCGGCGCGCTCCTTGCCCGCGCCCGCACTGATTCATCTCCCGTTGTGCAACACGCTGTATTGTCTCGACTATTTACATCTTACAACTTCACAATATTCAATGCCGCAGCGCAGTACCCACATTTAGATACGCCAAATTAATCATCCAGTTACACTGTAATTCAGTCACGCCAATTGCACCTAAATAATAAGTCTTTTAATGTTCAATATTTATTTGCGTGAATGTTTAATAGCTATAAATGGAGCAATGACCTATGAAGTACAGTTTCATGATTTACCTATATACCTAAATTTAGTCAGAATAAGCTGGGATAGTTTATGCAAATTTTGTTAAAAAAACTTATTTAAAAGAGACCCGATTAGATGTAAAATATAGGTTTCTAGGTATGTCGTAGGCTTCTCAAATCTAGGGTTCAGTGTCAAGCCAAGAAATCTCATCATTAACATTTACAATATCTGTTTCAAAGAGTCAGAAAACCATTCTTATCAGAAACGAATACAATAAAATAAAAATTAACGGTGAAAAATTCAAGTGCATCGAAAACTAACCTACGTACTACATACATAATATTCTGTGCATGCGATGCGGATGGTGTTTACTTCCATAGTGACGTAACTGCCCGCCACGACAGTCACTACGGCACAGACCATACTAAACCTACTTAACGACCTATTCACTTACGCAATGAGTTGCAACTCTAATGGCCTCGTTATTACAATATCAAAAGATGATGATGTTGTTTCTTCTATGCAGTAAACCTGCTGAGTAGTTTGCTTTATTTTTATTCGATTTTTACTCAACACATGTTGTCCTTCATGAAGAAAAGACTTGATTCCTCAAAATTGAGCTATCCTATGTATCATCCACGGCCTCGTACCGTCGAGTGAGTAACCTGCCTGGCCTATCGTTAATTTCGTATTTTTAAAGAACACTTAATTCAAGTATGATTTGCAAAAACTAATTACACCGGTCCCATTGTACTGTAGATTCTAAACCACCGATTGATAAGCAAAATAATAATACCCAATAGTGTAGCCGCAAAATCTATCAGATTGAACAAACAAGACCCTGAAATCGATCAGAAATGCTTGAGAGGCAAACGTTTTGCTATTGGTGAAAGTTTTTGGTTGTGCAACAAACCGTTTTTCTTAAAATTGGATTTTATAACTGAATTGGATGAAACAATTTAAACTAATTATTTATGTACCGTCCCTATTACGAATAATTTAGCTTTGGTCTCATTTGGACGCCGCTGTTAGTACGTACGATAAATAATATACAATGTACAGCTCTAGATTTCTAGGTTTTAAATTAGGGCCCCAGACCTTCACACTATTAAAAAAGATTTAAGGACTGAGCAGTCCTTTGGTACCTACCTACCATGAATACAATAATTAGAATGCTTGTCGTGATCCGGTTTATACTGCACTTTCTACAGAACAATAGAGACAGAATTATAAATTATGGTCCTTATAACATGCAAATAAGGTTTTATATTATATGACATTGAATTTAGAGATGGTGGATTGCACGATCTATATTTCTTTCTAACACCAAACAACTACCTACTACAAATAAAAAAGATATAAAGTTAGTCAATGACCAGAAGACATTTCGCATTTTGGAATTTTCGACCGGATTTTTATCCACGACCTGTTCAACCGTTCCTTCCCGGTTTCGGCATGAGAAAGAGACAAAGCTATACGGAATGTCTGCGGGAGAGACACGATCAATCCGAAAAAGAGATGGGATGGATTGTGTGAAGAATGGCTTGATTGAAAAGGGGGTGGATGATTCGACGACGACGAATGACAGGAATAATGGAAGGAGACATATTGCGCTGACTCCGGGCAGCATGGAAAAAGCAAAAGAGGATGATGATACGTGACAAGTGTATTCATATTTTTACCGACTGCGGAGGTATTTACTAAACATAAACACTGTATTCGCTTTGAAAAGGAAATCAACAATAATCGTGCAAAGTCAAATGATGCCGATGATGAAAAAAAGAAGAATGCTCCTTAAAAACTTTGATAGGACAGGTAATTTATAATGATGAAACCGGATTCTGCTGGCCTTACGTTTTGTTAGTTTGTCCTTGAGACCCCGATATGAGTTACGAGACTTACGAGAAAAAGTTTTTGATTGACGAGTTGCGTTTTACCACACACTTTGCAGGTAATAGGTATTTAATATCGTGATTATAAATGGTATTAAAAATTTATGTTGTTAAGTTTTGCTTGATCGTATTTTAGTGTTCATAACGGGGCAAGACAGGAAACATTATTCTTCATATTTTTTAGCAGTAATGGAGGTCAATTGAGTACGTTATCAGTGGAGTCCGTGAGCGATGACCTCGCCTTCTGGTGCGGCCTGTCGTCGCATTGCGCAGTATTATTTGAACTGCTATTTTGGCATTTGATTTTCCCCTTATTACATAGTTTTCACAACGTTACGAAAAATCGCGTTTCTGTGGTTGAGAAACTAAATGCCTATACCACAAACGGGGCGTTCGTTATAGATGCATATCTAATGAATTACTTATTTAAATAAGGCATATTATGTTACTTCGCCGGCTAGAGAAACATTTTTTTATGAATCAAAGGCATTTCGTAAAATGTGATGTTTGCAGTAACTCGAGCTATTCTCAAACCTAAATTTGATTCATGTCTGGTTACCTACTAGGTACCAGGTTCTTATCGATACCTATCATTGGCTCTTTATTCCTGCAACCATAAGCACCAAATATGGATATTTATATTTGCTTGCTGGCGTCAACTGGCGTGTTTGTATTCGAGGAGGATCGAAAGGCATGGCTGAACAGAATAATGCTGTTAGGACCTACTTAGCTTCAGTATATTTTCCATTACTTTTCACTATTCTTCAAGGTTGGTACTATTAAGTATTCTGTGGCCTGGGTTAAAAATAATATTAGGTACTTAAGAAGTTAGTTCCTCGTTCGTATGGATGACATTATTAAAATGGTGATAGGATGGATTCATCGTGCTTCATCCTACATTTTGCTCATGGCATATTTAGATTAAAAATCGATAAGGCTAAAACGGCTAAAACCACCTGTACTAGTCACATTTATTGTGCTACAAGGTTAAATGGCCTAATTTATTTTGCCGCACCTTTGTAATAAATTAGCCAAATAATATTGACCAGTCTTTGAACATTAGAACCTAATTCCGTGTTGTAGATAATGACACCTGACACGAACATAATTATTTAGTAACCCTGATTAGGAATAGTTCAAAGATTACATTTACATTTGACATAGGGGAAGTAAATTTAACTATAAACATACTGTAACTCTATGGCTGGAGTCACCTTTTTCCACTTTGGATGTCTGTCCACAAATTATTCAGTTCAGAAAGAAATGATATTAGAACCACGGTCTTTCTTTAACGTCCGTGATTAGAACCTCAATATATTTATTGAAGATCTATCCATCTATAGATACCCCGTATGGGTTGGATGAAAAAACATTTTTGTGTTTCAGTTTTAAGTATGGAGAAGCCAAAAGCTATTTGAAAATCTTAATGCGGTTTACAAAACACATCTATTTACCAAGACTCAACAATATGGTTCTAAATATTAAACATAAACATTTCTTCTTTCTTTCTTTGTTAAATGGCTATGAATGACATATGGACACACAGACATGATGAATCCATTAAGGGTTTCGTTTCTTACCATTTGGCTATGGACCCCTAAAAAGGGCATAAACTAAACATCATACCTATAGGTACTGTGAGCTAAAATTAGTGTTCAGAATAAGCTACTAAAAACTGACATTATGGGGTTTTACTGGATAGGGGTGCGTGGCCGCGTAGGTGCGTCAGTCAGGTTATACGTATTAGCAGCAGTGACCTTGCAAGGTCGCAAATGTTACCCTCCCCATTATCAAACGGGCTTTTCGCGGCTGTTTCAAATTAACTTTATTTATTACAATTTCTCGTGTTTACGTAATACTTTCTTAGGCAAAATTTTAAATAGCTTTTATGATAATTTAAACTGTCATTTATTTCATGGGAGTTTTTATAAACTTTGTGGCAAGTCATTAAACACTAGAATATCATTTCAGTAATGATCGTATTATCGATGTAACAGCGATAAATAAAAACGGCGCCAAAATCAAGCATTAGCTTTTACACAATTAAGAGCTCAGTGGATAATAACGTGCGCCTCTTTGACTGGAGGTCGTAATTTTAAATCTGATCACGTACCTACTTACCTATAGATTTTTTAAAGTTATGTGCATGTTCGGCGATGAGGGAAAACATCGTGAGAAAACCTGCACTTTACGGATAAGTTTTTGAAACGTGTTACTATGATTCAGTTGGTCTGGTTCCCGTGTCAAGGGTTGCGAAGGTCAGACGGTAGTTCTTGACAGTTCGCAAAAACACTGAGATCATGGACTTAAATATTTAACTCAATAAGCACTTTCGAAAACATTAAGTTGGAAATACTAATGCTTTTGCCCAAACTGCCAATCCAAATGACAATTTCAAGTTTCGGATATAAACAGGCAAAGGCAATCTGAAGGAGTCGTCTGTATGATAGTACGAAAATTGTACATAGCTAACTGTTGACGCACATAATGTACCTACCTAAAGTATATTTCAAATATATAATTTTTAAACGGTGCTTGTTATTGAGTTAGACGAGTTAGATAAGTAGTTAACTGAGTTATCTTTAACAACATAGATTTCTATAGAAGCAAAACAAATAGACACTATGATAGAGCCACGTTGTGCTGTGCTGGCCTTGTTCGACCTATTGTATTCCAAGTTTCCAACCCGCGAATATGAATGGCGACTGTCCGCAGTTTTCCGTCTCCGTGGCACAATGGGTACTCTAACACTGGGCTTATTTTTATTATTGTGACAATGATATGGCGTGAGCTAACAGACTAAACAATAAAATAAAACATACTAGCTATTAAATCGTTAGTTAAAACCTCCCTAGATATGCTGTTTCAATTACGAGTAGAGATTAGTCAATAAGGAAGAATTTCGAGAGCCCTTATTAACTAAAATAAATGTTTACTATTTCATAAGTCCCTATAAGTAGGAGTACTCAGGATATTTGTCACATTGACGTAACCGACACTGTAAGCAACCATTCTTATCAAGATTGTTATTATTGCAGTAACACAAGTAACTACACTTGGGCGTAATAACCAGATGATAGAGGTAATTGAGAACGTTATTTACAATCAACTTTAAAATAGAATGTGTAAGAACAGCGTAGACGGAAGTCCGCTTCTGGGAACCTACTAACATTTTGTAAGGATCTTCAATATACCTTTTCTCAAAGACACGCTTGACTTCAATGTCAACAAAAAACAAAATATCTATTTGTACTGCTGAGTTTGAAGGACCGAAAAGATCGCAAGAGCTTTTCCTTGCGAAGAAAAGTTATTTTTACTTTTCGGAACCATAGGCGGATCAAAGGGATGGTAACATCTCTAAATGAAATCCTCTTATTAAGTGCAGGGTGATTCTTTGCGACTCTTAAATAGATTCATTCGGTAAGTCTCAGAGCATGCATGCCAGAACAAAATTCCATAACATAGAATAAACATACGAGAATTAACACAGCTGTAATTAATATGTACAACGAATTAAAATTGAAAGCAGAATATTTCATTGCATGTTCCAGCAAACAATAAATATTAGTACACAAACAGTATAACATCCATTGTAAATTAATTAGTATTCTGGTTCATATTACAATGTTATCTTTATTGAGAGATCGCAATAAGTTCACGCACGACAATAAAATGGCCTTCCTATGAAACTTTCATATACTTAATTAAGAAGTGAGTGGAGCCTTGTGTAAAATGTCAAGTCAATACCTAGTTAGGTGAAAGAACATTATAGGCACATAACACATTTCTATAACAAATTTCATTTTCGTCTATGTGCTCACATTTATTGTGGTCAATAAATGTTTTCTTTTCTTACTCTTACATTTTCTCTTCTATGATAGTTCATTTCATGCTAAAATTTCAAGGATACGTGCCAACTTCTTGGCGCTTACTTGATTTTGCTGGCCTTTGTTGAAAGTAAATATAAATAAATAAATTATCAGACAAGGGCACATGCAGTGTTGGCTTTGCTTGACAAGTTGAAGATCTAGTCACATCCGTCACGTACGACTTCATTGTATATTGGTAGATGCATGTAGACTGCTCTGTTTCTAGTTATTGTCAGATTTAGATCGATGCAGCGGCAGACAGATACATTGAAAGTAGATTTCGAAGCGTGGTGGCGGCGTTGGCGCTCGGTCCGGGGCTGGCGGCGCCGCTTGCGCAACCCGCTTGCGTCAGGGCTCGGCCCCGTCGCACTCGAGCGTTTGAGACTACTCTGATGATCGACCACAATGCCAGAACGAAAGCATCCCGGATGTCTACCATAAATAAGGCGTATTACAGTAACAAAGACAAATTAATTGTCTATAATTTTTTTATTCTGCATTAACATTAACTGCTGCACTCAGAGACGTCATTTAAACTTATTTTTCACTATCTTATTACGGATGATATTAATGCGTATCAAAATAAAGTGTCAATATGTTTTTCTTAATTGACAATTAAAGTTAATGAACGACTTAGTGCGGCAGTAAATTACCTAACTTAGTATTTATCACTTAAATGTTTTTCGGTATTCGAAACAAGTTGTCAATGAAACGGAGATCATTCACAAAATACTTTCTACATAAACTCAGTAAAATTGTGTCGAGTTTGCAAGAATCGAAACAAACGGAGCATCAGCACTACGTTGTTAGAACATAAGTCAATTGCATTTATGAATGACGTAGCAAATAAACAAGGGCCTGACCTGGCAGTAACGTGATGATGATACACGGACAGCTAAGTGTATAAGTGAATTATATCGAATTAGGCGCGATCATGTGGGTCAAGATTAACAGTGCGTGCATAAACAAAGGCAAGTCGTAAACAATTTAGTACCAGTCAATTTATACATGAAAAAGGGTTCGTGCTTGCAAAAGGTCATGTCTTACTGATTTCTCATATGTTTTTAGGACCTAGAAACTAATATTAAAATATGCGATTTGCAAGTTCTTAAGTGCTGTGCTATTGGCGCTATATTAAAAATACCAGTTTTCTTTTGGACATTTTTCGTTTTTGCTGTTTTTGTATCTTAGTGCCGGAAGTGAAGTCAGTAAAATCACTATTTTGCTACAATTTCACAGCAAAGCAAGCTGTATTCAACCATTGCATTGGTTCTCAGAATACTGTTCTAAGAATGATCACCAGCATCTCCCTGTCCCTGTTCCCAGATTATCTGGGGTTGGCGCAGTATGTGGTTCTTCCATTCGCCCTTGTCATTCGTCATCGTATCATCCACCCCAGTTCTAAGAATGTGCGACTAGAAAGGACTTAGGGTCGAAAATGGCCTGAATTGCTTCGAGAAAAGGATGGTACGGCCGTGCCGCATTTTTGCTCGACTTGGCGGGGGCACTTTCGTGCCCCCAGATACGATGAATCCTTTGGTGAGATAGTTTATGGCAAGGTTTTTATTTTAAAAGTCAACATCATTGAAACGTCTGTTAAGTAGGTAGTCAAAGACGGCACAAATAGTTGGCAAGACGTGCACATTCTGAGCCGACGACGCGTGCGCCGACACGGAAGCGCATACTGACCCACAATGCTTTGCTTGTCGGCTGTAGGCGATGCAAATACCCTCGCCACTTCGCCAGCTAATGTGCTGAATCAAACTTGATACTAAAATCCGCACGCGCACGTCCACTGAGAATTATGTGAAGGTGAATGTTATGCTTACATACAAAAAAATCCATGCAAAGGAAATTAACTTACTCGTATTAACATTTCAATTACTTATTTAAACAGTTTGTTTTTTATTATGACAGAACCTTGTTACTGTAGAAAATAACATATCTAAATAAAGTGTCACTTTAACAAATCTATCAACATTAATTGATTGTAGTTCGGTAAATCAGCTAAGGTCCACCTGAAGCACGAAAGTTCCCGGGTTCAATTCCCGGTCAAGTCAATTGAGAAAACTGGGTGTTCTAGGTTGATGCCCCAGTTAATTATAGTTATCAGATACTCATAGTATAGTGATTGCCCTAATTTGAGACCAGGTTGATTGGTGTGATTGTCAGGCACATTAATATTTTTTACCTATCTGTATAAAAAACTGCTTTTTGGATGCTGGATAAAGCAAAATTAAACGCATCAAAATCTGTTTTCGCTGTTAAAGTGATGGTAGCTCAGAGGATAAGAACACTCTTTCCGTACCCATGCACCTCTGGATTTCTCAAACCTATGTGCATATTTCTACCATTAGCTGGGCAGTGAGGTACAACATTGGGGGGAAACGGCGTCACAAGTCACTTCATTGTATTTAATGAGACTCCCCAAATCCTAAAACTAAGCGTACCCCGGGCTCCGAAGTGTCAAGACCTTTTGATGTAACTGGAAATTACATACTAAGATGAGAGAAAAAAGGTCTGTGTGAGACCAAAGACATCATTAAAATCTGGACATCTTTTCGACAAGCGTGAACAGGTATTTAGGTAAGTGTATCACATCTCAGACCTCATCGAGTCAAGACATGATCGTAAACAAACACCTATTCAAATATCTATAAAAAAGTGAAATTGTCCAATTGCAAACCTCACTAAAAAGTCTTTAGAATACCTATTCTAATTATGATTATCTGTGTATGTGTTGTAATCAAGTATTAAACACACATAAGTTCCTCATAGTTGCACAGTTACTAAACAAACCACCTATCAACTTTATACACTGCTATTATCTTCCCATTTTCCCCCTCATTAACAATAACAATTACTTAATTACTTAGCTAGCATAATGAAGTAGCTGTGTTAACATTAAAATGTTATTAACTTTTAAAAATGTAGTACCTACCTTATGTGCCAATTTTTTTTAAGTAATTGATGTTGGATTTTAAATTATTACCTAGGAATAAAATTACACAAGAACAATAATAATTCACTGTAGGTTATAGCCTATGTGTCCAAATGTTTACAACTTCCGAATAATATAACTACAGTTCTACTATGAAATGGAGAGAAAAAATATGGAGGGCACATTTGCTATACTAAGAGCAAAAATGAATGTTGGTATGTTTAACAATAATATACTTAGGTACTCCAGCCAAAGGCTTGAGGCATTCGGTTCCAAATAATAATATGCCACCAATTGCCATGGCATGGATGACTGGCAGGAGGTGGCACAGGATCGACCAAGATGGAGGCTCTTATTATCGGAGGCCAAGACTCACTATGGGTTGGTGCGCCAACCTAGTTAAGTTAATTGCCATGAGGCTTTGCATTTAGTATAGTGACCCTGCCTCACACATCAAATGTAGAACACTTGATTTCCACTTGAGTAAAACACTATTGAGTATCTTTGTTAATTCTAATACCCATAATACACATACATAGGTACTTCAGATACTTACATACTTACCTGAACCCATTGTTTTATTTTAGAGTCAGGTTATTAATGTTGTCTGATTTATAATAGGGAAATAATAAGCAGTTCAACCTAATATGATTTAAATGAAAGAAGGAATTAAAAATTTAGGTTGTAAAATGATGTGAAAACATTCTTAGGTATACAAATAAGGATAAAACCTTAAGTTACTGCATATTTTAAGTTTGTGAAAATACGAGCAGTAGGTAATATGATCTGAAATATTTTTTAGGGGTTAGACATAAAAAAAAACATTATTGTAGATTGTAGGTAAGCAGATGGTAAAAAAACATTGAGCACATACTTACCTACATTATTTTAATACAGATTTACAAAATACCAAAATAAATAATGAGTGTACACTGAAAACAATAAAAAAGTTTTCACTGAGGCAGCATCATCATGAGCTAAAATATTAAAGCATGTGGAAGAATCCACGTAAAATAACATTTTCAGTGGGTCTTCAAAGTCAATCAATACGCGTCAGGATTATGTGTCGTTGTTGTAATGCGAAATGCTTTAAAGGTTTATATATAAAAAACAAGTGGGTACTTACGATTTGCACTTTATAGATGAGGATTATTCTTGACTAGATGCGCACGGAAAACAGCCAAGTGTCCCGTTTTGTCCTTTGTGTTGTGAAAGGAGTCAGCTGAACACACACGAATTTCAATCACTGCAGAACGTATCAAAGCCTTTAGATATCACACGTTTTGTAAAAATAAGTTAGACTATTTTAAGTTTTCACTGGTAAATGAATTTGACAACATTACAGAACTCTTGTTTCATAATGAATCGACAATGCACAACTCACAAAGGCGAACACGAAATTCTTACTGACTGGCTGATTTCTGGGTGAATGAAAGGTATGAAGTTGTCAACGAATGAAAAGCAAAACATCGTCAGTAAACAGCTGTTTTATCGATGCTAGTGACATCTGTATTCAAGCAAGTATCTTAGAACTACTTTTTTACGTAAACTTAAACTAGGTGGCAGTGTACTTTACAAGCACGTCTAATATATTGACCGTAGTGCTCTTTTGATAGTTAGTTTTGAAGATGATGTCTAGATGGCGCGCTTCACATAATTTTAAACATTTTGTAATACTAGGTAGGTATTCACTTATTTTGTGAGGTAGTCTGTCTGGAACTAACTGGGACCGCCCAGTCGTCCTCCTCCCTTTCGTTTTGAGCTATATTCCATGGAAGTGCTATTATTTTATCGAAGGTTAAAATTCAATTCATTCAATAGTTCTCGCCTTAAAGAGCTCATCCTTGGTCTGAAATAAGAATAGGTATAGCAAATTATGGAACAGTGTTTGATATTATATCTAGAGTAAAAAGTAGGTTTTTTGATGAGTACTATTAAGATAATTATAGCTATGTAGATAGTAGATAAAATTTTCGCGCCTCAAGAACAAGTGGCCTCTTGGTCTAGGGGTATGATTCCTGCTTTGGGTGCAGGAGGTCCCGGGTTCAAATCCCGGAGGGGCCCGTTTTTTTGCTACTACATTTTACAACAAAATGTAGCAAATCTGTTTCTATGATGGCAATACAGGTTTGGCTGGTAATAGCAACTCAATGTAACCAGCTGTGTAAATATGTGGTGTATCTGGTTTGGAATAAAAGAGTATGGCGCGCTGTTGTTTGCCGGTAGCACTTCCAGCACAGCACACCTGTGCAATGGATGCGTACCTATACGCAATGAATCAACTATTAGATTTTGTGTCATATTAAAATTAATAATCGTGTAATTAGGTAGTTTTGTTCTTCCATTTAACGCTTTGTGTATGTATGTATGTAACATAAACTTCCTGATAAATGAACATTAAGTACCCACCTGACTTACCAAATTCTGTTCTAAATTAAATAAAATTAACATAGGTACTTTAATTAAGTAAATTCTTACGTGGAGTAAGTACGCGTACAGTAAGTTTAGCTGGAGGCACGAAAGTACCTATAGCGATGACCGTTATTTTGCGCACTTGTAAAAAAGAAGACTTTCTATCAAAATTGTTTTCTGCGCACTCAAGGTATATAAGGTTGCCCCAATACATGTACCTACTTACTGTATTTTTTCAATCGATTCTCAGCTTAAATGTCAATAGCATTTGGTTTTACATCAATTGAGGAAGTTTCACAGATTGTAATAAATAACGCGCGACGTGTGGCTGCCTGTATCCAATAACGTATGGAATGTAGATAGCTACAAATTGTTTAGAGTGATACAACGAAGTAATATAATTGATTTTCTATTGTGTATGCTGTCTGGCAATATCGCCATTACGACTTTAACTAGTCTCCGTTTTATAATAAGTAGGTAAGGCGACAAATTTCGAAAATATTAAAAAGTAAGTCGGTAAGCACCAAGCTAACTCCCGAAGGAAGACTTGCGTTGCTCTAAGTTCTTCTCACATTAATGAGTCATTACTTATAAAATCAAAGAACGAACAGTCATATTTGACCTGTAGGTAAGTAGGTTCGCGACAATTCCGCAAGGCTAGCAAACCTAGCAATAGATCTCTGGGCACCTACTAAATATTTTATTCAGAGGCGTTTTGCATGTCCTCGCCGTAACTCACAGATGGCGACCATTGGTATGGGCGAAGGGTGATCGGCGCTTATTTGCAGTCCTCTCTGTCACTACCGTCGGCCTAATAAAATGCAATAGCCTTATGTCACTTTGGCCACGCAATTGACGTAATTACAAATCGCATGAGCAGGCGCATCGCACACGAAACTGCGATCAAACAAGGAAGCTAGCGTTACTTGAACATGTTAATAACTGCCCGCGAATATTGTGCAATACATTGATTATTCTGATAAATGACGTCAGAAACATGCAGATGACATATTTGGATTAAATAGTCTCCAATTTTTATTCATTGCGATTTAGGTGCCTAAACAAACAATACAACTCTTTGGAGTGCACTCGACTAGGTTAGGTAGATAAATTTTTGTAGAGATGCTTCGAATATAGCATTAAAATAGTTCATTTTACGATTTGATTAAATGAATACTTTAGTCACAACTCTTGAAAAATTATTAATATCCTCTGTAACTTTTGTATGAAACTTAAGTCCGTAACTGGTTACTGATAAAATTTACATTAAACTATTGTCTTTTGTAAATAACTACACCCAGACGGTTAATAGGTAAGTTGTTATATTTATTAACCCACATAAAAACAATATTTATTTATATCTATAGCAAAAATATATACCTAACTCTTTTAATTTAAAATGGCACTAATTATGCTACAGCGAATTTACACCTATGATGCAGCCAGAAGAATGACTCAGCAGATTCAAATATTAGTAATCTTTGACCTTTTAGTTATTTGTTTTTATGTTGATCCATCACATATTGGTGGTAACGTGGTAAACTAAAAATTTACGTAGGCAGCGAGCTCGAGGACAATTTCCAAAAAACCCGAGGGTCGAGTTGTAGATTTATTCATTTCTGCATTCCGAGAATTCTAGAATATAAGTTTACCTACTGATATCTTAGTTCACGGCCTTTTCAAAGATATTTAAGTTCAAAACTAATAAAGAAATTATTGATATAAATGGGACAAAACACGTCGATATTTTTTTTATGTGTGTGTAGGTATTTCAGACGAGCAGACGCGTCGCCTTATGGTCAGCGATTGCCGTCGCCCTATAGACACGCAATACCAGTGGAGTCACAAGTGCGCTGTCCACCTTTTAACCCCCTTTCTTTGAGGCGCGCCTTACTTACGAGTACTTGAGTGGGTAGGAAGGTACTAACCTACCATATGATTAAAATCCATCCGATTCGTTCCATTTTGTATGAGATAGCAAATTTCGTTTTTTGCTTTACCTATTGTTGATTAATTTCACTTGCTGAAAGGGCACACTTGCCTAATAAAAGGCATTGCTCATCAAAAAACACTTCGATATTTCTTGTAGGTTAGTGGTCGTGTAGAGTTCTTGATGTTTTCGAAATAGCCCTGTATTTAAGTTATTAGCTTCCAGTTACTCACCTACTATGTTAGTTTGTACCTGCTAAAGTAAACAGACGATCAGTTCATGATTATGTAGTTGGGCCTGGACTGCTCGCTACCACGCTCTACATCACACCGGCGAATTACACGTGGTAGAGACGGTGCATAAGCTTGAACAACCTGTCATCACTGGAAATATGTAGTAGAATGTTTGTTCAATCCATCTATAGGCGTATTCAGACTGGATCTAACGTCTACATTGTACTTAGTATCGGTTTTCGGCTCTACATAACAGTAAAAGTACTTTCGACCCATCTTTCACGTCGTAAATTCACTTCACAAGTTTGTCACTGTAGTATTTTTTTATTTGTCATGTTTCCAACTAATCAACTCGTGAAAGTTAGGGTACCTACTACTTTTTCCTGGGTCACAAAAGGGTAGGTACCTACCTACTACTGGATTTTTGCAAAATCAGGATATAGAATAATATAATATATAATTCTTTTCTCATTCATATTTCCTTGAGACCTGCACTTTGAGTCTCTTAGAGTTGGCGATCTCACGTTAAAGTTTACTACCGGAATTGGGCGTGTATACATTTTCAGAGTAGGTCATTTCTTGAGTTAAATCAAACAGATAATTTAGTTATTAAATAATCTAAAAGTCACGATAGTAAAAACATAGTTTTTTGGAGCTGTAATGTGTATGAAGGTGAAATCCCATGATTCCGATCGTGTGTTGAAGGATTATTCAATCAAGCAGTCATTGATATCGAGAGCGTCATGAGCAAATTATCGTTAGTGGACTGGAGATCTAGTGGCAAACATAGGTTTAGTCAACAAGGGCAATGTGTGCGGATCCGACAAATGAAAGAATAGTTGATAGGGCTGTCGGTAGGCCGTTTTTGTTCAGCCCTATAAGAACTGTTAAATTATATAACAGTGATAGAAAATTAATATAGGTACCCATTATAGAAGTTCCCGGTAGACTTTACTCGAATAGTGGTTAGTCGGGATTTTCGACTCCCCATACAAAACGACCGACTTACAAAGTCGTTCGTATGTGGATTTTCTTATGCAAATTTCCAAAAGTCATAGAACAAATGTTGTCTAAAATGGTTGGTAGAACACGTGGTTAAAGGAATGTAAATATTTACAGATACACTCCGTGTAATGCGCCAAGAAAGTCGTGACGAGACAACCACTGTTTGAGGAACTAACGAAGTTCTCATACCCATACCAATGGCGTTACCATACCCTACGATGACATAAGCAGCAGAGCGATCATTTATTTTATCGACTTCATTGACCATTTACTTTTTTTTGGTATCCAGTTGAAATAGTTTCACAGGTCTGTGATGCAACGCCATAACAACACTTTATACCTATGTTCATTTGTAATTTTCCGCAGTTCTTTTGTGTATTAACGGAGGTCACGACGAATAAAAATGTCTTATTTAAACTCATCAAAATAATGATTTCCGAATGCATATGACCTTCAAAAATGCATGGGCAGATGTCTCCAAAATACTAATTTGTTATGTGAACCATCCATCACTGTTTACCTACAACATAATGAGATAGAATCCTCTCATAGTCCCAGGGCCGTCTCTAGCTCATGTGGCGCCCGTGTGCAACCATTGCCCTAGCGCCCCCTAGCAAGCGCGCGGTCTAAATTAGGGCATCAAGCCCGGGTTTACCCGGTCCGAAAAAACCCGGGTTTTCCGAGTGACAAAAAACCCGGGTTTGAAAATCAAAACCCGGGTTTTTCGGGTTTTATTAAACGCTTCAAAAACACGAACTATTCCGTAAAAATTAACTATCAGGTGTTCCGTATGCCTTTTCGTCAGGGCGGACATCTGTTGTGATCGTCTTCACTGCCTTGAGGACCCATCAGTTTCCATCCTTTGTGTTCGCGTAGACTTAGGCTCGACGAGCAGAATCTACGTGCGCATATACCGTCCCCACAAAGGAGACACCGCGACAACTCGACTCTTCGAACTCCTGAGTGAGGTGGCAGACAACGATCAGGCGCGGTTTCATAACAGCAAACTGGTGATTTCAATGCCCACCACGTTGACTGGTTGGGCTCCCTGAAATCAGACCGTTGGATGTCGTACCGGTTCAAAAATACCGCTGCGGGAAATTGATTCCACAATGAGGAGGTGCGCGGCAGAAAGTGTTGTGTAAAGCGCACAGTAGAGGATCGCCAACTATCCAGGTGGTATGGATGGAACCCAAGTTTATGGCGTGTAGTACCGTGGTGAAATTTGGCAGCGGGTATCAACTCAAACATTTCCTCAGAGCAGTCACCAGGATAAAGGCGGTAAAAGATACAAAGAGATGCAAAATCTCTCCACAGTGCCACAGAATCTAAGCGATCAGTGAGATTCTCGTCACCGACTATTCGAGTTGCACGACGTTGGAAGCGGTCTAACGGGAGGAGCTAATATTGAGGTGCCCCAGCCCAGAGATGGGAGCAGTACTCCATGTGGTGCCGGACTTGCGCTTTATAGAGCTGAAGGCGGTGGGATGGCGTAAAGTATCACCTTGCTCTGCCGAGGACACCCAGTTTCTTAGAGGCTTACTTAGGCAGCCTTTTCCTCTAAATGACCCCGAAATTGAACGTCACTTGAAATATCGACGCCAAGAATCCCAATGCTCGCTTTTGCGTTAAGGTGAGTGTCCTGAAAGTGAGGAGAAACGACAAAGGCGGTTTTTTTCGCAGTAAACGCGCAAACTTGTCTTTTTGGGATTGAATTCGACTAGATTCATGTCACCCCAACGCGACACCATGATCTAGAGTATTCTCAATGACAGACACAAGTTCCTTCCGAGACTCGTCGACGTGGGCTCGAGAAAACCTTGCATGGCCGGAACATGAGGCATCGCCCGTACTGCCATCCACATAGCAATGAATGCCACTGGTATGTAGCATGCCATTGATATACAGGAGGAATAGCACACAGCCTAGGGGTACACCAGTATTTACGGGTTTTAGGTCTGAGCATGAACTGTCGACGACCACCTTGATGCTACGACCCGTGAAAAAGCTGTGTACCCATTCGCATAGTTTCTCGGGCGACCCATAGGCAGGATGTTTCGAGATAAGCGCTTTGTGCCAGACCTAATCAAAGGCCTTCGCAATGTCCAGGCTTACTGCCAAGCAGGGCCTCCCCCTTGCTTTCGATGGACTCCGCCCATCTATGGGTCAAGTAAACGAGGCCAATTCGTCAATTTGTAAAGGAGGAAAGGAAGGCTGACAGAAATTCCCCTCAACAGCTTTGGCCAGTGCCCAAAAGGCACGTGTTCCGGAGTGGAGTCCCTTGGGGGCAGAGCTGCTTTGGAGGAAAGGATCCCTCGGAGTGAGCAGCGGCCATAGCTAACGAGATCAGTATTGGAATGGAATACTACAATCCATTTACTGATGTCTCTAATGGTCGTAAAGATGAGCTCAGGTTCAACCGCGAGTGCGTTGCAGCCGTTAAAGAGCATGCCCGTTGCTCACTGCGCTTGGGCTAGTAGAGCGCACGTTTTCCAGGTTCCTAACATAGCCTAAAAATCTACTTAAGTTTAAAACAGTTTTATTGCCATTTTTTAATTCTGTAACAAAACAGACCGAAAAGCTCGAAAAAAAGCTCGAAAACCCGGGTTACCCGGGTTTTAGTTACATACTCACCTCCCCAACTACGGGGCGTATACGCCCCCAGGGCCGCTCCCACGGCCTATCAAAAATCCCCCCGGATGGACGCCCACGCCGCTGAGTTGCGACGCAGGCGCTACCAGCAGATCCCTGCAGGACTCCCTCGCAGACCCGTACCCTGCTGTTTGCAGGACAGGGAAGGGAAAGAGAGCCCGCAGGCTTACCAGTAAGGCCCTGAAATCCCAGCCAAACGAGCACCTCCGCTGGATGCGGAGGCAGGGGGAAGACAGGGAGGCAGGAAGCTGCCGCTTACCGCTGGATTGCGGGACTTGGCG
This sequence comes from Cnaphalocrocis medinalis, assembly GCA_014851415.1. Classification (NCBI taxonomy): domain Eukaryota; kingdom Metazoa; phylum Arthropoda; class Insecta; order Lepidoptera; family Crambidae; genus Cnaphalocrocis; species Cnaphalocrocis medinalis. The sequence goes on along the minus strand of CM026275.1, from coordinate 6,937,790 downwards.
CGATCTGCGCAAAAGTCCCCCACATGTAATGTGGGGGCAGCGCCCAGAGGCGCCCCAAGTAAAGGGGGGAGAAAAAAAGTCTCCCTTAAGGACCCTAAGCAAACAGGGAGCGACCCACTTTCGTGGGAAGTCCCGTGGCCTTGCGGTTCGGAGACTCCACGTAAGGTAAAGTGGGGACTAACCCCGACCGGTGATGTCGTGGTGATCCCCCGGATTTACACGTGGCGCGCCTTGCTTTGCTGTAATACGACAAATATAAGAAGAGCTCCAGGTGCTACACAAAATGTATGCAAACTGGAGTTCTTTTTACGTTGGTTATCAAAGCGCGGCGGCCGGCCAGCGCGGGCGCGCGCCGAGTGGGGCTCCGTTGCGAGCGGCGCCCGGCGCACAGTGTTGCGGTGGGCGGACAAAAACCAATTTTCTCAACTTAAGGGAATTTTAAATATAATCAACGTGCGTTAAAATACAATATATACCTCGTCAATATTCAAAATATGGAGATTAGATTTTAAACAGAAACTAAGATATCACTTGTCAAAGTTCGACGTCGATATCGAGGTTCACGCGGGACTAAAACTAAGCGTTACTTGACTAGTTATTGTGTACGTATTAACAATTATTTGAAAAACTACTTACATGGATTCTAGAGTTCAAGATATGGCCCTTTAGGAATATAAAATGTTTTCTTGAAATTGAACTTAATTTTATTAATATAGGGTTCTAAAGGTAGTACGTAAAAATGTCGAAAAAAAAATAAACAAAGGCTTATAAGTTTATACTTTCCGTTACTTTCCGCGATGAAAACTATGCATTAATTATATTTGAGTACTGTATTTTTAATTTGTGAAAACAAATTTTGCTACCATACACTACCCGAACAGTTATGATTTTTTTTTTGTATGGATCCAGTGGTTGAATTTACGCTCGTTTACGTGGTTTAATTTATGATCTTTGAAGATCCTGTTAAGTATTTTGATCAAAAAAGACAAAATATCATCAGAAAGGTGCGCCAAGAAAAGGATTTGGACGATAAGCTTAACGAGTTATGAGAAATCGGATTAGTTGGTGCCTAATAAATTAGTAGAACGGAATCGGGTCAATTTATAAGATCTTGTTTGATTTTTCTGTAATTAATTTTGAATTTTTGTATTAGAAACTAACTAAAATAATAATTTCAAAAATAATGTAAATTCGTAGGTGCATATATACATGTGGTTTAATTTTTGTTTTTATTTATTTCACAGTAAGTAGGTATTTAAAATATAACAACAATTTACACTCAAAAAAGTGTATTATTATTAGAAGTATAATTATTATATATGTATTTCCGACAATAGATAGTAAGCTCATGGCGTAAATAATATTGTCCGCGTCTTACTATGCAGCCGCAACACTGTGCGGCGCCCCTAGGGCCGTGGCGCCCGGCGCCCCCTAGGACCGCGGCGCCCGTGTGCAACGCACACCCTGCACCTAAGGGAAAGACGCCCCTGCATAGTCCAATCTTGATGTAACTTGGTTTTACAGTGAAATAAAATGAAAATATTATTTTATTTTATTTAGGTCCATACAGACCAATTACGAATGTCAATAATATCTTTACACTTACATAGTTCGGAACGTAGTTTTCTGTCGAGATTTCTGGTCTACAGCCATTTCATCATTAACAAATAAAAATGAGGATGATGATGACGAAGATGATGAAAAGGATGTGTTAGTATCCTTAAAAGGTAAGATAAGGTTCGGGTATTGTCGCCTAATATGTGCTGTTTCATTTAATTTTCTGTTTAGAAAAAGTTTAAAAAAAATCTAACTACCTACATACTTAAATCAGAGGCATGGAACGCCACCGATATTTTTTGTTGCTTATTCAATTCTTACATCATAATTATTTGAAGCATTGTTAACGCAAGTCGAGCACCAATCTAAGTAAACAAAACGTATGGGACCTGCTAATCTAGCTAACGTGTATTTATTTCGCTTCGCGCACGAGCGACCAGCGCATGATCCAGATCGCTACGTAATGCGCATACTATTGTCTCGTGCCTCTAAGAAACAGAGAGCCCACAACGAAACGAAAACGACTAAATCTTTGCCCCTTTCTGCGTTGCTGTGCTATGTTATTTCGACTTTGAATGCGAGAACTTTGAGGGTTGTGATATTCAACCTAATGTATGACTATAAGCAGATGAGAGTCGATTGAGGAAATTTGAGAGTATCGCAAAAACGCAGTGAATGAATGAATAGTTATATTTTTCCTGAAATCTTTCGTAGCTTTAATCAATGGGGCTATATCCTGTGAAAAATCCGCTAGACGGCGTATTGTAGAACTAAGGTCCATCCACACCGGTGATTGGTTAATTTTATGTGATATGTCTAAATGTCACTAAACAACCGATGACGTTGAAGTTGGACCTAAGTCTAAGAGTATGCTATCTAGCGGATTTTACACACACGATAACCCCATTTTTTAAGGCGCGACGTCACAAGTTTGTACGTACTATTTGTATAGACAAAATATTCCAGAATAGTCTGGAAATTTAATATTGTCACTGTGGCACCGTACAGCGTATTCTGTACCGGTGTAGCAACTTCTATGAGGACGAAGTATTATGAAATTGTTAAGTATTGAACATGTGTTTTACTCCATAACCCAAATTGCATCTCTCAATGGCACTGTTGCTGCTTCTTTAAATAGTTTCAGTGTTAAGAGCAGGCAGGCAAAGCCATGGCGAACGGTTAAGTAAACATAAGTTTAGAGTATCGATAGTTTTGAAACGTGGTTAATCATCCATCCGACCATATAGGCGCGACTTCGTATTCAAATTACGAAATCGTGTTTCGACTACTTTATAGTTTACTCGTAGGTAGTTGGTTCATCGCCTGGGTCGGACAGTTTGACAAATAGCAGAAGGTCACGCAAGTTTTGAATGAATACGTGATGGAAAGCTCTACTTAGTTACAATTAGCAGAAAAACTGTTCAATCATTTTGTTCCAATAAATTATATCTGATTGATAGTGGCGTAGCTTACGCTTTTATGAGACCGCCGTTGAATGTACAAGTAGGTACGTATATCGATTCGTTCAATACTTGTTTCTTGTCACGATGAACTTTGAATTTTTGCCGGCGAAATGTATAAGTACATGACTTTTTTTCGTAACAAATGAGGCTCTCTTCGCAAATATTGCTGAAATTTTCATGTATGCTAAGACGTGGGGCACACTGAACATTTTGCGTATAACTTATGAATAAAGGATAAGTAAAGTAATATTATTGTTTTACGTAGTGATTTCACCATTTTTGAAAACATTAGGACTATTTGAACTGAAGGGATGTTTTTAACTTGCTGGTTGAAAGCTACCACGACTCCGTAAATCATCCGGCTCCATAAATGTCCAACCTTTGATCAAACCTTTGATTTTTCGAAAACCACAAAAAAAAATCACACGGTACAATCAGCATCAAAAAAAGTAGCTTAACACTTTTTAGTATCATGTTAAAGTAACTGCCAAGGCAGTTTCCGCCCTTCCATCCACTACTTTTCCTCGCTCATCGCCGTTGAAGGCCAACTTTCACGAAACTCATCATGGAGAGAAACACGGCCACGGTCAAATTCAGCGTGCCAAGGCCTTAAAGTGCTCAAATAAGGTGCTTCTACCCGAAGACCCCATGCCCCATGTGCACCGTGGATTATTGAATAAAAGTATGGCTTTGCGTTGAGTTAATTTCCCTTTGTGTTTTAAAAGAATTCACCACCAAACAAAAATTGATCCTTAAATTGTCATTATTACCTACCTACCTAGCGGCTTGATAAGAAACAGCTGGTTAATTTTTACTGAAAGGAACTTTAAAGGATTTTTTTTGTTAGACGATGTAAGGTTTAAGACAATAATCCTTTTAAAAGTAATTACTCCAGAACTTAAACGACAGCAAAAATAACACAAGATGCCTACTCATGTGAAAACCTAATAGCCCGTTAAACGATAAAACGTTCAAGAGATAAACCATTTTATAACTACTTATTGTCTGATGTACGTTAAAATTTAACGTCAGTAATTTCGAGGTCCTGAGTCCCATTCCTAGGTCAAGGAAAACTACCAATCCATATTTGGCAATCATGATGATTAAGTCAGGGACCATTACTGCACTTATTGTTTTTCAATGACACATTCCTTTTATTATAATGTCGTACGAAACTATGTTCTTGGTAAACTATCGCTTGGTTCCTTAGATACTGTAAGTATGTATCAAGAAGATTTTTGGAAATTCAAGCCCGGTTTGAATTTTGTGTTTTGAAATAAGATTCTTCCGAAGAGCCTATTGAGATGGAGCTTTGACAGGACTAAAATTTTCGTGTGTTATAACGCGGTTGGTGTCTAGTTTAGCATTAGATAGATAGATGGATATTCTTTATTGCACAGAAATAGAATACATGAGTGAAACAACAGCTATAGACAGTACTAAATAAGGCGGTCTTATCGCATTAGAAGACTTTCATCTTTCTTATCATATTGGTGGATGGTTTTCTGGATTTAATAGGTACAAGAGGTTCATCGAATGACCACTCAAGATAAGTATTTCCGAGTTCAGTTCAAAAATAGCATCTTTAATAACCCTGCATACATCGTCGTAGGTGAAAAAAATTGACGCTTAATAAGGTGATGAAGTTATTTTTGGGCATTCCCTGCCCATATACTTTTATTATAGACAAGGCCCGGAAGCTGTCAATATTAATACCGAAGCTTTCATTTAAAGATAAGAGATGAATTATTTTGTACTGTATGACGGAAAAAAATACTTGCCTGCAAAACCTTGAGAGGTTCCTTGGGCAAGTATGCTTTATTGTTGACAACTTTATGTTTGGGTCATTATCACCTTTTTGCTAGCCATGTTTATACGTATTTCAACTCGACCATTTTTTTTATTTTCTGACACTAAGAACCTACTTATCAGTAGGACTACAATCAGAAGGCCACGCACTGACATTCACGCTGTACAATATTTTTTCTATGAGAAAAAGTCAGAAAACTCTTGTAAGGGAAACAGCATTACTTCTGTTTTTTGCCTGGATCTAAATAACCGTAGGGCGACAATACCAACATTTGATCAAACTACCAACCTAAAAAAAATAGTACATTACCTAAGTTTAATATTTTGTGCGCATTGATGCTTTGCTAGTATATCTTCGAACTGCTAATAAAAGTAGCAAAACCTAGTTTCTTTGAAATCAGGAAAGTCCAATTATAAAATTTAAACTTAAGAGCCGTATCGCAATGAAATCAAATTACCTGCTGCATTCAACTTACTGCCAAACTGTAACTTTACACGAACTATACTTATTGATATAAGTCGATTACGAGCTACCTTTTCTATTGTTGATATTTCTCGAAATATTAGATGATACGCACGCGACGAGACAACCTGTAGACCGTGTTTTCCTCGGTTCAAGGGAAAACGCGATGCGGTTCGTGTTCGGCGAGGTACGTAGAGCTGCATGCCGGCTGCCCTCCCCCGGAGCTTCGCTTTTGCAGTCTATATAAGAATTCGACATCCAGTCATTGTGATCTGTGTGTCAGTGACCGCTGCAGTGTAGTGTTGTGTACTCGTAGCCAAACAAAACAAGGTACTTATCCTGTACTATCCTTAGTTTAGTAATCATCATTCACTAAAATGCGTGACGTGCGTTACAATTCCGTGCTTGGTTCGGTTTTCCGATGCGTGAAATTCTATAAAAACTCTCGCTTTTACTGCAGTCGGGATAAGAATCAAATTTGATTAACGCAGCCATACTTATCTGTGTTTGTGCTGAGTCAACACCATAGCACTAGCCATTCATCCAAATCGATGTCATAATTGCACGTTGTTGATGGTGCAGTAAGTTGCATTTAGCCCTGCAACAGGTACAATGGCGATTGTGTGTAGTGCCATTAGCAAGGGATATCATACAATAGGATTCGCTGTTATAGCCGATTAACTTGTGAAGCTCGTTTTGTTATGACATGGACTCGTTTTAATGTCGGTAATAGCTATATCTGCTATGAATAATACATAAGCGATACTGGGGCGCTTTGTGCCGAATACCAGATATTCCTGGCAGCGTGTTGGTGCATTTTTTGTTCATAGCTAGTATTGAATAGATAGAATGTTTTCCTCGCGCCAGCCGCAACCGGATCGCCCAGAGATAGCTAGGAAATGTTGAACGAAAACCAAATAGAAATGTCTCAATTTCCGTAGCAACGCTTCCTTGCGAAACTTGCAGGATTCTTTTTAGGGTTTATTTGAAAATATTTTTCGAAATGTTATTGCTTTTAAATTGAATTTGCATATTCGTCTCTGTTATTAATTGCTATTAAGTACACGTCTTTACGACGAAGTTAAATTTGAATTTAAGCATTACCTGTAAAGTCTTTAACAGTGGAATACAAACAATAGGCATCTACAAGTATACTACAGTACCATTAGTGTGATTCAAGGTTTTCCATGGGAAATATTAAAGCCTCATTTATAGCTTGTTATTATAAAATATAATTTATATAGTTGGTACGTGTTTAAAGTCGTAAAACTGTACATCCTTTTTTGGAAATGTATCTACACTTCTACAGTATCTTTTTAGAAACAACTGATTTGATAGAAACTTTTTTCGTCTTTAATCAAGGATTGGATAAATTGGATTGGTTACAAAACGTAAAATACGCCCGAAATAAAACCTTATTTAGAGGAATAATTAAAATATCTTTTTGATTTATTTTTAACGATACATATGAAATTGTATTTTAACTTCAAGAATAATAAGTTTTGCACGACATTGTTTTATATAGGTACATTATTACCTCACTAGATTATATATTGATTAAGTACCTAAAATATCAATGGACTTTCAGTCATAGGGAAAAGAAGTTAAAGTAGTAATTTGCAGTACAGGGGATGTTAATTCATTGAAACGGTGTCGGTTTCGCTCTCATAGGTGGTCATACAAAAATTAAAAGGCATCGTTCGGCCTTGTACTTCGCGAGGACGCCCAACGTCATACATACAGGCTGTAGTAAAAATGGAAATATGAAAATATTTTATTTCTTTAACAATATTTAACTTAAGTAGTAAGTGGATGGAGTCCCCATTTAAGCTGACAAGCCTGTGTTTGGAGACCACCACCAGTAAACCATTTCTTATTATAATGTTATTCTTGTATAATATTTGTGTATGTTTCTAAAAAAAGTTTGCTCACATAAGCCAAATAGCAGATTTCGATAATCGAGTTTAAAAATGTGGGGCACAAAAGTAAGGTACTTAAAATTGTTAGTAGAAGTAGCGGTTACAAAGGTACCTAGGGCAGTTTTCCTATAAGTGCGGATTTTGGCCCGCGGACTAGGCGGACACGTTTTCAATAATATTTCTTTGTTTACTTTTTGTGGTCCATTCCGGGTGACAGGACTTATTAATTTGATAAAATAACAATCTGGTTTCTTCTCCACATGACACGATTTTGAATAGCAATTAGGGTAACGAATAAAGTTTGTTTTGACAACTTGAAAACGTCGTCAAAATTTTCATTTGCTTGTAGGATATGTAGGTATGATTCATTTCGTTACAATTTATGAACGATACTCGCTGTACCTAAATTACATCTCTTGGACCACCTCTTCTACCAACCATTCTGAACAAAATTTGATCTGACTATTAGCAATTCGCTAAAAAAACAACTAAGTAAAAGTGCTAATTAAAGGGATTCCGATACACCCTGTATAGATATGCCTATTTGTATCTATCTACGGAATACTTGTCTGACCCGTTTTTTGAACCAATTACCCTGTCACTCGTTGAAACCAGTGCCCTTTATGTTCCGGGGTTGATTGACTTAAAATGAAGGGCAAGGACGAATCGGTCGAGTTAATCGCGTTCTAATTTCAACTACTCTACTTTATCCTGGCGTATTTTCTTTTTTCGTTTTTTGTTTGTCTCATAAATATCTCGCAAGTTAAGAACCTGCCAATTTATAAATGTTCGTGACTCAAAACGTCAATATTGACTTAATTTGAATACTTGAACAATCCTACAACTGGTAGAGTAACGATGAAGAGTGAAGATGTAGATAGGTAGGTAGGTATTTCTTTTTAAAAGCCAGTCTAACAGTATGCAAATATTCTTTTGTCTCAATGTTGTATGTTAAAAAACCTGATTCGAGTTGATTTGGGTAAGGCGATCGTTTACGTTACTTTTGTTTGGATTCAAGTAGATACTTATGTTAGGATAAAATTAGTGTAGTAATCTGTAGCGCTACCATGAGTTGACATCTAAACTGACATAACGTAAACTTTTGCTCTGTCTCTTTTGAATGCATCAAAATGAAAGATACAAAGCGATCGTATTCGATAGCGAGGATAGTATTTCAAACTCATGGTAAGGCTACTGACGTTGCCTGATATGAATACTTTCATAATTATCTCAACGTATGATACGTTGAGTCCAAAGTCATGTATTGTATAGCCAGTTAGGGCTAAAGTATTTTAGTGATGTTACTGGAAGGTACAGTCAGCGAACATCACGGTATTCTAGTTAGCCGGTAAAACCGCTTGCAGTGCGCTATGCGTGAGCCAAGGGCCTATGCCTAAAATTTGCTGATAAATAGCACTCACCCCATACTATTGAAGCTATGATCGCCTAGCGCTGGTACGGACAATTCGTCGACTGTACTTTTAGATGAAAATGTAGATAGTTTTTTTATTTTATGTGTATATTGTTTTAATCGGCCGTATCCTATCTTAACCAAGTAAAAAATATTACAATAAAGTAGATGATTCAATGTATAATATCCGTACTTTACTAGATTTTTTCTTGTTATCAGCCGTCAACATGAACTCCATGACCGTGGTAATGCTCCTGTGCCTGGTGGCGGCTGCGTACGCGCACTCGGTGGGGCACGTCGCGGAGGCCGAGCCGCAGGCGCAGCCCGACGCGCTGGCGGCCGACGCCGAGGCCCCCGAGCAGGAGAGCTCGCTGAGGAACAAGAGAAGCTTGCTGCTGCTTAAGAAGAAACTTCTCCTGGGTACGTTGAACAATAAACTTGAGCCTTTCGCACTGCTTAATAACTGAATACTAGAAGAATCCAGCCAGGTCTCTTTTTCATCCTAGGGTGCCCTCCGTTTTCGCGATCATATTTACGAATTTACACTTCCGGTACAGCAGATATGAAAGGTGACAGAGTGCTGATTTTGAACCAATGGAGTAGATTTTTTAGCCTTGTTGATATTCTTATTCGTCCCACACTAATATGCCCTGGTTTTTTCCTTGAACGATTAGTTTTAGTATCTCGTATTTGACTATTCCATGATAGATTTAAATATATTATTCTTTTAAAACCTATTTAAAAGTAAAGTTTTAAATCTCAAATTTAGACAATTAAATGTTCTTAGCAGATGAGGGAGATTACAAATTTATTGAATCATTGAAACATAATCTAAATAATTATGTCATATTATATCTGAGGACGACTTAACAGTTTGCATAAATGCATCTTTTGACTATAAAATTATTAAAATAGATAAAACCTCGTTCAAAGTCACGCATAATTTAGTAGTTTCTTTGTTTTGAGGTCACATATTCATCTCTTAATTCGGGGTCAGAGAGGTCGCAAAGAGTAGTAGACTGTGAGTAAGGGCATTTCTTTCATGCGGTTATTTTTTATAGAATGGCCGCAATTAACCTGAAAACCCCTTTTGAGAATTCTTCCGCTTAGGTTTCCAAGGTAACACCGCAGGAGAACAGATTATCATCTGCCAATCGGGTCATTGCCGAACCATGTGTGATTGCCGGTATAATGCACACATATTATGTATACAGTCTGACTTTATGACGTCACTGTATACAAACATTATTAGAGCGCTCAGGTAAACATACAGTTCAAACATGATTTGTGTCGTGTATGCTTTCCTAGAAAATGTAGTTAGAAGCCATTCATGAGTTTTCTATTCATCTTTTGAATGAGTATGTTGGAATAAAGAATGGAACGTTATGAATCTAAAGAAATTGACTACCAGAAAGTATAAGCTGTACCTACATCTATAGAACGCTGACTACGTTAGTTATTTTTGTACTCGTTTGAAGGCATCATAATGACTGTTAGAATATACTACCTACCGCATGCATGAATTAATTATATTCCTGAATTGCTCTTTAATAACGCCGGTGGCCTGTAGAAATAATTACCAACTGTACAAAGTTGGAACTCGTCCCAATGTCCGTGGGAAATTGGGGTTTTACTAGCAAATTGGCAATTTCGAATATTTACGATAGGGCACGTATACAATGCGCGCATGCCGTCTCTGCGTCATAAGCCTGCAGTGTATTACTGGTACCAAGTTAACTTACGGGTGCGTCGCGTCGAAGCTGGTAGTGGGCACTATGGTATGGTCGGCAACGAAGGCAATGTAGGTCTTCGATGGTTATTGACTCTTGTGCCGCTTGGAATAAGATCCACAAGCTGTCAATTGTGTGCAGCTACTTCGAACGCCGGGTGTAGGAGTGCGGCGGCGCAGCAATCCGCAGCATGCAAATTGGGCTGCACTGTGGCGTGGGAAACCTATTGTGTGCACCCGAAGATTGTTTATGTTTCAGACAAACTCGTTTTCTTTTGTACTTTTAGGACAGAACGTTTGAATAAAACTGTTCGAATGTTATTACGTGTCATATTTACACGTAAATGTAGAGTTGTAGCTGAAAAAAAAAAACAAAACAATTTACCTACCTTTTGTGTTTGGTTTTCCGGCAGTTAAAATCACTAAGCGCCTGATGTACCTACCTACGTAATTCAATCAATTATTATATTCATTTAGAAATATGTTGTTATAATTCGTGAGTTACAATTGATTGTTTTTTACGAAACAACAAGAGAATTTAGATAATTCATCTAGTACCTAGTTGTTGTATCTTCATCTCAGTAGGAAAGGCTAAAAATAGAAAACATTTACGTATATGTAGACCTTTAGGTACTATTAAAAGTGACTTACATAGAAGTGTTTTTCCCAGGCCAATTCTCAAGTGGCCTACCTCGCCTTATAACGTAATCTCACTCTCCTGGATTCGATCAAAGGTTCAATAACAACTTAATATCATACCTACTGGTGTAGGACGTAATGGGGTGCGTCTCCTGTGATACGAAGGCGCAATCGCCATCTTAATTTAAATCTCTATCAAGCGGATCAATATGATCGTAATAACTGGCAAGTAACTTATTTACTCATTGTCCAATTTACTTTGTGGTCTCTCATAGTTACAAAGTGCAGACTATTCATACGGAGGAATAATTAGTTTCCAAACCCAATCAACAATCTAGTAGCATTTTTAAGAATTTCCTTCATTAATCTAGCATTTCTCTCCCTCCCCCAGTTTCACTAGAGCCTTATATACTTTACTGTCCCACTGCAGTGCAAAGACCTCTATCATAGAATTGAAATCATCACTACTGTACAGATTAGGCTTAATCACCACGCTTGCCTAATGCGGAATCATTTTTTTTGCTCGACCCGAGAATCGAAACCAAGACTCCGAGATCACGGCCCGGTACTTAAAGCACTAGATCAACGAGGCGACATCCTAAATCACTCTATTCCAAATGTATCCTTGAAACATTCTTAGGTTAAGGTACGAGTATGTGTACATAATACAGACGGCTTTTGAGCTCTTTAGTCTCAATAGAATATCGTAGGTAAACTATGACTTTGCAGCCTTGTGCCTTACTCGAGTAATAGAAGCTATGTGTACAGACTGCCAAACGGTACGTTACTATACCTAATCTGCTGAATATCTTCATCCGATTTTCACCTTAAAGCAAAATACAGTTATGATGAGAATTCTATGAAGAAATTTGGCAGATGTAGCAAGTAACCCAAAGAATCGCTCTCTGTGCAATAACTTAATATTAAACTCGTAATTGGGCCAAACCCTTTAAATAAATTATTGAGATCTATTGAATTGTTTCAGAGAATTTAGTTTAGATTATTCGAAATACTTTAGTATACTTGTAAATGTTGGAGTTATTAATTCTTTAAGAAGAACAGATAACTGAAAAGTTTTCATAGAGTGAAAACTATTTTAGAGCTTTATTTTTATGAAAACGAAACATGATTGTAAGATTGAAAGTTAACGTTTTCAGCAACGAATTGATAAAACTCAATTAAAACTACTACTTAGATTGAAATCTCTGTAAATTTAGACTAAGTTTTCTGTTTAGGTACAGGCAGAACTCTTTTGTTGATACATCTTTCCTAGATAACCGGTTTTAAGCAAAGATTTAAATCGCTTCTACGAGATTTTGGCACGTGTCTTAAACATTTGATGTCTTGTCACGTGTCGATACACAAGATAGTTTTCCAACTTATTTACTGTGTGTGGTTCTACTACAGTTAGTAGTACTAACAAAAGTTTTCTTATTTATTTTTTGTTTACAGGAGCTATCGGTCTTAAAGCGGCGAAGGTTGGCGCGGTCGGTTTGGGCGTAGGAGCACTGGCTCTCAAGAAAAAGTCAGTACATCATCATCATAAGCCAGCCCACCACGTCACGTATCACTCCTATGGGTACTAACTTTTTCATCTAACATCTAACACACATCAGCGCTTACGGTTGAAAGTTCTATTTAAATCACCCCACTGGGTGTAATCAGTTACTACTTCTTTCGAGAACTCTACGCAGGTACCAATGAAAACTTTTATAAACAGAAAAAACCTTAAATTGCTGGTAATAAGTGAGTAGTAAAAGTTAGTAACTGATTCAAATATAAAGGTTAAAGCGTAAATATCTTCATGTTTTGACTACTAATCATGTCATCAACAATCAAAATAATGTAACTAAAAGGGTTTGAATTCTCGTTAACGCAACGAGATTCGCACGTCCACTTGTAGCTGACGTTGTGCAAGTTAAAAACACTTCAAGTATAATTGTTAGCAAGTATTTATTCACGTAGCAATTACGCAGTGTCATCAACAACTTACCAAATAGTTGCTAAATAACTTTAAAGGTCAGAATACTAAACTTGCACTAAATTCTGACGGATGTTATATTGAAGCCCTTGATGACTGCTGGATGACCTTACGCTTGGTTACAAAACTAAACTATGATATGTTACTTATTGACAAGTTACGGTGTATTATGCAACCTCTAAATAACATCATCTTATTAGTAATTATTACGGTAAATATGTTTAAAGATTCAACGTAGCTTTAGTTGGCTAAATGATACGAGGTACGATCGCGTCAGCGAAACTGTCTCATGTTCGTTTCTAACCATACTAACATTAAAACTAACCCTTTCATTAAACCTTTGCAGCCATGTCCCCCATTCATCATGGGCAGTAGAAGTACATCATTGGTAAGTTCAGGTTGCGGCTGGAATTGTATATTTCTTATTGTATTTTGGTATGCCCTTTATTTTTCTGTTTTTACTGGCACTTTCAGCACTATAGTACTTTTCTTTTTAGCTGTTTAGTCTGTAGTATTTTAGGAGCACCTAGTAACTTAGTTCTGTCTGCACTACCAAGTTTGCTTTAATTTTCAATCTACAAAAAAGATATTGCTAAAGTTAAGTATTTAACCTCCTATTATTTTGATAACAATGCATAAGTTGGGGCAAAACCAACAAAAGCATCTGTTTCACATCCTGTAGGTAATGCATGCTGTGTACCTTATTAAATCACGTACCTATAGTAGTGTGTGTGTTTGGGCACTAAAATATATTTGGCAAATAAAAAGCATGTATCTTTCATTTTTATCCTTGTAAAAAGTAGGTACTTACTAACCTTGTGATCAATGAAAATAAGATTTATATGTTTATTTCGTATGCTCCCAAACTGTGGCTATCGAGCCAACAGCTGTCAAGAAGTTCAAACGAATCACTTGAAACTTCTTGGACGGATGACTAATGCTTTATTGGGAAACTTTTTAAAAGTTGAGTGATTAAATATTTTGTATGTTATGCTTCGATGTCACAGATAAGCCGAATGGGATCGGCTTCTTTGGCTTGGATACACAACTTGAACTCTTTGAACATGGTGTGTGCTCGCAAAGTTAGTTTAGTGAAGATGGTGTCACAATCTGCAAACTTCGTTACCTAGTTCTAATGGTTCGTTCAACTGAACTTAATTCTCTGTTTAATTTGGTCTAACTCACCCGGGCTATTCTCGTGATAATATTAATAAAATTTAAGTAGATTTTGAATAGGCACTTAAAATTGTCCATTGGTAATAATTGTCAGTCTTTATTGTCGCGTGTTGGTTTGATGTAACTACTTGTAACGATTTACGAGTAGGTATTACAACCTTTACTTGACTCATCAAATTATTTATTCATTAAGTTATTTAAGGTATCAATTTTATCTACAACTGATTTAAATCATCAAATTGTGTGTCCCATAAACAGCATGGCAAAAAAACGGAATTTGAATACATTTCAATATCTTGTTTCCATTAACACCTGGCATAAGCTATGTCGTTTATAGTTTGTAATGTTTGGGTAAATCCCAACCCAAAAGCACGTTAGGAATGCGGATTCCTCTCATCCCATTAGTCAAACTTTACCTATATAGCGCATGGTTTTCTTGATCGAGGTTTATTAGTAGTAATAATTAGTGGGTAAATAAAGATCACGATTTTAGCTTCACCTACCCTTTTAGGCGACTTTACAACAAAGTGATTGTAGTTTTTGCGTTATTTATAAAATTAAACCTTGAGACGATTTAGTACTTCCTGTAACGAGACATACACATTGAGTCGTCCGAATTTTACTTTCATATGTAACGTTAAAACTTTTGTCTTACAGATTCCAAGGCTGAAAGCACCACCTCCAGACTAGCTAGTTATTCAGAATTGAAGGAAGTGCAGCTGGATCGGAGGTTACATTAAGATATAGTTTAAGTCTAAATTTTGAGAGGCTTTCTGAGGTGCTAGCACTGGTAGACTGGTATGATTTATTTTAATCTACTTGCCACGTTATCCGCGGCATTCGCAGATTTAACTTGGTTGGTAGATAAACGAACTTAAACACTTCTGGATTTGTATAAAATACCTACGAAGGCTCAATTGATAGAAACAGAAAAGTCACGGTTTGATCGCTGTTTTAATAAGTCATGGAATAATTTTAAGACTTCAATGCCATATTGTAAATTGTACATTAAGTAAATACGTCAGAGAGAAATGTCTGTTACTTTTGATGGTGTCAATGTTTGTTATAATATTTATAACAAACTGGGTCTTATGCTTAAAGTAAATCTTTAACTAGTTGTATAATTGTGTTATGTTTTAATTAAACAGATAAACATTTTAACACCTTACGTTTCATTTATCCCTTTATGTATTCGTCAGAACCAAATTTACGAAAAGGATTTTGAGGATAATTCAATGTTTTCTATTTTTATTGGATTATCTCAGTACCCGTGGATGATGCTGCATTATATCTTTCCGAGATTTCCCTCGTGGCTTCATTCGAGTTGATGGTATCGCTTGGATGCTACCAATTAAGTATAGTCTCTTTTATAAATGGGACTGTGTACTTACTAGGAAGCTTTTAATAAGGACGGTGTTAGGTAACGTCTACACTTCTACAGACCTATTTAAACCTACTTATTAAGTGAAAATACCTTCCTACTTAGTTTACTTAGTTTGCACGTAGTTATATAGGTAATGCTATGAGTCATGACAGACGGTAGAGTATTTCATCAATAAAATATGACACCAACTACCACGAGTCTTTGACTCGTGTACTTATTTTATACAGCTACTTCCCTCTAAACCTACTGAGCATTTTGAACCACTTAACTGTTATATCGATAAATATACTTAATTCCACCAAATTCACCATCATTTGACCATTTTGAATCTAGACATTACAGAAATCTATTGAAATAAGTATAATAATTAATAAAGGAATGAAGTAGAGTAGGTATTCCATTTCAGTCTGCCGCGACTCTTTGCGTTTAGTAAAAATATTCTTTATCTGTTAAATACGGGCGATTTTTGCTTTGAAAGAGTACTCCATTGATCAAAGTCCTTTATACATTTTCGTTCATTTACATATTCACTACAGTGAGGATGGATATAAATATTATAAGGTGTGGTCAGTTTTACAACGACTCGCTGGAATGAATAGTGTAAAGTTCATGGCGAATATTTTTTTTGCCAAGTCATCGTTAATATTGTAGCTGTGAATTTTCACAGTTAAGTGTGGTGTTTGAATGGAAATGTTACTGAGAGTGATGGAAAATTATAACATTATTTGCATGCAGAATGAATCTGAATCTGATGTCTACAATATGTCGGTACATAGCATAGTACTCTATTACTTCGAAGTATTGGTAAGTGGATGACACTTGACACACTGAATGTACTTGGCACGAGGACAGTAGATGGAGCAACCTTACAAACGTGGGTTCCAAAGCTGATTTAGCTGGTGCATTAATTTTTTTTACCACATTCTTGCACCTTTAAATATTACTTACTTCCGACCCAAATGGCATATGAACATCATCATTGGCCTGTTGCAGTCCACTTAAAGACCTCTCCATATTTTTGCCACTCCGATCAGTCTTTGGGCAACCAGCTCCTGCCAGACAGCTTCGTCAATCGTCACTTCATCTAGCCTGAGGCGTCCTACACTACGTTTACCTCACACTGGTGCCCCATCGAATTAAGAGGGCAGGGGAATAGAGAATGCACCGCCTGTGTTTGCGCACACGTAATATATCCTGCGTACGTGGCTGATTGTTAAGATTGACGACCCGGTTGGTTCAGTGGTAGTGAATGCTGCGTCTGGGCCAAGGGTTGCGGGTTCGATCCCCGCACAGTACAAACATTTGTGTGCATGAACATGTCTGTTTGTATTGGTCTGGGTGTTTTCTATGTATTATAAGTATGTATTTACAAAAGAAAAGTATTATATGTATATATTTGTAATCCCACTGTTGGTGCTTGAGCTACCTATCTCAGAGTCAGATCAATGTATGTGATGTAGTGAAAATATTATTATATATAATATATTATAATATTGGCCACCGTAGCCGAATATCGGTTGGAGGAGTTATTTATTTACCTACCACGATGCGGTCTCCAGTACACAATCAATATGCCTCCGCATAGTGATACTTACGCAAACCCAGATTAATTAAATTATTCTCATATAGCCTAATCAAGCGTGGTTCAGCATCAATATCTTATTAGTACCGGAGTATTCATATTGGTAATATTGGTAAGTTATGTATAATCAACGTACTAATGTTAATATTATTTCATCGCTTCCTGTATGAATCATAAGTAGAACGGATAATATAATGTTTTATTAATACACCCTTTTGACTTAGGCAAAAAATTTTGCGCTGCTAGTATGATTTTACCCGAGTTGAATATGGCACTAAGTCACTAAGTCTAATCTAATCAGAAAATAAAAATTATTTGATCATTAATTCGTTTTTTTTTATTTACCTGTATAGTGACAGTATTTGCCTTGGCGTGCCGGGCCGTGTTCTCGGGGCCCTGGGTTCGATTACCGGGTCGAGTGAAAGTATGTTTCAAATCTTTCGAACTGTGCTCGGATATTTTGTGATATCTGAGGCAAGCGTGGTAATTATGCCTTTAAGATTTTTTACAGTTGCAGTAAAGAACAATTTTAGTACCTAATAAGTACATACCCATAGATACCTAATACTAATTCATATTTTTTTAAGGTATACTATTAGAGGGTACTAGTAATAGGTAAGTGTAGTGTAATTCGTATTTTTACAGGGAAGTTAGTTACATTCAACGTTATCGGTTGATATCTTCTAATTTGAAGTCAGTAACGGTTTATATTGTTACAGTTATGTGGCAATACTAGAAGTATAAATTAAATGTTAGAAACTAGTTACTAAAACCGGTCATGGTAAAGGTAAGCAGTGATAGATGATATTTAACTGTAGATAAAGTATTTTCTAGTGAATGAGCGCAAAGGTTTCATGCAAGGATCAAATATGGTGACTATTAGTCAAACAGATATTTAAAATGTTTGCGGTATTTTTATACTTGTACGTTTACGTAGCAACATGAATATGTAGAAGCAATTATTACATAGTGCCTCATTAATAAAGATTTTAATAAAAAAATATACAACCGATCATATAAGTTTACGTTGAATCTAACTAATATCCAGGAAGAGATCTAAGGTCGCAGACATAGCCCAAAGAATTACGTGGCTCAAGTGGCAATGGGCAGGGCACAATGCGAGGAGAACAGATGGCCGGTGGGGGTGGAATAGTCCTTGAGTGAAGGCCGCGAGTAGGAGGCCGCAGCCGTGGCAGGCAAGGTGAATCTATAAAAGTGAAGGTCGTGGGAGTTCCTTGGATGCGGGTGGCACAGGACCGATTTGTGTGGAGAAAATTGGTGGAGGCCTATATCCAGCAGTGGACGTCTATTGGCTGAAATGACGATGATGATGAACTAATATCCATTCGTTGAGACCGATATATCAACTCACGTGCGATGCCTTTGTCTGCTCTACATTTGATGAGCTGGAGTATCCAGTCAAGGTTACCATTGTACTACTGATTGAACAGTAGGTTAATACTACTTTATTCGATCTAACTACGTTACTCGATCAGAGCAATAAAAATGGATCCGATACTGATTACCGTCAGATAAGAATTGATGATCTTAAAAAAGGTGATTAAATAATAAAATTATGCGCTATTATACTCCTAATTAGGTCAGCTTTTAAACGTAATTGGGGGTTAAAGGTCGGCAGCGCACTTGTGACTCTACTGGTGTTGTAGGTATCTTTGGGCGACGGCAATCGCTTACCATTAGGTGACATGTCTGCTCGTCTGTTACCTAACACATTTGTCGATTAGATCCAGTGAAGTAATAGATAAACAAACTAACAGACACACCCCTCCTTTTTGGTTTTGTGTAGGTTGAAAAGGAAAGAAATAAAATAAATAAGCTTTACTTTTACAACTAAAAGGTGTGCGTTTCTTCCATTGTTCTTCCTTAATATTTTTCTGTATGCTTTAAGCGGTTTGGTAGGTATACGCTCCTTAGGCCGCGGCCCGTGTCGTTTATCAGGCGTTTCCAAAAAAATAAAATATAGAGAGTAGAACTAGAGGTATAGAATTTATTGGGTCCATTGAGGATAGTATGAGGGACAAGAAATCGTTTTTGATTTGGCAAAATGTTTGACGCCTACCAATTGAATTCTGCAAAGTTTCAATGAATGGCAATTCACAGTGCAGCGATTGCAATGGACTGCGTAGCAATGCGTTAGGCTAGTTTCCAAAAAAATAAAATATAGAGAGTAGAACTGGAGGTATAGAATTTATTGGGTCCATTGAGGATAGTATGAGGGACAAGAAATCGTTTTTGATTTGGCGAAATGTTTGACGCCTACCAATTGAATTCTGCAAATGTTTCAATGAATGGCAATTCACAGTGCAGCGATTGCAATGGACTGCGTAGCAATGCGTTAGGCTAGTAGGCAGTGCAAGTATAGGTATAAATGAATGATTAGGCGTTATGTGATAAAAAAATAATTTAGCAGCATTTAAGAGCAGTTAATTTTCTTAAAAGAAAGAAAATTAACTGCTCAGGAAGAAAATAAGTTAGTGTATTAATTTGAGTTGATAAAAACTCAAACTGTGGGAGAGCCACGCTTCGGCATAAATGAGTCAACCGGAGTGATACCACGGCCTCACACTTTGAGGCCGTGGTTGGTGGTTGGTGGTACATGGTTTGTAGTGACCTAATTAACTAGCTATCTCTACAAAATACATATATAACTACAACAAATATATATACATGTAGAGCGTTAAAACAAAAAAAAAGATAAAGCTCACCTGTGGCCGAACTCTACATTTCAAACTGTAAAATTTTATAGACGTGAATATTAAGTAGGTAGTATCTTACACATATTACTATGTAGGTGCCATTTTTGAGGATGGGCTTATTCAACTCTAGGCTTCACCGTTGAGCTTACCCAAAAGTAGCCTCTCTATCTCTTGTGTCTCTATAAAATGACAAGTAATATTTTCCTATTTTTCGTTTTGGCATTGTATAATTTGAAAAGTCGCCGCGCATGTTGTGGTAGGAACATAAAAAATAATAATTTTATGATATTAATGAAATATCATAAAAATATTATCTTTTATGTTCCTACCTACCACAATTACTGGTATTACTGACGGACCAATAGTAATACCTCTTCTAACTAGACACAGTTTGTTCAAAGAGCCGGAGAGATTCCTAGAATCATTTATTAGGGCACTTTGGTTCACATTGAAGCAACTCTATCTCGCTAACACGGTTAAAATGGATGCAACGTTTGAACGTTCTATTGAACTATAATTTTACCCAGAAATTCTAGTCAGATCATCCAAACCATATCTAAACCAGATCGGTGGACTACCTAACTCCTATCATATTTTAATGAACTATTGACATCTTGTTTTTAAGAGCAAGTCTTAAAATACGGTTCAATGACATTAAGGAAGAACTAAACTAAATATGTTAATAATTTTATTTTAGACTATGTTAAGTTTGATTTTCAAATTAGTCTGCCTAAACAGATACTCCAGAGGTCGATTCAACCAGTTCTGAAATGTATGCATGCAGGTATATAAACCGTAGCTTATTAGTTTCATCATTTATATCTTCAAAATGGCTGAAACGTTTATGATGTGATTTCTGATTTCGTACATTCCTAATAGGTGGAGACTATATGAATAAGAGAATAATTGCATATACCTAGTTATTGAAAAAGCAATCGCTATACTATCCTATGTACCAAACGGGAAGACCAGCTTTCGAACTTTATGCAAATATGATAAGGTTGAAAGCCAATTAAAAAAAGATGCCCAGTTGCCTGGTTATGGGTTAAAAGTTGAAAATTTAACGTATCCATAGTTAAGTAGTTCCTCTACACAAAGGGATAATAAAATTGATCAGCTAATAAGCTTTGTATCTACAATCTACAAGATTTGAAGGTACCGGCTTAAATGACCATTAAAATGATCTCTCCTAAGGACCGATTGTTGGTTTAGATGTTAAGTCAACACTCGAAAAATTTGTATTTCGCATACTTGTAAACATTTGCATGAACTTGTTAATTGGTGTACGTACATGACAATGTTTCGAAATTCTTGTAAGGTTACCTAGGGAGTATTCTTTTACCTTAACGAAAAATAAGCCAGTTAAAGGCCACGAAGAAGATACCGATCTCCAATATTCCAATATGTATTTACTTTAATAAGCGGCAGGTATACCTTTGTTTTAAGGTTTACGAAAGCATTTTACTTACCACTTTTAAAAAAAAGGAGTTGGTG
This sequence comes from Cnaphalocrocis medinalis, assembly GCA_014851415.1. Lineage (NCBI taxonomy): Eukaryota > Metazoa > Arthropoda > Insecta > Lepidoptera > Crambidae > Cnaphalocrocis > Cnaphalocrocis medinalis. Next base: position 6,916,466 of record CM026275.1, on the reverse strand, counting down.
CCTGTCATAGTGATGAACGAGTATTATAAAAATTCATGAACTTTTGTTTTTCCATAAGAATAAATGACTACCTGGTTCTTTGCAAACAAACTTTGACCTTTAAATTGTTAATAGTGCCTGCTATCCCATTGTAGTGTTCAACTCTGTGTTTTATTTTAATTCCACGTCGGTAAGTCCTTGGGCTTTAAATTCACATAACTAGTCACAAAAGACAGGTTGTCATTATAGTTTTCAGAACTTGTGAATATTTTTTTGGGGTGACTGCTCAATGCTCATCAAGATTTTCCTAAATACTGTGCTAAATATAGCTTTTCAAGTCTAGAAAGAAAATGTAATGTATATGCAAGTCATCTCATCCAGGGGCGGCTCTAACCCATAATATGTAGCACCAGGGTCACTAGAACCTTTTTGTGAGCCTTATTAATGTTGAACAAATGGGGGAGGGGGAGAGGTTATGAGATAGGTTGCAGACGAGCAGACGGATCACCTGATGGTAAGCGATTGCTGCCGCCTATAGACACCTGCACCACCAGTAGACTCACAAGTGCGCCGCCAAACTTTAACCCCCATTTACTCCCGGCTGTGCCTCCTGACGAAACAGTGCTTTACACAAGTCCTTCTGTGAGGCCGTGGTATCACTTAGGTCAAGCCGGCCCATTCATGCCGAAGCGTGGCTCTCACACGGTCAAATAGTTATTATTCAAGCATACTCACAACAGCTCTGTGTAAGTATGCCGTGAGCGGCTCTCGGCGCCCCCAACACATGGTGCCCGGGTGCTTTGCCCCCCTGCGCTGTAGATAAAGCCGCCCCTGATCTGTTCTTAGCGTGTCATTCCCGGTTCCTGCCAATGCCGTCGCTACGGAGCCCGAGTACACTTGAATTGAACAATGACCGAGCATTGGATAAGTCTGGTAATGACCACGATACTATATCGCTACCATAATGTATATGCAAGTGTCCATTTTGGGTCAGCGAACCATTCTGAACAACATTATTTTGTTCTATGACTTTTCTAAATTCGCATGACGAAATTTTCAACTGTTCATACGAAGTCGGTCATTTTGTACGGGGAGTAGAAAACATTTCTATGAATTTCGAAAAGTCGTTGAACAAAAGTTGTTCACAGATCCACCGCGAATGACCAAATAAGGGGTTTTTAAAACAGGTTTATTCATCATTTTTCTGAATCAATAAGCATAACTCATGGTAAGACTAATGTACCTAAGTACCTGCAAAAAAATATTGGGTGCTAAGAAGTATTTAGATATAACAAGTTTTACCTACTGCGGTTCGTTCATGAGGAGCATTTCTTAAAGGCAAGCGACATTTATTTGCACTTTAAATAAAACAGGTTAGTCACATCTATTCGCAAACCTTCGAAATGACCCCGATTCAGTTCCTAGATGATTTGGTAGTTGACTTCCAGATATCCGTTCAGCCTTTATGTTTTGAACACCTACTTGCAAACTACCGGAAGGTGTAGTAAACATAACGTAAAATTACTGCCGATGGATTATAAACTTTAATTACATGTAGTTGAAGGAGCTGTTTGATTAATTGCTGCTTAATTTATTATTGACATAAATTTTGGGGACAAGTTGGCGCAAGGTTGATTTCTGGTTGGTTGCTGTGACGGGTCGTTCACCTTATGTTTTTACGTAGAGATGCGAATTGATTGTCGCTAAATACTGGAATGACACAGCTTTTACGATTACGTAATGTAACGACATTCGCAAGAATTAATGTTATGTTGAGCCGAAAGTATTTTTTATGTGATAGGTAGCAGACTAGCAGGCGGATCACCTGATGGTAAGCGATTGCTGCCGCCTATAGACACCTGCACCACCCAGTAGACTCACAAGTGCGCCGCCAAACTCTAACCCCCTTTACTCCCGGCTGTGCCTCCGGTACCTTCACTCACCCGACGAAACAGTGCTTTTCTTCTGTGAGGCCGTGGTATCTATCACTTTGGTCAAGCCGGCCCATTCATGCCGAAGCGTGGCTCTCACACGGTCAAATGGTTATTATTCAAGCATACTCACAACAGCTCTGTGTAAGTATGCCGTGAGCGGCTCTCGGCGCCCCCAACACATGGTGCCCGGGTGCTTTGCCCCCCCTGCGCTGTAGATAAAGCCGCCCCTGATCTGTTCTTAGCGTGTCATTCCCGGTTCCTGCCAATGCCGTCGCTACGGAGCCCGAGTACACTTGAATTGAACAATGACCGAGCATTGGATAAGTCTGGTAATGACCACGATACTATATCGCTACCATAATGTATATGCAAGTGTCCTTTTTGGGTCAGCGAACCATTCTGAACAACATTATTTTGTTCTATGACTTTTCTAAATTCGCATGACGAAATTTTCAACTGTTCATACGAAGTCGGTCATTTTGTACGGGGAGTAGAAAACCATTTCTATGAATTTCGAAAAGTCGTTGAACAAAAGTTGTTCACAGATCCACCGCGAATGACCAAATAAGGGGTTTTTAAAACAGGTTTATTCATCATTTTTCTGAATCAATAAGCATAACTCATGGTAAGACTAATGTACCTAAGTACCTGCAAAAAAATATTGGGTGCTAAGAAGTATTTAGATATAACAAGTTTTACCTACGGTTCGTTCATGAGGAGCATTTCTTAAAGGCAAGCGACATTTATTTGCACTTTAAATAAAACAGGTTAGTCACATCTATTCGCAAACCTTCGAAATGACCCCGATTCAGTTCCTAGATGATTTGGTAGTTGACTTCCAGATATCCGTTCAGCCTTTATGTTTGAACACCTACTTGCAAACTACCGGAAGGTGTAGTAAACATAACGTAAAATTACTGCCGATGGATTATAAACTTTAATTACATGTAGTTGAAGGAGCTGTTTGATTAATTGCTGCTTAATTTATTATTGACATAAATTTTGGGGACAAGTTGGCGCAAGGTTGATTTCTGGTTGGTTGCTGTGACGGTCGTTCACCTTATGTTTTTACGTAGAGATGAAAATCAGATTTTCGCGAGTAAAGCTGCAAGTTTTTACGTACAAACATAATGCAATCAAAAATGTATTGAGAAGCTACCGTTAAAATATTTATTTCCTTGAATAATTCTCTAAGTGAGTCACGTGATCTAAGGCCATAGATGGCGCGAATTGCCCTCTTCTGCAATATGAAGATAGCTTGTATGTCAGCACCGGATCCCCACAGCAATAGACCATATGACATCAGACTATGAAAATAACTAAAATATACCAGTCTTGCAGTCTCAATATCAGTCAGATTCCTTATTTTCCTAACTGCATATGCAGCTGAACTAAGTCTTCCTGCCAAGGCAGCAATATGGGGGCTCCATTGCAATTTGGAATCCAGAGTGATGCCTAGAAAAACTGTGGAGTTTATAATTTCAATAGGTTCGTTATTCATGACTATATTAATATTGACCTGCCTTACATTGGGCATTGTGAACTTTACACATTTAGTTTTCTTTGAATTAAGAACTAAGTTATTAGAAGTGACCCAGTGTAGTACTTGAGAGAGAGTGTTATTTACGTCGTCAACATTTTCTTTTTGTCATAGAGATGTAAAGTTAAGGAAATAATAAAATTCTTAATCTACTTATCTGATTTTTTTTCACCAAGAGTGTTTGCACTATCTATGTACATGTGTATGTACCTACTAAGGTATCTTATTACCACCTAATACCACTCTGTGCTAATATAAGTTCTTTTCTTTTCACTTTATTTGATAGATAATAATTTATACTTAGGTATATCATCCCTCCCATTCATCCCGAACCGGTACGACATACATTCAAATTCAAGCCTACTGGCCGTGTACTAACACTGAGATGCAGCCGCGGGCAAAGTTATAATAGTTTTTCTTTGTATTTAAGTATGTAATAGCTGATTCTGATAAAATAAACATTGGGCACGCATCAACTTTGACATTCAACGCAGGTATATTTACCTGCTCATTTAGTAATTAATTTTATTGTAAATATATGTATAAAAAAGTACCTGATAATGATATACAAAATAAAAGGGTAAGTACACACATACACAGGCCACATCAAATCACAATACAATACTTAATGTAGGTACTCGTGATGCTCGTAATATTGCTTTTCTGCTCTGCACTTTCCTATTATGTATACCTGAGACATTATTTTGGGCGATTACTTATTAGAAACGTCAGGCCGTGTAAAATACCAGGAAATGGACAACGGTGCAGCGAACTAGAAGGCAATGTCGTGCACTCGACATTGAAGTCAAAATTAGAGTTATATGAAATCTTTAAATTCTATGTTGAGTGAACGAGAATCGTCCTGATACCGAGGGTGCGGACCAATTCTACTAACATCCTGCCGAAGTTAAAAAGTGGTTTTAGTGTACGTACCTTACGTGCCTAATTTTACCTCTCTCTTTGACATTACGTTTTTATTTTTTTACTAGCGGCCGCCCGCGACTTCGTCCGCGTGGAAAAGTAACTTTTTACCCCCCTTTTAACCCCGTACAACCCCCTTTTCGCAATAAAAAGTAGCCTATGTCCTTTCTCAGGGTCTCGACCATCTGTATACCAAATTTCATTTAAATCCGTTCAGTAGTTTTTGGCGTGAAAGAGTAACAGACAGACAGACAGACAGACAGACAGACAGAGTTACTTTCGCATTTATAATATTAGTAAGTAAGTAAGTATAGTAAGTATGGATTTCAATGTCTAATAGTGACACCCTGTTAAGATAGTATATTTATTTTTGACAGACAGAGAGAAACACACCAAGTGTTTCAAAATAAGTCTAAAATGTAGGAATTACGTCCTTAGTAAATGAATAATATCCACATACCGATTTCATGAAGCTCCCTAATAAATTAACTGAATAGATATCTAAATACTAACAGGATACAAGGCGCGGAAACGCAACTGTTCCGGAGCCACACATCCATTATGCAATGCTGTGCCAAACTAAAGATATTATGTATCAGCGTTTGATCTACTGCGGAATTTCCGCCCTCCACCGAACTTCTGAGTTCGGTAACTATGCTCATCAACAATTTCATGTTTGTAATAACGTCTAATGAATATTGAACACCTGAAACTAGTCGGCCTATTATTATGGTGCGTATATCACATACCTAAGGGGTTAGGGTTGCCAAGCGCCCTGATGGCGTAGGACAGAGAACAGTCAATGAAAACTGTCCTGTTTATAATCTTTTAAAAGATGAGTTGGTTTCCGCTTCACCGTTCTACTTTATTCGTATTTTTTTTTAAATTAAGGATGCTCTACACATTTTCCTTTACACAGGAGTCTTGGCGCGCCACTGAAGACTAGTAAGATAAAATAAATATACCTAATTCGTTTTCCAATTTCTTAAGGAAAACTATCTTGTAGGCAGTTTATCTTTAAAAAAATAGACCTAAAATATAAAGCTGTATGACTTTGTTCCTAAATATCCGGCTAAACTAGTTGGTCTATCCGGCCTTTTGATTTTAGGACCTGGTGACCCTATGGGGCGGCATATCTTCCGTGCGATGACATATTGCCGTGTCCGGATTGCGACCTATAAAAGTCAACGGGCAGGACTCAGGTGGACAGTCGGCTTGTGTTGGTGGACCGTGGTGTGTGTTAGGAGTATCTAATTAAGCAGGTGGGTACCGGTTTTGGCAAAAAAGGCAATAATTTATTAAAAAGGAACTAAAGTTATACATGTATAAGTAAAGTGGCTAATAAGAATATAATTTGATGAGTGCATAATATAATACATTGAAGTACAATTTTTAGCAAAAGTGTTACTTGCAACAATCGCGGATTTTGAGGCCCTTTGAAAATCGTAGAAAAACATATTTTTACAGTATTTTGATGCATGGAACATATTGCCTCTGTAAAATATAGAAAATATAATTATAATCATTTATTTTTATTCTCCCCTGTAAAATTTTCAAAAAAAAATCTATGTATTAATTTTTATCCGGGACTGGAAATTAATATTGTAAAATTATGGACTTGTATTTAAAATCGACATATCATAAACTTCTGGTATCCAAGTGCGGTTAGTGCCTCAATGTCACGGGCGCTGCCCATGCGCACGCCGGTCTTTCCGACCCCGCCCATGGACAGATCTAACATTATAAAGATGCTTTCATAGCACTGTAGTTTTGGCCTCCACCAAAAAAAGATAATATCTTTTATGAAAATATTATCTTTTTTCAGTTTGATTTTTCAATATAGTTTATTTATTTCCTCTATAAGTAACAAGGTTGTACAGTCTTAGAAACTTTTTACTAAACAAGTACCATTCATCAGGGATGATGTAGTTAGCAGTGCTAGCTTAGTTATAAAGATTTGTACTCAATGTTAAGTAATTTTTAAATGTGATGATAAATAGAAAAAAGAATTTAATAAAATGTATTCGGTAGTGCGGAACACTTATTTATCAGGCGAGATGAAGAATATTTACGCATACTTATATAAAATAAAAGACCAAAGAAACTCATCTAAAATTTTGCAAATTACATGAAATACTTATCAAGCTAAAATAAATTGTCATTTACTATTGAAAAAAAAAACACGTCAAAAAGTTATCTCAATGTACTAAATATTGTCATAACAGTGTGGAAGCGTCTTAATGTTAGTATATCCTTATTAGCAATAACGAAGGATGGCTTCTCTTTGTAACGTTAAACAATAAATTTTTTTGGTCATGTACTGTCCGTCCATATGGCTAAGTTGTGTTTGTTACCATAATTTGCATGGTAGGTAGGTACTACGCCTAATCCGTTACAGAACTTTTTGAAACTTTTTATCTTAGTAAGTTTATAGTTATTGTGTTCCTTTAAACTCTTAAGATGAATAGTGTCTTGACCTATGACACGATAAAAGCTATTATTAAATGTATATCAACCGTTCAGTGTAGACAACAAACATCACAAAGTAACTCAACCATGCCAAGCTACAAGTAATATAACGGAAGCTGTTTGACAAACACTACACATTACTACTCACCACGCTTCCTCAGTTTAACAATGTAATTTTCCCTTCAGTAACAATGAAAGTGAGCATAATCCTCCTGGGAGTGCTGGCTGCGTGCGCGGCGGCCCTCGCAGTCGAGCACGGTCCCGTGTTGACCGCGCTGCAGCCCGAGCCCGAAGTCAGGGAAATCGTCCTCGTCGAGCCCGAGACACACGTGCGCGCCAAGAGACACGGTCTGCTGCTCGGTACGTATATGACTTATGCAAGTCGATAGGGATAAGTTGCGTATCATTAAAAGTGGGCAGAATCTAACTGGGAATGTCAACAGAGTGTGCGGCCGTTGCGTTGCGTATAGCAAGGTCCCGTGTTGACTGCGCTGCTATACGCGAGCGTACGTTTCACACCCAGTTTTGGGTTAGGGGACAACTCGTTTTGTGATGATAATGCTGACTAATCTCTATAAGTACTAAACGAAAAATATTGGTTAGGTTAGGTTAGAACAGTGACCAGACAAAAAAAAAATTCTCGGGCGAGATATTTTCGGGCGAGTTGCCCCACAACCCCAGTTTGCATGCCCATTGCCATTGATTAAAAAAACTAATATTAATACAGGTGAAGCCTGAGATGAGGGAGACAAAAGGTTCTGCTACCGGGTAAAGCATACCTATAGCACCGACAAATTTATCAACTTATGATTCCGATTAATTTACTGTGACAAGACAATCTGGGTGTCATAATGAAAGCATAATCCTCTTGGGAGTACTAACGGCATTCGGTGTTGATGGCACTGCTGTAGACTAGGGAATTGTGTAGGTACGTTGATTCTGTGACACATATTCGTATTTATGTCTCAAGAGAGTAGCTACCCAATAATTAGACGATTATGGTAACTACGTTTCAATGAAAGTGTAGAGACACACTTCGCAACGAGAGATAGCGAATTATTGCTGGGTAAGGCTAGCATAGGTATAAAGGCTAAAAGGTGGATCTAGGTAGGTGGATCAGCATGAGACTGAGTTGGTACCTACATCACTAGAAATATAGATGTTCCATGTTGTAGTTGTCTGTGATAAAGAATGATAATACGAGTATTAGCAGAACCAAAGAGAAAATACGGAGAGCATAAAATTTGTCGGAAGAAACTTATGTGAGATTTCCCAAGAATGTCGTTAGTAAAAAATACTTAGAAGTTTTGAAATCTAAGCAGCCCTCTATTATTTCACTGAATATTGCCAGTAAAATTGACCGGAACGAGACTGCGTTGCAAGGATGAAAGTGATTATGCCTCATGAGGAAAACTTCATGTATGTATAAGCAACAGTAATATAAATTAGAATAAGTGATACAGTAAACATTTATGTCAATGAATTTAAACGGTATTGTGCCCTGGGGAGTGTGATATAAGTGATATTATCATGTAAACCCGTCTGCGTGGTAATTGTAAAACTCTTGTTTTCTGACAATAATTACTCCCAAAAGAGCTTTGCACTGGCTTGTTTGGCTTGTTCAAATGTTAGTTCGTTACCCAACGCTACGACTTTAAAGCTAGAATTAGTATTTATTTCACCCATACGAGTGATAAAATAAAATAATTCTAAACATTACGCTAAAAGGAGTGTTAGGTATAATGTAAGTTAAATACTTACCTTTACACTCACCTTCTGAACAACGAAAACTATACAACTAATAACAAATAAAGGTTAAATCTAAATATTGTTTAAAAATACAAACATTGACTTGAAACTATACCTACTGGCATAGGGATGGGAAAACTTTTTTGTGGCGTGCCAATATTTAATAACAAAGTTAGGGGGAAGTGCATTTCTTTGACTACCTTTGAAGACCGTTAAATTAGCGGTATTAGGGTGTATGCTCTCCAATCATATATTACCGAAAAAAAAAATCATAAGTTATCTAACCACTGTAATTCAGACTGCTAACAAACAAGTTCATGTTTTTGCTAATCTACCTGTGATGAAAATAAAGACATATAGAAGAGATGCTGGACTGGGCTAACATTTGCTTTATGGTCAAGTCAGTAATCCTACTGACTTGACCATAAAGCAAATGTTAGCCCAGTCACGTTAGAACTGTTTCAAACTTTTAGAGTTGGGTTACAGAGGTTCTTTAAAATTAATAAATAAAAAAAAAGATTAAGGAATCATATCTGTCTACTTTTAAACATGCAAAATGTTTCTATATTGTTCTTACTTTAGCTGGTTTATCATGAATATTTTAAAACGGGTATATCACGTTCCCAACTAGTTTTGGAACAACATCGTTTTATTGGGTTTGTTCGATTAAACATCAACTAGTCGGCCCAGTTGACAGGTTAAGCAGAATTTAAAGGTGTTTTACGAACAGCATAAATCAAGTAGAATAAAATTGTTTTTGATTTAGTAAAGTTACTGTAATGGAATACCATTTCTAAGAATGTGGTTTAATTGGTAAATTATTGTTTAAGAGTGACCCGCTTCAGATCTATATTGAATTTTCTCCGAAGACTTTAATAGTATCACCACAATATGACACAGACCGTATTCAGCTAAAGTCTAATTTATACCTATTACTTATTCGACTCGACCTTTAAAGATTTGTTTTAGAATACTGTCTCATTGTTTCTATCTCTTTATAGGTGCTGGCGCCGTTGGTGCTGGTTTGCTCGGCGCAGGCGCCCTGGGCCTCATCGGAGCCAAGGCCGTAGGCGCAGGAGTCATCGGCGGTGCCCTCGCTGCCAAGGCTTTCAGCGGTAGGGGCCACGGCCACTACGGAGGTGGCTACTCAAGCGGCTACGGAGGTGGCTACGGAGGGCGGCTACGGAGGCGGCTACGGAAGTGGATACGGCGGCGGCTACGGTGGAGGCTACGGAGGCGGCCACGGCAGAAGCTACTACGGCAGCGGCAGCTATGGCGGAAACTACGGCTACAGTGGCAACCACTACGAGTAAAATTAGTTTTCCATACGTATTCTTGTAGAATTTATTATCTACTTAAGTAGATGCAAATATATATATATAAATAGATATTGAATTGGACTACATTCTAATTTGAAATTTACTTTTGTTTCAGAGGATATCCCACCTACGTCGAGTCTTGGTAAACAATAGGAAGTGCAAATGATTAAATTATAAGGTGCATTTGTTGATAATTTATTAACATTGTTATGTGTACAAAAAATGTATGTGTCACGTGTATACGTTTCAAATGACTGATCAGTACGATTTTTTATGTACAAAATAAAAAATAACACAAAACTTACATATTCCATTTTACTTAAAATTACCCTATTTTTGTAAATTTACTGAAAAGTAGTTATTAATTACAAAAACAAAAATGTGTAGTTTAGTTACTTTTAATACTTGCACCATTGTGCTTTAGCATGCAATAGAATAGCAATGTTCACAGATACATCCTGTATTTGTGTTATTTGCACTTGTTTTTGGTAAAATCTTGTCCCGTTCCTTCACCAAAAATACTAGCCACAGAAAATAAAAGTGAGTCCAATCACTCTTTGACATTATGCTCTCCGCAACTCCAGTTTGTTTTCCAATTATAAAATCCAAACAGACTGCATCCCGCTGTTTCTAGAAACAATATTTTCGATCCTTTATCGTGTCACAGAACCCTCCGGGCGCTTGTTCACGGATATACGTATGAGAAAGGCTTTTGTGCTCTGATATTATTATCAAAGCTGAAATCACAGCCACTTTTACGGTAAAAAACCTAAGACTAAACACTGTAAAGAAACTTAATGATTTTAAGCTCCAATATGAATGTTCTAAGATGGTTTTAAGAGAGAAAATCTGTATTAGTAATGTCATCTTCGATTAAAGGCTAATGATATAGAAAATGCTAAATACCTATACACTTTCGTTAGCCAAATCGAATGTCATCGCGTCTTGTCCATGACAATGAAAAAGTTCTGTATTATTTGAATGGACTTGGATAGGACTTTCCTTGTTCTCTATATATTTCCAACCCATTGTGTCCTATACCTACCCGAAAACCTCTCAGTACATAGGTATTACAGGGATCGGCCAGTCATTTAAGGTGTGGTTCGGATACTGTAGAAACTTTAACGAGGTCCAAAAAAATACTGATAATAATCGATACTGGTAAGCATTAATCGGTATTGGTACATAATCTTGGTATATTACTTTATATAATAATATTTGGTGGTCCGAGTTTTGACCCTTCGCCTAATGGCATAGAACATCACATCGCTTTGAAGTACCTGACAGTTTTCACCTATGCCTTTGAATTTAGTTATTGGTTTAGATTTTCAAGATTGTCTACATTGAACACGTCTTGGAGAAAAGCTTTCGATTTTTTCGTGTAAGGAAACTAATATTAAATTAAATTTCAAAGTATAGAGGAAAGCTAATTTAAAATTTGCATGAAATTCCGCTAAATTGCACCAGCTACCTCCCCTGGAATGCACGCGCTTGCATGAAACATGCACGGACGGGACCAATTTGCTAAGTTTTCTTTTGTCAGGGTAATGACAATGGAAGTAGGTTAAATTATTCAGAACTCAGATAAGACTAAAACTAACTAGTAAAGCTTATGAGTTCATTAATAGAGAGGGGTTTAAAGTTATGTTATACTCGTAGACTTACAGATATTAACAGAATAAATGACGGGGCTTCAAAATTCTTTTAGTTAGTGGCGTGCTTAGTTTGAGTGACACGAATATAATACTTAAAGACACTATGTCAGACACTAAAGAAACACAAGTCTTCATCACTTCACTCATTTTTTAGCCAAGCTTCAGCATGAATGGGCTGGCTTGACAGGAGTGATACCAGGGCCTTACAGTACAGCGGGGTGAATCGGCACCTGTGCTGTGTACCGTCGCGTAAGTGAGGGTACCCGAGATCAAATTGGGGAGGAAAGGGGGTTAAAGGTTGGCAGCGCACATGTGACTCTACTGATGTCTATCCGTGATGCATCTGCTCGTCACCTATCACATAAAGAAAAACAAAATAAATGGTCATCGCGTATAACTGTCTCTTAGTCAATGATTCAGAGTTGGTAAGTAAGAACGATATTCTACAAATCGCTCAGGAATACAAAGTCTGGCACAATGGGATGCTGTTTGATATTGTATCGATGCGAAGTTTTTCCAAGATAACTGCATGCTGGTATAGTTTAAATGCTGGCAGCATAGAGCATGGCAGCGGCTCCAGCCTGGCGTCGAAACAGCATTAACGGAGATGGATGGCATCGGCCCACGCCATCGCCTCTTTAATCTCGCTTACAAAAGAGATATACGACTGTGCTCCTACTCGTGTTGGCGGGTATTCGTATTTTATCGAACGCTTTGCAGCAAGGTGTCGAACGGATTAATACCGATGATAGCACCGTTTATCTGTACTGATGGAATGCTGATCCCGCAGATTTGTGAGTGAATTGGGCTCGTAAGTCTAGAAAATGTTTTTCGTTTCAAAAGTCTTAAATACCTTGTTTAACAGTGGGAGAACTACGCGTCGGCATGAATGGGCGGGCTAGACCAGAGTAATACCACGGCCTCAGAGAAGCCGGAGACCCAATCGGGGAGGAAAGAGAGATAAAAGATTGGCAGCGCACTTGAGCCTCCACCTGGTGTTGTTAGTATCTATAGGCTGCGGATATCGCTTACCATCAGGTGATAGATCCGTCTGCTCGTCTGCTGCTACCTATAAAAAAACGAATAGAATAAGGTTTTTTGAGCTGATGCTGCACCAGCGTGTCTTACCTACGTGTAAAGTTGATGGTGTCATAATAGGGTCTATATAATAAGTAGGTAAATATAAATAATATTAGGTAAAGATAAATTAGTAGGTACCCTACCTATTTCAGTTAGTTGGCCGTTGCTGTTGATTGATAACATTAACGATATTATCAACTGAGCCCGTGTCTACCCACTGCTGGACGTAGTCCACTTTCACGTTACTAAGTTTATTTGTTGAGAATGGAATGGATGTAAACGTTTACCGATACACCCTGTACTGTTAAAAGCAAGCTTCTACTCGTCAAAATCATATACAATACCTCGCAACTCTGCGAAACGTAACAGACAGCGATTCAATATTGAGTGGATGTTAGAGCACGCCGAACGCCGATCCCGACATTGTCTTCGGATAAGAGGCCAAAGCAAACTAAGTATAAATTGAGCTCAAAGGCAGTTGTATCACTCCGCACCAGATCTGCAAACGGAGGCAACAATGACAAAGATTAATTACTCCTCAATGATGACGTCACAATCTTATCTGACGCCATTGATCGGCAGATTAACAGAGCCATTCCGTCTGAGCGCCGCGTCATCAGTGATTTCATTCTGCCCGGTCCTGTGTATTGTCTTCGGGCTTTTGTTTTCAATATGAAGAAAATGCTGATGTTATTATTGAGTAGCTAGTTACAGTACCAATAAATAAGAATTATTTCTTAAGCAGGTAGCTCAAGCCACAATAGGAAAATTGCAATTAACTGTAACGGCAATTATTGTTACTTAAACATTTTTGACCATTATTTAAATACGCATAAAGACCATCCATAGTTAAGAAAATGAACATTAAGGTTAAATTAGGTATCTGAGTGTGGCAGTTACTCGTTGATGTTAAGTAATACTTGTATATAACACTTGTGACTTACAAGGAATATAGCAATACTTATTTAAATTTAGATGCCATTTATCTAGTTACCACCTATTACTTATCTTTGTCTATCTACATATTATACTTTCGGCCCTTACAACGCCTCGCTGGGCACAGGTCATTTCCCTTTTTCGCGTTATTTTTCACGATAGTACTAATTTTGTAAAACCCGACTTGCTACCTTCACAATATCCATCTTCCTAACGCGTTGGTTTAGGATGTATTCAGAACTAAAAGAGGCAAAACTTACGACCAATGAAATAACGAAGTAGGTAATGAAAAGCGTGAGAATGGGGGACAACGAAATATTACCTATCGTTTCTTTGATGAGATGCTTGTACCCACCGAGCTACCTAATTAATGGAGGAAGGCTTTGACATAGTTTTAATTCGCAACCTTAACCAGACTCGTAAAACTTGCTTTTCGTATATTATACACAAATTTTGAGCTCAAAACTTGCTTCTACCCTTGTTCGCGGAAGTAGGTAGTAAACCGCGATCGCCCGAACTTTTCAAATAAAACCAATGAGACCCCTTGTTTACGCACTTTGTTGCTCCGTCCGCCCTTTTCTTTGTTCAAATCCAACTTTGTACTGTTCTTATAGTAATTTGTGGTCATTTGTTCCAACTATTTTCTTTATTGGATTTAGAAAGTTTTGTAAGGTCTACAGTAGCCTAGTTAGAGCCTGCGATGGGCCTAGTTTTAGACACAACATCAGGGAAGTGTAATCTGCTGCTGTTTTCAATAAAAGGGGTTGACTGGTGTGTCACCCAATCTATGTAAAACATACCTGTTTACTTACTTCTTCAAGAAATATTCGTACTTTGTATGGCATTTGAGTAGGTTGAGGTCATATTTTTTAAAATAATAAATCAAATTAGTTCGCAGAGTCATAAGTATCTATATTTAAGGTTATGAAACGTTTACTATCACTAATTATACCTACAGCTACATAATTAGCAAAAGCCTGAAAAACAGGTTCGCCTACTTCAGGCACTCGTAGGTACCTATTTATTTTTGTTCTTATTGTAAAAAGTTTAATTAGATATATTTTTTTGGAAAATTGTTTTCTGAATAAATGAATTGAATTGAATAAAGATTAAAAATGGGATGCAAATTGATCCTCTTCCAAGAACAAAATCATATCATGACATTAAAAATTCTACAACGAAAATTGTTGCTACAAGCATGCTACAACAAGGTACAGATACCGTAAATTGAACGTTTGAGAATTAAAGCATTTATCGCTTAGATAAACCCTTTGAAGCTCCATCTAGCAATATGAGAACCGCTGAATATTCATGCTATAATATGGGCAAGTCATTAAGTCGCTCCTGCCATATTAATGAAAGCAAATTCACCCGATCGAGATATATACGAGGGTCATACTAAATGAACTAGCTACTTAAAAATTATGTTATTTAATGTATGTTGAAATATCTTCAAGTATTCAGATATTCAGATTTATTAGACAAAAGAAAAATGTATTCAGATGGACAATTTACTGTAAATCCTACTCAAAAGCAAATAAAGGATATCTATTCTACAGGGTGTATCTGTACCACGTATTCTACCAACCATTCTGAACAACATTTGTTCTATAACTTTTGGAAATTCGCATAAAAATTTTTCATCTCTCCACACAAAGTTGGTCACGTGACTTGGTCATTTTGTATGGGGAGTCAAAAATCTTTGCGGACTATTTGGAAAAGTTGTTGAACAAATGTTGTTCAAAATATTTGATAGAACACGTGGTTAAAGGGAAATGTTCACAGATACACCCTGTATATATTTTCCATTAGTGTAAACCTCTTAGAAAACACTTTTGCCTACTCTTCCCTTTCTTCACTCTTTCTGCTCATTGGTGAATATTTGCGCAACTCGAATTAAGTTTATTCGAGATGGGTGCCACAAAATTATTCACCAGCTAAGCGGGAGGTGGTCGTCAATCATTGTCTGCATCACTGCTGATCCAATGCTCAAGCTCAACATATGCAATTCGCCGGTATTTTTGATCAAGTTTTTGGTCTGCTCTACCATTTATTATTCTTGAGACTTTAAACTTTTAATGCTTTTAATTTAATTATTTATCAAAATTAATTTAAGAATTTAATTCTTAAATATTCATTAATATAAATGAAAGAAAATAATTTTTATTGCCCACAAAACGGAGGTATAAAACGTAAAACTAGTATGATAAGAATATTATCTAGTAAAGCAAGTTATTCTACATGTAGATTTTTTTAGTTTTATCGGACTTACTTCATACAAGATCATCTTAAGTCCTAATTAAGAAAAGAGTCATTATGTATATCGGCGACTAAATATTGGCATTAGTTAGCTAATCCGTCTTGGTAACAGTAATGGATATCATAACAGCATTATTGATCACATTATGGAGCACAATATCACGCGTGATAGGCCGTCCCTTGCTTTAGCCGTGACGTCACTTGTCAGCGAGGAGACAAAGCCGATTAATTTACTGCCGACTGAACAACGGAAACACTTTATAAACTTGTGAGTTTATTTAAGCTAGTGAGTATTTCTTATTCCACCTAGCGTAGTTGGTATCCCTATTTTCTATATGGAGTATGCTGGCTATAATTATGCAGGATTGACCATCATAGGCTTTAAACAGGAACTAGATCAAGCAGATTAAGATTGTACGTTTAGAATTATTATCTCAACGATTACAGATAGAAACCACGTGAAGTCTGGAAGTCAAATTCGAACTTATGACCTCACTTAAAAGGCCCATGTTCTTATCCGTCATGATCGTGGGCTCAAATGAGCATTATTGATGGAAGCATATTTTTTGGTTTATAACTTGATCGTCATTTATTTCGTTTTGCATGCTAGATACCTATCTATCAAATATGGTGCTATTTTTCGATTCCCAAGTTACGATTATTCACTCTAAACACACACATATTGAAATGAATACTTGTGATTGTTTATTGTCTCGGTGTTAATGTGTGTTATCTTCTTTGATTGTGATACCAACAAGTTCTTATGCTACTTACTGTAGTCCGGTCGATGTACGTACTGCCACACATCAAAGTATACACAACTGTCAAATTTCTTCAATCGACTCTCATCTTACTGTCAAACACATTGGTGGAATGTCAAGTGAGAAAATTTGACAGCTTGTGGTAACCTGATGTGTGGTTGACTGTACATACTATGTGATGTATCTGATATTTATTTATTAATTACCACGACGAGACGCGTCGGGACCACTTTGGCTAATTGCCATTTCAAATGCAGCGCTTTCAGAACATTTTGATACGAGTACGTAAGGTGCAATACTGAATAAAGAAATTCAATTCCCTTTCATGTTGGCACCCGCGCAGTTGACCTTTCGTGCTTCGTGGATGTAACTCATTTATTAGTGAACAGGCAAATCAGGTAATCCTGTTTCGTGCTGCTTTTGGATTCACAGAGAATTTGAGTCGACTTTCAGCGCCGAGTGAGGTTTAAAGACCAAAATTCTGCATCATGCATGTTGTGGTAGGTTTGATATACTATCTTTTATATTTATATTCCTTAGCTTTATTTTCTATCTGCTGTTTAGTTCAAACAGCACTAAAAAACAGTCTAGCCCTAAAGAAAAGTTAGCCTAAGGTTTTTGTAGGATGAAGCAGAGTCACTTATAAATATTGTGCTAGCACGCCAGTTTTGATCAATAACTAAACTCAATTATTATTTTGGGAACTAAGAAATCTTTGTTAGATAATAATAAATACCTGACAACGAGTATACACTTTATGGATGCGTGTATGAACGACGGTGTTTACTTACCAACAGGTGACCTGATAGCTCCATTGCCTCCCTATCTAAAAACAATTGACATGCAGTTTTCCTCACAGTATAAAAGTACCACAATAGGAACAACTTACTTAATACGGCGTACATGATAATAGAGTTTATAAAATGTTAATACTACCATTTAATAACTGGTATTTATGTAATTAATGTCCCACAAGACGGCATTATCGAGTGCTTTCCTTCTGAAGAACCAAAAATCTCTTGATTCTCAGTTTGCTCTAGTATTGGCAGCGTTACATTTTTGGGTCAACTTGTGTAGGTATATTCTAAAGGCTTTGCCATGTTTTATGTCCACCAAAATAAAACTTTGTGCCACGTGGCGTCCAATTAGTTCCTGAAAAACTGTGTGTTCGTTGGCAGCGGGCGCTCGCTGACCAACTGGTGTGGACAGGCCATAAATACTCTCGCTCTGCCTACGCTGAGCCTACTGCGTTCACTTAGCGGTTTCAATATGTATATGCTACACAAAATAACGAAAATCTACAGGAAAATTTGGCTATCGACAAAAAAGAGGACTTTAAAAATTTTATTTTACGGAGCGCATCGGAAATTTATTACAGGGAAAATTCAAGGTGGTTTTCAGATTTATAGTAACTGGAGAGTTGCGATAGCTTGGTACTTGTAAAGTAGTTCGTAAGAAAATATGATAGTGGTTTTATTAAGTCCATACCTGCCAATTTATATACGAAGGGAAAGTTCATGATGTGATGCCGTGTGAATACAAAGCCATGCACAAAAATAAATCGATGGACTTGGTGGAATAAGTCTGATTTTTTTATCGTTTATGCACCGTCCTATCAAGGTCTAGCTAAAAGGCTAAGCGCTGGGTAGACACAACATTTTCGCAGATTCCCTAATTAGTCCCTTCTCGCTTTATTCTGTGTTCGTATACGCCCGAACGTTGCATAAAGTACGTATAAAGTATTGACGAACGCAATCAATCATCCGAAAGCATTAGCAAAACGCATCAGATACTTTGTCTATCGACACTATCTCGGAACGGAAAGACTCGTCGCTCATACAATAGACAGTTCGGGAACAATGGCTGAATATCCATATCCAAGCGGTTTGACCGATGAGGTCTGCATCAGTTCTAACGAAGATAAAAGGTACCTACGATAGAAAGGTTCAGCATTTTCGCGTAGGTACTGCAAGAAAGGGGTAAGCCTCAGGGGCGTGATACCGCGGGCCGCAAACGAGTATGCCCAAAGTTTCCACTTTTCCCTCTTTCGTAACGAGAAATATAACAAACTTTGAGCAGCGAACCGGTAAGCCGTACGCAATTTCTGGGGCAATTCCTGGTAGAATAAAGCACTTTCATATTAAACTATGGTTAACTTTTATTACACAAAACGAAATCAGTAAATGTTTTAATCTGTCAAGGATTAATATTTCTGTTATTTTGTAAATAATAGGTACATTTTATTTTACATAAAAATACCTATGAAGTCTACATATCTGTAAAAATACATTATTAAGAATTCTGTCAAAGAAGTAAAAATGGTTCGTTGATTTTAATTTTAGCTCTTAAATAACACAGTTGAAAAAATATTTATTTAGTAAAATGGATAAAATTATCATCAAAAATTTACTCGAGTCTATATTAAAATTTCCACAAACAATCTCCGAGGTTAATTAAAAATAACCAGGACCAGTAGGAGTTGGCAACAATTTATAAGGTTCTTTACAGTAAAAATGTACAGACGGCATCTGATCATGTTGAGTTGCCTCCTGATAGTGCAAGAATAGCACTTGTGTCCCAGACATAAGGATAGTACAAAGTCCAAAAAGGGTAGAAGTCAATAAGATCTGAAGATTTTTTTATCGTTTATTGCTTGACTGACTTGCTTAAATTTGGCTTCACATTGAACCTGAGTTCAGAAACCTACGATGAAGCGAGTTTACCCAGAAGCAAACTTTACTTTAGTTTTAAAACTAGGGGGTTTAGTCATTGGTTTAAGCATGAAGACATTCACCTATTAAATATCTTCTTTCTATTTTTAAATATTCACGATGCCATTGGCCAAAGAATTTTTATATTACCTATCTACAGCAAATATTCCGTAAGATTACAACTTCATTAGGTGAAAATAGAAATAAAAAAAATAAACGGAACCCTATTAATAAGGAATCTCTTAGGTGTTTAGTAAACTGGAAACCGGGTGTTTTTTCCTGTTGTTTAGAACAGGGAATAAACAAAGCCAAAAGCTCCCTTGTATTCGAGATCAAAGGCAACTTTTTCAATGCTTGATGGTGTTTGATTTTTGTTATTTTGTGTATTTCCAATTAATAAAATTGGTAAGTCTTTGATTATCTATTTTACTTCAATCAGAATAAGTTTACTTCACTAAACTAGACTATCTTATCTTATTGTTAGCGTTGTCTTTGAACACATTAGCAGGATAGGAGCACATATTAAAGTACATATTATTACGTTTTAAATGAATTTATCACTTTTGAAATTCCCAAAACCCAACATTATGGAATTCTACTTTAATGATGTGGTTTAGCCCTCAACGACTAGGTAATGGTAGAGAAATACGCAAATTTTATACAAAATTAAAACAGATACTTTTATTGCTCTTTAAACAGGGTGTTTGATTTGAAAAATGCTGAGGATGCTCGGTTTCGAATCTACGACCTCTCGTATAGAAGTCGTGTTCTTATTTACCGAGATATTGAGTATTGAGTTTTTATAAGTTTAAATGTTGATTTTGTATTACTATTTTATGTTATTTTGTTTTCGGATAAACATTTCTTCTATTCTATTCTAGATACTATCGCTCACTAAGCTGTTGCGACTTGGGATCCTTGATGAAAAAGGTCTCGCCGAAGGTCGGACAGGATTTTCTAAAAGTATGTCAGTCAACTTGGAAACGGCCGGCCCGAAGCGTAATCAATTTCAATAACAACTTGTTTATAACGGATTGTTCGAAACTTGTTTGTTGGTTCTAATGAGTAACTTCCTTAGGTATTTATTTTATTTATCATCGACGTTTAGGGGAGCAATGTTCGTGAACTTTGCAAAACTTTACTTTTCATTAGAGAAAGACTTATCGTTGTTCCATTCTTCTTTCTACGTCTTTGTAGTCTAATGATGTAATCTAAAGTAGTGGCTAGAAATTACCTATCCTAGGTGGCTTGTCAGAGTTTCACCGAGAACTATAGTGGCCCTCACTCATTTCGCTTCGGGATAGTAAGTTCCAAACTGAACAAATAGATGGCGCTGAGCGTTGATTACATCGCGCCAGTGTTTCGTATTTTCAGGTTCACCTATAAGCCTTGCCGTTGTCTATAGGAAGTTATCTCTTTATAAATAGTAAAGATAAAGATTTGAATGCACCAATAAAGACAAATCTTACGAAAATACTGTTCTTTCCATTTACCCGTAGATCATTGTTGCGTCTATTGTATATTCGTCTAACATTGACCCTTATTTATTTCCCCTGATTTTGGTGCGCAGATCGATCCCAAGCAAATCCATCATACTGAACTTGATCTCCTTTCGATGTAGGCAACCGGATAGTTAGCCTTTCCTGCCAACGTAATACGTTCCGCCTAAGTAAATAGCTACGTAAAATAGGATTGGTTTTCTTAATAAGCCCGCCATATTGTCAAACATTATTTCTATTTTATTATGCATAAATGAAAAGATCATGGAATCGATGAGGTTGGAAAGTGTTATGTATTTATTATACAAAAGAGAGCCGCTTACTTTTTTTTTAATGATAAATAATTAAAACAGAGTAAGCGGCTCTCTTTGTATAATAATATTTCCTTTGAAACGTTAAGCATTTTTCCGTGGCAGCAGTTTTTATTGTTTAAAATGTGATCGTAAATTGTAACATAATCATTCTAGTGCAAAGATTGTTTGATCGTTTATTAGACTAATTTCAATTCCTTTTAATTCTTTTTTTTTCAATTTCTTTTGCTATTTGTGTGGTCACAAACTTGGTGTAAAGTGTATTTGTTTCGATGCTTTGATATCGTTAAAATATCTGTTTTCTTGGAGTTAGTGCTAATCGGAAATCTCTAAAAATCAAATATTTTAGGGCATTTTGTGATTATTTTATTTAACAAACCAATCAATTTTTAAAACTGTTTTTAGTTTTTCCTGAAACATAAACTTTAGGTTTTAAAATATTTTTTATTGTAATTTTATGTTACTTCCTTCTGAACATATAATCGATTTTAGCTTATGTTTTTTTCCATTTCGTATGAATTTTAGGCCATTATCACCGCGACCTATTTGATATATTGCGATGTAAGCTCTGTGTATGTGGCTCTATATGCTAGACGTTTTAAAAAATA
Organism: Cnaphalocrocis medinalis; assembly: GCA_014851415.1. Taxonomy (NCBI): domain Eukaryota; kingdom Metazoa; phylum Arthropoda; class Insecta; order Lepidoptera; family Crambidae; genus Cnaphalocrocis; species Cnaphalocrocis medinalis. The sequence continues at coordinate 6,894,735 of CM026275.1, read as the reverse complement.
CAGCTACTTTCTTAGCTACTTAATGTGTATGGAGTCCTGTGTCCCGCCCTCACTTCGTTTCGGGACGTTATTAGAACCACCACCCTTTGATAGTGGTGAGGGCGTGCAAGTGTTTCGCCTTTTCGGTGTATCTATAAGCCTTGTCGTTATCTAGAGAATTTACCTCTTTTCTACACTACTTATGTGTAGATAGATAAATGTCTGGCCTAATCTGTACTATTTATAAAGAGATGACTTCTATAGATAACGACAAGGCTTATAGGTAAACCGAAAACACGAAACGCTTGCGCGATGTAATTGGACACAGCGCCATCTACTGGTTCATTTTAGAATTACGTTTCCGAAGCGAAGTGAGGGCGGGCCACTAGTATAGGAATACACCTAAACCAATTGACGGTTTGTAACGGATCGTGGCATATTCTCCTTGGTCGTCGGATTGAATACACGATACTCAGGTAAGTGAGGATAGAGAACAATCCGATTAGTCTTACGACTGCCGACTGCTGCTAGGAACACTCATATATCATAGGTATAAACCTATATGCATTGAACTGGTAGGTGTAAGCAGGTATGTTGCCTAAATCTGCTCTCTAAATAACTAAGTACCTCTTAGAATTAGAGAAATACTTAATTAAATATGTAAGTAATACGTAGATACTGCTCAGAAAGTCAACTTCTAGTATGCACAAAAACTTTTTTTGTTTATTTTATGCGTAACATTTTACTACTCAGTTTTATTTGTAAACAAAAAATACGATACACTTAATTTTCATTTTAGTCAAAGTCAAAACACCCCCTAAATGCTATATTTAGGTATATTCATAGAATGGGATTGCTTCAGGTACCCCGCTATAGGTATACCTATTTATCTGACCTAATTTATTTTGTGACGTAAGTGGACCGGATCACACCGGACTCGTGCATATGAGATTATTTTAATCTCATATGCAAAAAACCGGCCAAGAGCGTGAAAGGGTTTCGTAGCCATAAGATGAGCCGACCGCTTGACACAAAAAAAAATCGTTGAAGACGAAGAAGCTTAACATAGTTATTTCTATACATTACCATGAAAAGTAATTATTTTTCGATAATTAAAAAAATTTTTTTTTGGATTATCAGTATACATCTCTCCACCAATTTTCGTGGCAATCGGTGCAGAAACGGCGGAAGAACGACCCAGGACAGACAGACGGACAGACATGATGAAACTATAAGGGTTCCTAGTAGACTACGGAACCCTCAAAACCATTTAATACTTACTACAAACTAAATCATTATGTAGCTATATTTGCAAAAAAAGAAAACATATTTTTTGTAAACCTACCTACTAAAATGTAACGGACAGTACGAAATTGTTATTATCTCACAGCACAGTGTCACGATAGCGCCTGCGAGCTGATACTGATTATGTTTGCAAAACGTAACCATTGCGTTCACTACGCTATGTAGGTATATGCAGGCGTTTGTTGGAAGATACCTCATTAAAGTCGTGCTATCAGCGGGCAGGGCACAGTTTGGCAGGTCGGCTCGCAAGTTCTCGATGAGCTGAGTCGGCGGTAAAAGTTGGCACATCAATATGCAAGGCCCTTGGCTTGTGGCCAAACTAGGATACGCCAATTGAATATTTTGGCTGTTCTCAGGTCCCCTATGTCCGTGATACAAAACTTGCGATAAGTTTAATGGGGTGGTCATAATAACGTGTAGTTTGAGTGGCTGCTTCACATGTTGGTATCACTAGCAGATGAATGACGGAATGGGTTCATGGTAGTTATGTATAATTGTATAGGTTGCTTAACATCAGGTGATCCGTATGCTCGTCTGACCCCTATCCTATAAAAAAAAAAAATTCAGCGATTAGTATAAAAGAGACGCACACCCTAAGATGATACGAGTATCCTACCTATTTCCTACTGTGATCACAGAACATCTATCTATACCATTTATAAAGAGATAATACCTATATCGATACCTTAAATCTCAAAGGGCGTAATCACCATTTTGGCCAAAATGACTTTTGAATGCTATCTTACTCCATTTTTTTTTCTCTATCGATCTGTATTATCAAAGTTTTAAAATTCGCAAAAAAGTGGTGATTACAGCCCACGTGTTTACCGTCGATAAACAAGTTTTTTTAGTCGTAAATACCTTTAAAAATTCATTATTAAGGTTTCGGTCGATACACCAGTTAAAATTATAATGATGTGAAAAATACTGACTATCGAATGAGGCGTATAGGACAGAATATGTGTAACAGTGGCGTTTACGACTCGAGTTACTTTAAGAATTTAAACAAAATAAATAACTGTTAGGAGGTATTGGCATAGGAGTATGCGGTCCTAGCTTCGGCCGCCGCTTTTGCTGCTGCGTCCGCTGCCTCGTTCCCATCTATACCGATATGAGCCTTGACCCAGCAGAATTGGATGGATTTTTGCTTGCATTTAATAGCATGAACGTATTTTTGGATGGAGCACGCCATTGGGTTGGTATTGCTCCTGTCCTTGATAGCATATAAGGCGGACATGCTATCGCACAAAAGAGTCACAGCTTGGCATCTATCGTTTAACGCCTATTTGCATGCTTGTTCGATGGCAAATAATTCTGCTTGGAATACCGAGCAAGCTGGGTGCAGACGGAATTTACGGGTTGTGTGATTCTGATTCCATTCTGGATGGAAAGCGATAAAGGCTGCTGTACTCGTGGAAGACTTATTAAAATTTAAGCTCTAAGTAAAAGTCCTGTCGATGCAGATATTGTTTATACTAATTTAAAAACAAAACAAAATTATAGAAATCAATAACTTTCGTTTGAATTTCAAACTAAAATGATTGCGTTTGTATTTAATTGAAATAATAAAATCGTTTTCATTTCTGTACTTGCCATAAATTTTGTAATAATGAAACTACCCGTATTTGTCTCTTAATTTGTATCTTCCTCATAGTATTTTTACTTATAAAAAACCGAAAATAGCTTTTTAAAATGCATTTTCTATAAGTTAACTAGGCTGTTACACCATAGCATATAGCAGAATAGCCTTTTTTTCAAGTCGTAAACGCCATTATACCGTAACTTATTGCAAAACAGCCTTTTTTTTAGGTCGTAAAGGCCAAGTTGTCAATATTTTTTTGGCGTAATCACAAATCAGTTTGGCAAACATTGGTTGTATTTTGAATACCATATAACTGTGTTATAAAGCTCTCGATACTCGATAATTACATCCAAATTTCATTTATATGGCATTATTACTTTAAAAGTTATGAATTTAATTCTTAGATTTTTTTTTTGTTTCGGCTCTCCTGAAAAATGATGATTTGGTGATTACGCCCTTTGAGATTTAAGGTATCGATATAATATATGCCACCACTAGCCTTATATTATACCTATATGCAACCCGAAAAGACGAAACCCTTGCGCGATGTAATCGACACCTAGCGCCATCTATTGGATAAGATTGCTGAACTTATAGCAAAACTTAGTCCCGAAAAGAATATTATAAATGATAAAGAGGTAAATTTTCCGGTGCGGTTATTGACTATCATTAAAAACCCTCTGGGCTCAGAAAAGCTTGAAGCGGCTTTAAACATTTACTTGGGCGCTGAGGGAAAACATCGCACGGCAAGACTCTAATTTATTAGTTAAATAAAAAGAGGAATACTTTTACAATATTTTAGTTTATATTCAAGACGCTTGCTTGTTTAAAATTCAACGAGAAGACAAAATGCAGCGTCAAGAATTTAATAATACGGAAGCAAAATGCTACTTTGAAAAAGCTCAACACACTACGAATTTCCATTCTAGGCATAATTACAAAATTTGCCTGGATTCTGTAAACATTATTCCACTAATCAATTAATGCTTGGAAATATTAAAATATGTTTAATGTTTTAACAAAAATAATTCAATGATGGGATCACAACCACTCGTCAAGTCGACCAACCAATAACCTTAACTTAAGGACTAAGATATGGTTTAGGAATGTGGGATTGGGACTAATAGGAGATATGAATAAAAACGCCTATGAATATAATTACGCTATCCGGGCCACAATGTAGTGTGTTGCATTTAGAATAATATAGCAGAAAGGGTAAAAATACCTATTACCTACTTAGGACAGATTAGCAGTCAAAAGACCAGGCACGATGCATTTGACGACTGTTGCCATTTTGCTCCAATTTTATTAACAGCCCCATGCAAGCATTATTATCGAATAGGTTTCTATTTTCCTTTTTAAGGCAGCTTTTAATTTAATGGGAACCATTTATAGTTTGTTTTGTAGTCAATAGTCAAAGCAAAACTAAATTTCCAATGAATTGTGTATTTTTCACATTTTCAATGTTTCACACATTTAGGACCAAATCAATATTGGTCAATATCGCTAAGCGACTATAAAGCATGAAGAGTGTTTTAGTTATTATTTATCTAAAATTATGGAAATATTTGACTTAGCAAGTTAATAATACTTTATTGCTAAGATTTTTTCGAGTAAATTCTAGAATGTACCCTTATTACAGTAAAATCTCCATCAGTTGCATACAAACAGTTCAATTTACGAATGTTTCAACGGGTGCGGGGCAGCCACTGCCTGCCGGTGCGGTTGCGCTGTTAATTCGAACGATACTTCCTTTTCATCGAATGTGCCTCTATTTTCCTTATTTACTTTCCTAATTGTTTCCAGAAGACGTGTTCTCTAGTTGGTAAGGCCGCTTTTAAGTTTTAGGGCTGTTAGCATATCTAATGGAGAGTACCCTTTTAATGGCCGGTTGTTTTTGTTTTTTTTTTATACTTAGTCATTATTCGATTAAGGTATAGTAAGTAAATAATATTTAATTTAATGTAATTTAAATATAATATTATGTATCGTTTAGGTGTTTGAGTGTAGAGTCTGCAAATATGTAAGTCGCGCTTCAGAAAAAAAAAATGCTTTTTTTTCGTAAAAATCGAGAAAATCATGGCTTCAACAACTAAATAGAGCAGCCTGTAATATAATGAACTCATCATAAGCTCAGGTGGACATGACACTCCGTAATTTGATTACACTCGGCCGGACGTCCGCGAACATGTGCGTACAACTTTACAAAATGGAAGCATAGTCTCGCTTCAGTCATCCATCCGTAGCTACTACTAACGTGTTCGAACAATGCGCTGTAATCTGATAACAGTCAGTTAGACTAGACTGGATTTATAATATACTCCCGAGGCGTATCAAACTTATCGAGGTGTCATCTGATTAAAGGTAGCTGGACACTTGGACAGCCACATTAACATTATATGTGGGGACAAAGAGCAAGGATATCGTTATAACAGTATTTATACAAGTATAAGCTGTGCAACCACTCCATATTAAACTTTTATTAACAATTTCCGCTGATGAGAGCAAAACTGTGCGGGCGTAATCTGATTGCTCGTTGGACAATGTATGCCATTATGTTACCTATATTAGGTTTTATAGAGAGAAAATATTTTTCATGTATTAGCTATGCTATTTGATTTTGATCAAAATATTGGTTATATAACGCATTTAATGTATTTTCGATATAGGCATTTTCAACGATAGTATTGAATCTATGAATAATATTAAAAAGCCGGAAATATCCGTGAACTAGTGGCCCGCTGTCACGTTGTTTCGGGGCCGTAGTTCAAAAATGAACCAATAGATGGCGCTGTACGTCGATACATCGTGCTAGCGTTTCGTGTTTTTGGCTTACCAATAAGCCTAGTCGTGGTCCATCCGAATCAGCGGTAGTCCTTATAGAACTTTGACATTCATAAATGTTCTATAAGGACTTAAATTGCATAAAGAATATTTTTATTTCTATTTCTAATATATTCAGGAGTAAGTATTTTTAAAGAAAAGATACTTGTTCGTTGGGTAAGAAAGCAAACACTTAACTTACAACATGTTCAAATGATTGCACTATAAAAACTAGTAGTTAACTGATTTTCTGATTCGGACGAGAGATATAGGACTGCAATTTCTAAAAATGTTAGTAAGTATAATAGGTACGCGAGAAGACCTTATCAACTTGTCCTGAGCATTTCGTGCGTACGACCATATCACCTCTTGCTGCATATTGATAACATAATCATATTTGTTGATGACAGCTCGCGACGGCCCTGTTGTAATTTGATTACAATTCGCCGGACGCTGGTGACTAGGCGAGCTGAGTTCTGGGGATGTTGATAAAATTAATGTAACTGAGTTGGTTATGTCAGGGCACAAATTAAGGTAGCTGCCATCAGAGTACGGGTTAGTTTATTAACTTCTTCTTAATTAAGAATGAATATTAGATTCGACAGGCAGGGAAGGGACCTATGAAAGAAGAATGGGAGATCTCCTACGGGAGAGCTACGCTTTGGTATAAATGGGCCGGCTCAGCCAGAGTGATACCACTGCCTCACAGAAAACTGGCATGAAGCATCGCCGTGAGGTTACCGGAGGCCTAATTTGAGCGGAAGGGGAAAAAGTTAGCAGCTCACTTTTAACGTTGCTGAAGTTGTGAAGGTCCATGGGTGTCGGCAATCACTTACCATCAGATGATCCGTCAGCTCGTTTGCCATCTACCATACAAAATGAATCTAATGGGCCAGGACGACATCCCGGGTACAGGGCGGATGATGAATTAGGATTGTTATTACTTGTAATTAGATTACGGCTAGCCGCAAAAATACTACTTATGTATATAGGATTATAATTTCGCTTTATCCTGCGCCGGCTATGAAAACATGCGGTTTTATTTCTAGCTGACTTTTAATAATTATTCTGGCCCTAGTCCAGCAGGGCAATGTGGAATGTAAAATGAGCAGTTTTTGTTTTTTAATTTTACTTTGATTTAGGTTTCAGATGCGGTAACTTTTTGAATGTAAATTAGGTGCCTGCTTTGAGCCATTTAATAGGGATCTTCGTAAGTAGGTATGTAGTTTTTGGGTAAAATAATATCAAACTTTGATTATCCGCATAGTACAATGGTAAAAAGGGTAACGTTAGATGGATATAAATATATTGGAAACCTTAGGCTAGATTTCTGATTTGTTGGTGAAATCTCAGTTGTTTTGGTAAGGTAAAACTATTTCAAAGAATTTTAGTATTTTGCCGAAATAATAATGGTTTTACCTGGCTGCTTTCAAATTAAAAGCTAGTAAGAAGTACAAAACGCTTGACATAATGCCGTAGCAATAAGGTTCAGCTCTTTACAGGGGGACATCCCGAAATCCAATTAGCCAGGTTCTGTTTGGGCGGGTTGGGGGGAGCGGGGAGGGGCAGGAGGCAAGGAGGCACTAACTAATGTGGAGTATTGTGACGTAGCTGTGGAAACTCACCACCTCGTTACCGCTACGTATAATTGAAATAGTTAAAATACACTTACGTTAACTTTAAATTGGTATTGTTACAGGTGGTCTTTATGAAGAGCCCAGTGACGTGTCTTTGCGTTTCAGATGATGTTTGGAAAGCTGACATAAATCGTATGAGCTTTGGTAATGAAAACTATGTCAGTGTTTAAATCTTATAATAAATTCACACAACATCTCAGACAACAGAGAAACACAAATATAATACATAAATACCTACACATTACACGCAGACACTGAACAAACACAAGTGTTCATCACACGAATCTCTGTAACACAAGTACCTACATAAACGCTATTTAGTACGGAATCAGGATGTATGGAGAATTGAAAATATTGTGAAAATATGTTGTCAGGATGAGGCAGGGTCACTACCAAATGCGCTATTCGGCCAATCAAAAGCATGATTGTGGTTTGACTGTAAAAACATAAAACAATATTGATAACAATTTACTGCTGCTGGGTCGATGACGGTATGCTAAGGGAGTCCTTCACTGGCGGCAGCCAAAAGCAAACCTCGTGAGGTAATTACGCTACTTTGCTACCTTATGCATGTAAATTAATTAATAACTAGAGTGTTGACTATATCTGGCAGCCCTCGTTGCTACTCCTTATAACTGTTTTGTTTTCCTGCGCACTGAATAAATAAACACTTCGTGTTCCTGCATAGCAACGGAGCGGCAGCCGCCATCTCGTTATTTAAATAACACTATCCCATAGAGAAATAGTACATAAATGTTGATAATACTAAGTGTAAATTTAATAATAATATCCTATAGTGAACACATAGTATTTATTTGGTGGTTTACTAGAGCAATGCAGAAAATGTCCACTCAAGAGTCAGCATTGTAAAAAGGGGTACACACATCAACCATCGAACGAGACACGTGCCCTACCCGCTGCCGCGCATCTACAAGTCTGACAATAAAAACTTTACTGGTCATGTTTCGTGAATAAGTAGCTCTAGTTTACTTTAGATCAAACCGCATTCATTTTAGTAGATAGAAGCCAACCTGACTTGGCACAGCTTACCCAAGTACTGTCCGGTAAACCCTCAGTGCGGGCCAATTAATGCGCGTGTGAGGGTAAAATTAAAAGGTTGTTGGATATCTAAGGAGTACTTGATAGTCATATCTCGTTTACATTAGATTAAATATCATCAGTCGGCCGCGGAGCAAAACTTTGGCTTGCGGGCGTATTTGTAATTAGGCCCGTGAGATGTAAATCTAAAATTCAATTATCATTTTAAACTCGACTCCGTGTGGATTCTGAGATAACGGGATTGCCTGGTGAATATTAGACGGCAGAAGTGAAGTTGTGCGAATTATACGCTGGAAATCTGTTAATTAATTTTATCTTAGAAATCACACACGCTGATTCGTGTGTAGGTGCGAGTACATGAATGAGCTGCGACATGCGCCTCCTATAATGTCCTTTATGCAGTAGCAAGTTAGTTCCGTTTAGTAAAAGATAGTACACTTACGTACGGAACTACAGTCTAAAGCATTGGTTGCCGTACACTGTTTTTAACAGATTCTCATCTAAACTTATTTTTTTTATGTTGAATAGACCAAAAATTCACCCTAAGCACATCTGGTGTTAAGTGAAGATATAAAGCTGAAGGTGGACTATTCTTGTCTACTCACTCTAGACTTAAGGAGGGCCAGGTCATAATGTTCTTGGCTATTCGCATCATGAAAGAGTAACGTACCGATTAGTCTAAATGGCTGGATCTTTACCCAAGAAGGATGGTAATCCAGTCTTCTCCGAGTAACCCGAAAATGGAATAGGACCGACGGAACTAGCTTGCCTTCGCACATTCGTCAGAGTGTAGATACTCTGTAAAATAACCACAAGCAAACTGCTTTACGACGGTGGAAGAGGACTCATAAATTAGCCTTGTTGAAAGTTGCGTCGCCAATGAGCCTTCGTGCTTGGAGCGAAGTCTAGGATTTTATGGTCTAGGGCTGCCAGCTGGTACTTGTGCGGATTCCGTCCCATAGATGACAGCAGAATTTTACGTGGACTGATTGGATTTTATAATTAAGTAACTGTCGAAGGCTTTGACATTATAGCTTAACTGCATCCCCAACATTATTCCACAGATGAGTGGTGAAAGAAGAGTAAAATATCTCCAGTTGACCGCCCATCCCGTCGGGAAACGTATTGGCAAATGCTTAGGAGATTGTTATCGTCGAGGTACACGAGGTGTCTGTTATTCAGTACACGTTCCTTGGCATTACAGATTATGGATGTAACTGAAATGGGTCGATAGTTGGACTAGTTGCACGTTGGTATCTAAGCTTCCAAGACCCGGGCACTTTAGTACATCTCAAGTGAGAGCCACATAGGCGTATTGCAATTATGTATGACTATTGAAGCAATACCTACCATGAGGACTACATGATGAAATCATCAATCAGTGCTCAAAATCTTCGTTAGGAGTAATAATGTGATCAAAATCCTTCGAAGTCTAGATCATAGAGTACGAAGGATTTTTGTTTGACGTGATGATGAGTTGATTATAAAACGAGGAAGTTAGATAGATCAAAGTTCCTTGCCCTACCTGTTACTATAAACAAATAGTAAACCAACGTAGGTAAGGTAAAAGGAAAAAAAGATTTATAAAACGCACATACAGGCCCGTGTTGCTGTAAGCAAACTGAAGTAGCAACTTGTCAAAAGAGAGAGTGATAGGCTAGAGGGCTATAAAACAACTTTGAATAGATCGTGAAAAGTTGTAGTTTCGCAGTTAGCGCTAAGTTAGTCAGTTCCGAACTGGTTATAAATTCTGGTGAATGCACTTCCATTTTGTCATTTTCTTCACTTATCATCGAGTTAAGTACTTATATGAAAGGAAAATTTGTTCTTATCTCCTGATTGCATAAACTCATTACTATGTTTACGGGGTAGCTTAGACCATCATCCAGGTTTTGGCAGTTCTAGTCCACCAATAGATTGAAGCTCACTTCTACCCTCTCAAGGCTCGGAAGCCGTTTGACGTTCTCAATCAAGTCAGGGGATCTCTATGATTCATAGTATACGTTCAGAATCATTCACTGGAACGGTTTCAATCAAAAAACTATGCGGAATATATCGATTTGCTCCAAATGTTTACCCTCACTACCAATCCAAGTAGTAAAACAAATGAATTTTTTTACAAGTTGAATTTTCTATGACTGCTGACTTTCCATTTCGAAGGCGCTCGTTATTATGCACTAAGATAAGTCTGCTTTGTAAATAAAAATGTGATTAGGCAGTCTTGACCCACATTGGGCACATCCCACGAACTCCACGGTTTTCCAGACGTATGTAATCTGTTATTAATCACGCATAAACCCCGAAGTGGCTATAGAGATTAATTATGCAGTCAGAACAGCGTATGTCGGGTAGTACAAGGGTCCAGGTTTGGCGCTTGCCCCGGGGAGCCCCGCGGTGTGAGCTAGTTATGGGATTTACATGGCAACACGTGGAACTTGTTTTATGGCTACGTTGTATTAGAGTTTGTATTTCCCAGGAGCATTGTGATATGTATTCCGAATTGCGAGATCGATCGGGAATCTACATATGTTTCACACCAATATCAATTGCGATGAGTTGCGTGCTCATGTTAGCTAAATAAATTACTGGTGAAAACCTCTATAGGTTATTCAATTTAATTTGTGGTAGGCCAAAGCAGTCACCAGTATAAACCCAAGAGCGCTATCGATTCTTGCTATTTGCGGCCGCTGCAACCGTCTGCTGAGCTGGTTCTGCGATCTGTTTAGCGCCGTCTGAGTGGCTTGAGTGCAAGTTATTTTGGGTCATATTGCATCGTCGTACCTATTACGTTAGGACCATTAAGTTATCGTTTATATTAATTTAAGACAGCAACAAATAACTAGTGCTGCGGAACCAATTAAAGCTAACTAGATAATCCTTTACCTAGTCATTGGTGTTACGTAATATTCTTTCAGTGTCCATAATGTTCACTTTATTGTAGCAAATTACAACACTGTTTGAGGTACGAGCATGAATACAAGAAATAAAGGAAGAAGGTCTACTACCTGTAGGTTTATCAAGACTAGTATGATAGTTGAAAAGGATATTAAGAAAAAGTCAAGTTGAGTCACACAGAAATGTTCTTGACCCTTTTGCAAAAAATTGACAGTAATCATTGCCTTTGCCTTTTTCGCCAGTCTGACATGCCTGTGCCGCGCCTCTCCCTCTTTCTGCAACGGTAGAGGGTTTAATGGTATATTTTCAGATGTTACGTTAATTTTGCTCAACATTTGAGGTAACATGTCGTTTCAGTACTAGGCGCAGAGCTGAGCGTTATTGATTCGAGTTATTTATGGCCGGTGCAGCAGCCAGCATCGCTGCCACTTCCAGTCAGTTCTCAGTTTATTTTGGAACAGTCCAAAATGTTCGTATCATTTTGACACTCTAACATCTAGTTGCAGAAATGTCCATTTGAAATCCATTATGGATATACCTACATTTCCAAATTTAGCATATCCTGTTTGTTTTATTAGAGTTCAAAGACTCCTGTATGAAGCTTAAATATAGGTTCTGCAAATATTGAAATATAAAGTGGATTTGACTTGAACCAATTTTGTTCTTGCTTAACAAAAGTAGTCACATATGCTTACTCAGGTATAGTTACTTTTGTGAAATGTTTAAATGTTTTTTCTCCTAACCTGAGATTAAGTAATGAATTAAATTCGCCATGAGGATAGGTTTTCCTATAACCCCTACTTTAAACGCACGAAGAATACGCCTTAGTTTACCCCTATCTTACACGCAACACGGAGTATGTACAATAAACTGCATTGCTACATCCATTCGTCCAGACTCCAGATAGTCAATATAATTTTCGTATTTATGCCCGTTTTAATATAGAATGCCGCAATGCATCACAGTTCACGGCCGTAGCTTTCAACTACATTTGGCAGCGGTCCGGAATCCGTGTGCACGTAGGACCTCGCCCAGCGCACAATGCTGCTGAGAATTACTCTTCTAATTTGCGCCGCGCCATGATTCGCGCATTGAAGGAAGACCGCGGAATCATTCTATGTAATATCACCTTCGCTCGGGTGGTGTTAAGATTTACGATTTTATTCAATCCAACGTCCCGGTAAATTACGGGGAGCCGAGATCCATTAAGTGCTTAAGTGCCTCCCGAGCACGAAATTGGGGATGATAATGGAAATGGGTTCCTTACTATGTTAATATGGAACTTTACACCGAAAGGACAATTCACGCGTTGTTTTAAGCAATATGCGAGGGCCGAGTGCTGGGTGAGACCGTCTGTAATTTAAATGGGACCCCTGTAATTACGGTCTCATTACCTAAATACGCATAGTGACGAAATATCGTAGGTGGAACAGTTCTAAATTAAAAACTGGCTAAGTAATGGTATAAGTATACCTACATATTAGTACCTACAGTAATAATGTAATTGTATGGGAGGACACCTCCACTTATTTCGTACTCAAGCATCACGTAATGAGTGCGTTGTTTTTCCCTTGGCATTCGCAGTGTTTTCCTATTTTTCCTTTTGAAATATTAAGCTGTATTACACAAGGCGGACGTCTGGGGGAACTACTAAGCCCCTTGAGTGTCAGAAAGTAATGGCTGAGGTCACATTTATCACCGGCAAGTTTCATAACGATTCGTCTATAGCGTGTAGCGACTACGATAATTTATCGGCCTGCGCTTACTAACCCGATAGAAATGGAAATAGCCGTTCTCATTCGCAACTTTGGCACAATAAAGAAGTTCCAATTCCTTCACGCTGGGGGTACAAATGGGATAAGTTTAAGAAAGCAATCGGCCTTATATGGTCGTTATGGACCACTACGTAGTGGCGGGCGTGAAACCGTTCGAAAGTTTCCTTTATTGCGTCATTTAATATAATTCTTATACCTCACGAAAATAGCTCGGAAATAGCTCACTTAATAAAATTCTTAGATAAATATGATAAACGAACAGAATGAAACGGTGTAAAGTCAAACCGCGGGAAGTTGGGGTCGGGTCGTTGGAAACAAAATTAATTACGAAATAGTCGAGGAAACTTTTGGGTTCGCGTCGCGTCGTCGACGAATAATTGTTGCTAATTGAGTTCTATCTACCTGGTTGAGGTCGGGAAGGATTACATTCGCCAACATGACAGTTACCTGGGTGCAACCGACGAAACAGCTTTTGATTACACGCACCCCCACCTCACACTCACTAGGACAAACATAAACTTTTTACGCGTCGGGAAAATTAAAATAGGAACAAAGATTAAACATTTTTGAATAGGAATACCAAAGAATCCATGGAAGTGAAAATCAGTCTGCCATACAGTTTCCTTCCCACTCTTGACTGTTATTTAGAAATAGAGATGACTGTGGGATACCCATGCTTCTGCATGAATGGGCCGGATCGACCGGAGTTATTACCATGGCCTCACAGAAGACTGGCGAGAAGCAGCACTTAATTACTGAGTTCTTATGTCCATCTTCCAGCTCCATGTCATAATTAGGATTAATGTGGTCCGAAAAGGCGTCTTGCCTGTAGTGCGCATGCTTGAATTCATACATATTTTTTTTAGCTTCTTAGTGAAGCATTTCCAGCCTGCTGTCTGTGGTCAATATGTATTTTGTTCTTGTAATCTAAATAAGTAGAACGAATATTTTGACGTATATTATAACGGAGTATCATTATAATAACATAAGCACATACCGATATAATTTAGGACCGAGTAAACAGCATTTGCCGAGCGCTTAGTCCTTCAAAATCTCCTAGAACTGTCGTATAATATATACGCGGTATCACGGAGCTCCTTTGTGAATTGGAGATGTAGATACGTCATAGGTAATGTTCCTTGGCAGATTAAGGATCTTGTGTAATCGGTTTGAGTGGGACTTGGCCCTTAGCCATACGAGCTGGCATCGCATTCATTTCATTCGAACACTACTCAGCAAGCTTTTAGAGTTTATGTTTGTCGTGTATTTTAACTTGTCTTTTGTACTCACTCGTGTATGTAGGAGTTAGGACTAATCATTTATTCGTCGTCATTATCAGAAATGATGTAATCCGACAGAGAACCAGAGTCACCGACATAGCCAACCGAATCAGTAAACTGAAGTGGCAGTGGGCTGGTCACATTAGCCGCAGAACTGACAACCGTTGGAGCCATAAAGTCCTTGAGTGGAGACCGCGACTCGGCAAACGTAGTGTTGGATCGCCCTGCTACAAGTTGGGATGACGACATTCGAAGGCTGGCTGGAGTGAGCTGGATGAGAGTGGCCGAAAATCGGGAGCGGTGGCGTGCATTGGGGGAGACCTGTGTCCAGCAGTGGACGAGCGTGGGTTGCTGCTGATGACATTATTCGTGGGTTCAATTCCCACTGTGGATTGACATTCGTGTGATGAATACTTGTGTTTCCTCAGTGTGGGTGTAATAATTTAAGTATTACATTTGTGTTTTCTCTGTTGTCTGATATCTGTAACATAAGTGCTTAAGCTACCTAGTACGAAATCAGGTAGATACGAGATCTATTTACATCTTTAGTTTCTCCTACGAATGGACATGGCACTTGTATTACAGATATCAGACAAGAGAGGATTTACAACTATAATACTTAAATACATACATATATTACACCCAAATACTGATCAAACACAAGTATTCATCACGCGAATGTTTGTCCAGGGTAGGAATCGAACCCACGACCTTTGGCGTATGAGACAGGGTCACTACCAAATGCGCCATACAGCCAGTCATGCCCACCTTTTTAATTATTTTACGTGAGCTGGTGCGTCTTCTACTATTATTAATCTAAACTTTATCTTTATAATAAGTTACTACCAATTACCTTCCAAATCATTAAAAATATTATAAGCCTTTATGCCGAGTTTTCCTTAAATTAATTCAGTAATTTCTAAGGTAGGTACAGAATGAAGGGTAAATTTTCAGATTTATAATCTTAATTTAGGGGTGGATTAAATTTTGCCAATGAAATTGAACCTTTCAGCCACTCGGTACAATAAAACGAGCGATGATTACACCGAACCCTTTGCAAGTTATGTACCTACCTACGTTTTACAATAATTAGCAGTTTTCTGTGAATGATTTCTTTATAGTCATTCGAGTTTTATAAGATTTGCTTCGCTTTCATCAGTAAGGATTTTTCCTTCTGAAATAATCCTTGCATCTAGGCACCAAACTAGTAGTTTCATAGAATCGATATAGTCCAAAGAAAAAAATATAAAATATAAAGCATTAAAACATTTTTGAATATCTAGTTTTTTCTTGGAAAAGCATAAATATTTTGGAGGGAATGGGGATTTGTAAACCAAAATGTTGCAGCTGAAAGTGCTTACATACTTATTTTAAATAAATAGTTGGAATTAAAACGATTATTTTCATAAAAATATAAATGGTTATTTTGAGTTACTAGTTAGTTTGATTGACTGGCCGGTTGGCGCAATAGTAGTGACCCTGCCTTATACGCCAAAGGTCGTGGGTTAGATCCCCACCCTGGACAAACATTCGTGTGATGAACACTTGTGTTTGTTCAGTGTCTGGGTGTTATATATGTATTTAAGTATTATATTTGTGATCCTCTGTTGTCTGATATCTGTAACACAAGTGCATAAGCTACTTAGTACGGAGTCAGGTCAATGTATGAGATGTTGTGTGAATTTATTATTAATTAATTTATTCAAATAATCGTTTACAATACTCCAATTATCATTATCATATATCACAGACCAAAGAATACATTTTGCGTTCGTGTTTCGCCTATGCGTGTTCCTAGCTCTCTCTGCCTTGCGCATGAACCGTGGCGCTGCAGTCAATTACACGTTGAAGGTGATTCAATTAGATGGTCCGTATTACATATTCATTAGCCTCTGTTAATTAGTTACATCCGAGCCCGCAGCCCTCGACCGGCGGCTGGGCTTGTCTTTGTCGTCCCGTCATAATGTTATAATGTTACACATAATGTTATAGGTCACAGATACCTGTGACACAGAGGTTAATATCCTCTGTGCCTGTGACCATAATGTGTGAAATTATAACAAACACCGTAATCCAAATTCTAAGTTAACCAATTTTTAGGAACTTGATGAACTTTCGGAAAATAGCAAACTGCAAGTGTTAGGTTTATATTTATTTATTTTTTGAAAATAGGTTAGGTCAGGACATGCGACGCCACAGTGCACTTGTCGATGTCACTGATGCGTTGCCGATCTTTTAGAACGGCAATCCACACTTCCTCTGAAGATCCCTAAGTCGTAGCTATTGGGAAATATTGCTACAGTCAAACCGTTCCATTAAACTGAGGTTATGCTTGTAAAATATTAAAATCTTCGGTATTATCAGAAGCAATATTAACTGCATTCTGTTGATACTACTTATTTCGCAAAATAATAACTATCATTTTGCAGAATAAGTAGTATGCTCTACTGAGCACAAAGTACCTATAGGTATCTGGCACCTATGAGCAATAAATTGAACTGCTCTATTCAATGGCTCGAAAATAGTCAGTGTGGAATAAAATATTTTATACATTTCCTGAACGATTTAGGATTGTGTTCTGTACAACGCCTAGGTGAACAGAATAAAGGATTTAACTTTGTGCCAATAGCGATAGAATCGTGACCTTAAAATTTTAACTCATTCTAAATTTCACCTTAGTTTAAACAAAACTTTATCACGAGAGTAAAAAATATAGCTTATTTGAGACTGACACTAATTAAAAATACATTACCTATACGAGTATACTTATCAGCTGCAAAAAGTTTTTCTACATTTGCGTGTAGTAATAGAAAAAACAAATGAACGTCTAAAAACAAACATCTCAACAGAAAAAAAGAGTTGCTCTTATGTTCACTTGTTTATTTACGTTTTCCTGATATTACCTTGTTTTTACAATATTCACTTATTTTGCAATTTATTTAGTGTTTTTTGTGAACTATCAATTCAACTACATACTCATCCAAGTATGATAACGTTGGACCACGGTTAAAAGGTGGTTTTGTTTCATTATCCGTAGACCTATTGTAGTGTGGGTATACCTAAACATACAAATCTTTCCTGTTTAAATGCTCCTACGTAGTCCATTTATAAAATCTCAAATAACGTTTTTATAATATGTAATGATAAAAATAATGGTGTAGAGTATTTTATACGGAATTTGTACATAACAACTGTTGCTGTAACAACGTAAAAGATACACCATTTGTATATTGTAGACATGTCTGGGCAAGTGCTCGCCAAAATAAATGAGTGGATATTTATTTCGACCGTCAAGTATCCTTTTCCGGTTGAAGGGCGAGGGAGGGCCGCTACTAAAATTGCACTATTATGTAGGTATAGGTAGTTCTTGCAAATTACGAACGCGGTTGTCTTTCATTTGTATTCAATTTCATTATAATGGAAGTGTGCTAAGCACTTATGTACTATAATTTAACCTCCGTAATGTGTGGAGTCCTGGTTACGAAATACACATCCCGAAAAGTCAGATCCAGGAAAAATAAATCAGTTCAATGCGTGGTGCCTTTATTAGAGCGCATTTTACATTGGTCGTTAGGACCGCAAGCGGTCATGGAGGCAACGCACGCCACGGGCCATGTGAATGCCCGATTACTATGTTTCTACGTACGTTATGTTCCACTATCAATTTAATATTAATAATCCTTAGGAACACGTTGTATGAAACCCCGCAAAGCCAGAGGGCAACGTGCCTTTACAAATAAATGCTAGTGTACATTACCCCCGGTCTATTAGTAATTGTTAACGCAACATTTGAACCTGCGCCAGTAAAGTTCAATAGCTGTATCTATTCAGAGTAGGAATTATTTCGAGACCATTACCCCCTCACAGCTGCCACTCCGAACTTTTATGTGTCTGCATCAAAATACACTTAGCTGCTGGAATTTCACATTTTGGGAGGTTCTTTTAAAATATTCACTATGTTCCAAACGTAACGCTGACACAACATGATAAAGTTAGGCTGTTCTTTTTTCTTGTTTTCAGGGTTCCGTGTAACTTTAAGTAAAAAATATTATTCGTTTTTGAAAGCATGCTAATTGACGGGGATCATACCTATTCTAGGTATGATCCCCGTCAATTAGCATGCTTTCATCAATTAGCGAGTATACACGAGTAGGAGAAGTAGAACCGCCCAAACGCGAATCGAATTTGAGTACGTAGGGTTCCGTACCATGGGATTTTTGAAATCAATAGAATATTTCTACATTTAATTTCTGTCATTAGCTCGGTGGTGAGATAATGACACAGAACAATATGTTCTAGGTGACCTGGTTCCCCGTCTAAGTCTACTAGTCTACTCATAACGTGGATCATGTTCAAGCGTGCTCTGAGCTCCAAAGCGATGCCTTTAGACGAAACCGGGAATAATACCTATATTTTATGGGAGCCCCATAAAAATATAGGGTGGAAAAAACATTGGAAAGCTCCTGCAACCCTTAAGTTTGTACGTCTACAAGTGTAACAAAAAATTGTATTAGATGCATAAAAGCCCATTTCGCACCTTAGCGTGTAATCCCCGGTTGCATCTAGTGCTGTCGCATTGGAGCCCAGGATATGCTGAGACCATGATTCAGGAGTATGGTAATTACATAAAAGTAGTACGTATTTATCGCCATAAGATTATAATGATAGAGTACAAATCATACTCGATAACGTATTCCGGTAAGAAGGTAAATTTATGTATGTTTTTGCGGAAAACAATAATTATTTGAACTGACTAACACTTTAGAGCGGCAGGTGAAGCTTCAGACGACAGCGGACTGAGTGCATTTTGGCGTTAAAACACTTTTAACATAATGCAGGTATTTCGGGTCGAATATATTTCTCATTTTGACAGACTTCGCGAAGTGGTTTACTATATGCGTACCGTGACAAATGGGTTAGTCTGTCCGTGTAGCATAAGATATTTGTTACTTTAATAGAACAATTTTATGGCTTTATTCGTCAGCGGACAGAAAAATGTACAGGATTTTTACCGCTTTCGCTTGCTAAATTGAGATTTAGTAAAGTGGTCTGACGAAAATTAATGACTCAAGATGAATAAGCAAGCTCATGATTCCCCTTCACTTCATTAGTTTTGAAGTTATTTTTTAAACAAACTCATCTTCTGCCCATCCATTTGGAACAAAATACCTTTATCAAAACTTTATACTCTGTTTTGTTCTTTTAAAAAACTCCAACATAGCTATAATGTACCTAAATGGTAGACATTGTATTAGGTGAACTCGTGCCAAAATGATATAATATAGTAGGTACGCATACCAGTACGGCTTGTCGCCCGAATATTAGGTGTTGTGAATATTATTCAAGCCAAAAGGTAAACAGCTATTTTCCGGCGGAGTAATGTCTGAGGCATTGTGGGGTGGCCTTGGACCCTAACATTTTTCCTTTGAGCAAGAACTGCCTGAATATTCAGATGACATTTGGACAGCTAAATTATTCATATTCCGTGAGCGTCGCGGCCGCAACGTTTGATGATTCCGCAAAAAGCTCGTTTCCTTCACCTGCTGAAGTGAATTGGCGTAGTTTTGGGACACTCTTTCTTTTTTCTACAAATCTATAAAGTCAAAGTGATTTACATTTATCTAGCTAACTGTTATGTAATTGAACGTTTTATAAGTTAAAAATTTAAAGGCATGTTCCAGGTTGCGTCTGTTTTACTTTAACAGGAAATGACACAATTCTTAATTTTTACAAAGATGTAATAGGTTTTGTAAAAATAACATTAATGTTGCGACTAAATGTCACAAATCATTTTAGTGAAAAATTACTTTACGCGGGTACTATCTCATGTTGGCGTGTGCCAGCTTGGCGGGAATACAGTATTTTGGAGCTTTATCTCATAATTAAATTGTTATTTATGCTAGTGGAACCTCATGCGTTCGCGTTTATGGTATATTTCATGGAATTTGATTAACCCGATTGATTTTTAGGGTTCTGAACCTCAAAAATGTAAACTCCTTAATTTTTTTTTAAATATTCATTCTACGAAAGACAAGCATAATGATCTTGTTGTTTATTTCGCTTCGTTGTCCATATGTCCGTCCGACCATCCGACCATAATGTTAATGTTATTTCGGGAACGCGTAAGGGTGTGTAATAATATGTATACGTACGTTTAATATATATATATTTCTAGCTTTAAGCATAAAATATGGTTACGTGTTGTAAGAGAGCAATAAATGCATTTTATTATTATTATTATTTATTATTATTATAAATACTAGAAAACCATCGCCATTCGATTCATATACATATCTACGTAGCATACATATTAAACACGGGTGGGTGAGCCTGACTCGCTATTGGCTGTTTTTTTTTGTTTAAAGTTAGGTTTCAAGTCTGGACTAAAATTGTATTTTTTCTCTTTTATAAATCAAAAGACGTGATATCAATAAAGTAAAAATGTCAGCAATGTTATTTTTTATATCAGTTTGAGTAAATAAATAAATTGCTGATCTCCCGTCGAGTAAACGCCAGAGTAGCAGGTATAGGTGTGTAAAGGTATATCTATTTACATCATCATTAAACTGGTGTGTTCTTTTGAATGAAGAATTTGAAGAAAAGGGAGTTGCTCTATCCAATTTTATTCCTTTCACAAATTGCAGTTAAAATAACAAAATCACAAGTATTGCCATACTTAAGTGCATTAAGCAAATTCCTTTAGGTGGCGACAAATAAAAGCGGGGAAACTTAGCGATTCAGATTTGTTTTACTGGGGCGCCGGGGCACAATTAAATATTATAACCCAGTATTTGCATAATATTGGGGCGCGTTACTGAAATTTGCGCCACCGAGGAATCTCGCAGTCTGGGCAGAAGATTGTAATGTTTTAAAGCAAGCTACGTGCATGTTTAACAAATTATAAAAGTGTAAAATAATTTTAATCGAAAATGTGTCAGACATTGACCTGAGCTCCTCAATGTAGATTAACTAGGTACTTACTTTTTATGACTATTAGAATTAAAGAAGGTACCACAAATACTTACATAGGTAATACGGTACACCATCCCGTGTGTCGTCAGATATATTGCTAGAGGGACGAAATCGCCAAGGATCTCAATGCCCTAAACGTGCATGATTAGGCGGAACGTGCATGATTAGGCGGAATTGCACAGGTCTGGAAAAATGGCGAACTTTGACGTCAGAGGTCAACGCCTATATTGGATCGCTGAGGCAGCTTAGTAAGTAAGTTTTTGTGTAACTTAAACATCTCGAAAACATGTTCGGACTGTCGGGTTGCTGAAATGTCGACTAGAAGTAATAATAGGATTGAAGTACATGAGGATGTGTAGAATGAGATGATAGGTTAGGGGAAAACACGCCCAAAAAGAACTAGAATGAGAATTTCAAGATTTTTTAGCGGGTCACTGGTAATTTTTGTGATGATAATACTGTCTAAACTCTATCTACTAAACAAAAATATTGGTTAAGTTAGGTTAGAGCAGTGATTAGAAAAAAAACCTTGAAATTCTCGGGCGAGTTTTCCCTTAACCTGAGGTGATTAAATATTTTAGACCGTGATGTCAAAATGGCCAGTGTTGGCGAACAACACAATCACTGCTTTCAAAGATGGACTATATAGAATTAGCAGGGTGACATCTAAGTCCATGAGTTTACAAGTTTCTAGCTCTTTATTGTACCACCTACAACAATGAATATCTAAGTGGGTATATCTAGATACACCGAAGCGACTAAAATATTAGCTTGTTTTTCATTTGATTGTTGGTCTGCCTACACGCCAAATCACACACACCTTTTCACTGATTGCCAAAACTTGTGGTGAAATCAGAAGTCAGGTCACGTTGTGTTGCTAGATCGTGAGGTCGCAACTATCTAGGCTTGTGAGGACCACCTAAAAGGTAAATAGGGCGAGTGGGGTAAGATGTACAGGTTGGATGATTGTGGAAAGCAACCTATAAATAAAAAGATGAGCTAAGAGGTCTGCTGTTGTGCCCTGTGGCTAGGGGCGTTAAGAATACTGCCAAGGTATTCTGGGTGTTCTGGTAGGTCGCGCATTTGGGATTGCGTCATCGTGCATTGCGCCAAACATTTTGGCTTAAAGTGGCGAGCGCGATTTGCGGCACGGTCCAGTCCCGGCTGTGGGGTATCCGACCGCGATTGCGCTGAGATGGACACCCCAGGGGTTTTGGTTAGGGTTAGAGTCCCACACACCACCTTGTCCCCCACATGTGGCAAGGCGAAGGCCATGATGGTTTCCCCTGGGAAAAAAAAAGAGGTCTGCTGTTGTACAGCCACTTTACACATTAACCCCGCCCTTTTTTCCATTTCCTCAGTTTACCCTAATATATCAATGTGTTTAGCCACTCGTTTCACATGAGCATTTGTTCTGCTACTTTGAGCATGTGCTTTTAGATAGTTTAAAGAAAATGCCAAACTCGTTTTATACTTATTTGTAACTTTATGTGGGACAATCCGAGGAACCTTAACGAACTTTAAATCAAAAGCATACCTATAATTAATTACGAGTAATTATAGTAATTACGAGTAAAATAGCGAGAGTAACAGAAAGTAATTAAAATTTCTAAGGATACGAAATAGAAAAGCACAGAATGTACATGTACAAATTGCGAATATCCTTATATTTTTTGAATTTGTTTAAAAGTTAAAAGACGATGAAACGCGGATTTTATGTCCTTTGCAAGAAACGCAACGGACCGTATAAAATTAATTTTACAAGCAGGATGACATACGACTTTGTGTTATTCCTATATTTTGGAGTTGTTTTTCCAGGGCGGACAGCGCTGGGGTATAAATATTATAGCCTTGTATTTGCATAATATTGGGGCGTGTAAATTAAATTTCATGAGACCGAGGAATTTCGTGTCATTTAGCCAGATTGTTCATGATTGGACGCGCAGTGGACGCACGTTTTTGATTAGGCGCGTGAAATGTTAAATGAAACAGCAGCTTCCACCCACACATTCATCCAGGTGGCGTGTTTTAGCGTAATAAAGTAGAAAATATATTAACATGATTATAATTAAGCTGAAAGAGAATGCTGGTACAAAGTGTTATCGTCGATTTCAACAAAGCAAACGTATTAGGGCTAATTGAATTTCTCTTGTGTTTAGAATTCGTGTGTAAAGGCTATTATTTACTTTGTTTGATTTATTGAAAGTACGAGTAGGTAAAGCTTTAGGCTTGTAAAAATGGGCTGTACATTTTAGTACCATATCATAATAGTCTACCAAGAACCTATTTGACATCCCTGGTATAATATTGGAGATGACAAGGTAAACATTATTATGTCATAGTAAAATAGTCCGAATCTTAAGTTAAAACCAATTCCCTCGGAAGTTGATCAACTTAGGATTTGGATTATTTTTCGGTGACATACAAATACAGGCATGCATGCGTTGCGATGAGAATTATTATCTCTTCAATGCGTTTTGTGCTCTGTTTACTTTACCTTAAAAAGTAACAATTCCAGTGCCCATTCTCCTCTACATTTAGTCCAAAACGACTTATTGTGCCCAAGTTACGCAGAATGAAGTACATTTGTCACCACTCGACGCTTTATTGAATAACCACACGAGAGGCGGGTAGGAGTTGTAACATTTAATTTCTCCGGACGAGTAGACGCACAATGGGCACAGCGAAAGTACTACTCACCCATAATTTGGCAAAAATCCTGAGGGGCACTCGAGAGCTAGGGCCGGCTGTCTCGAGCACACGTACTAAAAGTTTCTAAGAGCCCGCGTTCCGAGGAGAAATCTCCTCGGAAGTCGTCAAGATTTATGGCGGCAGTTACCGTGACGCAGGTATTTTCGCCTTCTCTAACCGAGAGGAAAACTGACCGATACCTCCGCACATATTTCCAACTTGTTTTTTCCTAAGTCCGCTTAATCGCGAAAGCGTGTTAAGCAGAGTGCGGACAAATCTGGGAATGAGAATATACTGCCCATATCGGAAAATCTGAAGCAGGATGTCAAGTAGCACTGCGTTATCTATAGGATGTAAGTTCGGTACTACTTTTGTTTCCAGACAAGTCCTTGTTGTACTTATAAAGAACGATATTGTGTGACTAGTTTATGTTCTGGTTACATTACAGATACAAATAGGATTCATATAAAAATGTCTATGACTTTTCTTTTGATAGTGTTGTCTTTTTTTCATCGAATATTGAAATATATTTATTATTTTAGACATCACAACATGATAAAAACATAAGTTACACTTACAATATTGCATCTTCTAGAAGTTCTAAGCAATCATTTTGGTACAAAATGTTATACAATGACCTCTAAAGAATGGTTATATAGATCAATATAATTAAATAGACTAAGCGAAATTAGTAACAACGACTCATTCAGTAAAACAATGGCACTCGGAAATAAAATGAATCAATTATAATAAAATGTAAAGGTGCAACAGATTTTGCAAGATAACGAAAAATCACGTGAAGGGTAAGAATTATTCAATCTATGTTCCCAAGACATACCTCGTCCAAGGAAAAGTAATTAAGAGTTTTCTCACTTGTTGATCTTGTTCAGTTCGATCGGAGCAAGGCAATCTATTTGGGCGCTAGTGGGTATTAGCAGTTGAAGCGCACAGCTTACGGCGTCAACAATATCTGGAAGTTTGGCGGTGGGCGCGCGCCCGCGGACGCCCGCGACTTAAGTGCTTTAGATCAACTTAAATTAAATAAATACAACCGTTGCTTGTATAGGGTTTGCTATTGCTTTCCGTAATTGTTTTAACCGCTTTGGACGAGCTAGTTAATTTCGACTTAATCGTTTTCAGTAGATATCTACGAGAACCCAAAATGGTTTGCTGAGTGTACTCGTTGCCTGGCGGATATAAGAAGTATATCAATTTAGAAGGTCAGACAGACGATGGTCCGAGCTGCACGCATTTGTCGAAAAACAGAGTGGGTTACTGCAGACACTCGCACGCTAGCTCGACTGACAGTCCTTATTAAACTACATCGTATTATATATGATCCGATCCCACAGTTAGCTTCTTCATCAGAATTGACGAAAGTATCATAAAATGTGAATATTATAATCATTCCCTAGCACAGGTGCATATGACCACCAATTTCCAAACTCCTTGTAGACATTGATTTCTCGAAAAAAAAACGTGCATATTGGCCCGACCCGGGAGTCATAAACTAATAATGTATCGTGACGTAACCCAATGAGAATTAAAATCATACAAAGAGTTGCACAGAAGGTTTCGTCGCGCAGCCGTTTCGTCCTATTAGACATGAGCTGAATCATGTTTGGTGCCGCTCTAAATGCAAACTGCAGTTATCGTGTACACAGATCTGGCTTTAAGCCAGTCTGATTCTGCGTTAGTTCGAGCGAACATAATGCCTTTAGCGGAGTTAAAATTTGATAAACTTTGTTTTTAAACTAATAAGAATACGTAAGTTTTCCTGCAGTTTCACTTGTTAGGAAAATTGGGCTTACGCTTGAAAGAAAAGGGTAACGGAAGGAGTTTGTTAAGTAAGAGTAAAATCTAAGTAATACGGGTCATAATATTATGATAATTTAATTTCCGCGATGAATGTCTCAGAAAATTATATCAATGAAAAAAGGGTGCATAAGTAATTTGAAAAATGGCCAAATCCGCACGGACTTGCGCGAGAAGGATTCCGTACCCATATTTGTATAGGCTGGAAAAAATATCCCCTGGGGGGAAACAATATAATTAAGTAATTTAGCACATTTCAGTTGTAAAAGAAAATCACCATTAATGGGCCGTTACTTATAGAAAACCAGCGTGAAACAGCGCCTGCACTGTTTCTTGACTGAGTGAGTGAGGGTGCCGGAAGGCTAATCTGGGCCGTTTTTTACCGTTTGGGTGTGGAACCCTAAAAAGGGGAATAAGACTCGGACTTTATCAATGTTGATATTTTGTTTAGATGTTAGCTCAGTCCACCCAATTGTATTTGTTTCAAAGCATTAAAAATCTAAGTTTCTACATCTCGCTTGTTATAGCCGGTAATGTAACTAATAAACATGTTAAAAGTAAACATACATACACAGTATTTTGTTTTCGTAATTGATTGAGGATTTCATAATTTTTGGAACTGTGTTTTTTGCATAATTGAACCCCTAAGGGTTTTGTATGAAAGTGTGGATTGGGAGTAAGCGTATATCAAACAGGACTTTGGCTACATACTAAAATTTACGTTAGCTGCTCGCGACCGCAGTCTGTGTCACAATAAAGTTACAATAAATCTTAGCTTTTGGAATAATTGGGAAAATTAAAACAAAGCATTGAAAACGACTCCGAAAATGTAATAAAATTGCTTCAAGTATTCCTGAATAATTCCGTTAAGTTTAACAGTCTACATAAAATACTTTGAGTGTTAATAAACTTTGGGGAAACTTTAGAATTTCAGGGTTGTATGTAGATTTAAATTTCTGTCAATCGTTGTGCATAATAATAATATACTAGGTAGGTATACTAAATGGAAACACCCCACACTGACGTTCGAGTATCTCATTCAATAATAATGAATGATAATGCAAAATTATCTCTTTAACCTTAGTATGTTATTATACTAAGGACCAATTTTTCCATTGTTGGATAAAATTTAACAGACCAATAAAGAGTTACCCGGCGAATTAAAGTTGTCTTACAACTTACTATAAATGTATAACATAGAGTGACAGTTACTATAAATTGGATTACATTTTATCGGTCTGTTAATTGTTATCAGGCGATTGAAAAATCAGCCCTTAACAGACAAAAATCTTACTGTTTGTATTTTAGCATCAGTGTTGATAAGTAGGTAAGCACCCCCTGATAGTTATTTTATAAATATATTTCATGTACAAAATTGACCTCTACAGATTGGTTTTAAGTATAGATATATGTAGATAAATGATTGAAATACTCTATCGTCTGCCAGGAATCTATGCGTTTAGTATAGTTAATGGAGGTAAAAAAGATGGAATTGGGCGGTGTTGCGTGTCCGTCCGCGCTGGATGCGGGCCAGCCGCTTCACAATACCACCCTGAGAACTACGGAGAATGCCCTGCTACATAAATACTCGCGTTTGTCTTCATTATTGCTACGCTTACTTCATTATTTTACAAGCGACGTACCATTCCGCATGCGTTCGACTTAATCCTGCAAATAAAGTATAAATTTAATTTATGACTGCATAAAATAACTGGTTCACCTTTAGCGAACATCAAGCCGAATAAACGTGCAAAATCTGCCGGCTGACTCGACCCACTCATTACATATTCCGTTTCGGCGAGCGAATATTTCGACAACAAACATTATGGTAATTTGGCCGCATAACGATCCATTTTACACCTGTTTACGTAAACACGACGCTTAAGCTTCGGAGACGATTTTGGTTGGTAACGAAAACTTAATTCATGTAGGTAGTGGCGCGTGAAACACTTGTCAACATGCTCCGTCGCTTGCCACACTACGAGTACTAACCGCCACCCCTTCCCCTTGAGCGCGCCGCACTCCTGGCGGCCTTAAGTGTTCAATATATTTTTTTTAATATTTGTGTGTGTATGGCTCGGCCACATTGAAAGGATGGTATCGGATCGGGGCGTCAAGAGGGCATATCTTGGGCAATCTTCTGGTCGTAGGCCAGTGGGGCGCCCACGCTGGCGGGATGTAGTAAACGCGGACCTGCAAGAATTAGAAGCAGGAGATTGGCGACAAACAGCACAGGACCGAGACAAATGGCGATATCTCATATTAGAGACCAAGACTCATTTTGGGTCGTTGAGCCATCGAAATAAGTAAGTGTGTGTAATAAAAACCTATGTATACTGTTCCACTGCAAGGCAAAGGTCTCCATCATAGAAATTAAGTCGTCTCTACAATGATGGGTTAAGGCTTAATTACCACGCTTGACTAATGCGTATTGGTGATCACAAATCCGTGCTATGTACGAAAAAAATCGAAACATACTTTTGCTTGACCCTACAATCAAGACGCAAGTATTCGTCTAGCAATCGTCAATTTACAATAGCGTACTTACTCGTATGACGTGTGATTACTTGGATAATCAAATGGGCCTAACATTCAGTTTGCAAATTTTTCAGAAACCCTTTTTTAAATATCGCCATTATGTGGGATGACTATTCCTGATATACAGACAGCCGCACATCAGGTTACTACAATCTGTCTAATTTCTTCACCTCTTCTTCACTTCACCTCACCTTTATGTCAAACGTGTTTGGCTCAATGTCAACTGAGGAAATTTGACAGATTGTAGTAACCTGATGTGCGACTGTTCGTACATTAACCTTAAGGTTTTGCTAAGGCATGGTCATAACTACGGAATGCACCATTAGACCCACAATATAATGAAAACACAGTGACGTGGACGGTAGGAGATTGCACGTTTTAGTGTTTAGGTAGTAGGAAACGTATTGTAATGGTTGCACACAATTTTAATCCCCATAGAGTGCCAAGCCAATATAATCGTCAAACAAATTTGCAAGTTCGTGATAAATTTACACAATATAGTGTAAAATCAAATAAATGTGGAAATTCAACATTCTGTCATACCTACGTATGAAGAATTTTTCATTCCATTACGTACATTCGTGTTTTTTTGCGAATTCATGATGCGTCAGAATTCAGTTGTTAGTAGAAATATCAATTCAATTATCGGATGTTTCACATGGATATGTACAGACAGCGTCAGTGCGTTTTATAGTTCAATGGTACGGACAGACACACGTCGGGTACTAAAATCTGTCAATCTGCCTCAATTTTTTTATACGGCTCTTTCACCAATCAGAATAACTTTGCCAATTTAATAGATATATTGATGGTTTAGTCCACATTTGCACTAACTCCTGATTGTAGTTAGTACTAAATTATGAACCAAGCCATCTACGATTTATAGTTCACAATTGCACTAACTACCATGTTTCGTTAGTAGAAGTGTGCACTAAACCATCGTTATGTGACTCGTTGAATGCTCATAAGTAAATACTATCATGACAGTCATTAACTTTTTTAAAAAACGTTGACCTCTATTTGAACACATAGCGACTTTTGGTGCTGACTGCCCAAAATACACCAAGAGCATTTTCAAGAGGATTTTTGGCTCACATCACTTTTTTTTAACTTTATCTCAAAATAGCAGCCAAGAAAGAACCTTAAAATCGATTGTTCTCTTCAAACATATCGCATCTGTCCTAAAATAAAAACCTTGTAAAACGTCTAGTTGTCATGTTATAATAAGCTGCTAAAGATGCCATACATACAAACAATATTTACCTATTTTGCCGTGCATTTAACTTTCTTGCAGTACATTAGCATACGACAACCTATAAGCAACATTGTACAAGTTTGTAAAGTTGAAGTAACTTTTTGTCCACGAAATCTCTTCCCCTTTTCCCCTCCAGACACGCTGAGAGTTGATCTACTTGGTGCAATATGTCATAGTTAGAACAAGAAATTAGCCATTTTATAAGTTTTTCTAGATATGAGAACTTTCAAGAAAGCCCCTACCGGGAAAAAGCCCAGTTTTCTTATTTGAAGAAAGAACCCTGATGTTGCATAATAGTCGTTTCATTCCATTCTTTGTGTTGAGGGTATTTCAGTTTCCTGTTTTACGACTTGGATGGACATGATTGATTTTGACCATCAACAGTTTGGACTTCTAACTAAATCTATATTGTAACAAAATGGATTTTTAAAAAGGGTCAACCAACCGCCGCAGCGTTTACGTTTAAATGCTTTGATAATATACACTCACTGACTTACCTACTCCAACACTTCAATAAAAAAATCAGACACATCTTAAAAGTACGGAACTCCAAACTCTGCCTGCAACTTTTGTGTAATGTGCATACTTCATAGTGAATAGTATACCTACATAGTCTGATGTATGCATGCTCTTGTGATTTGTGGAAAAGTGACGAGCACTCATTGCGCACCCGCGGCGAGGCGACACTCCACGCCTCTATCCCAGTATATCAATAAGCTAAACAGTAAAGAAACTTCGTACAGGCAAACGTTGGGTTACTACTAGCTGATTATTTTTCAATTAGATTTTTAAATTAATCTGATTTTGGCGTCTGATTTCCGGGTCGAGTAAAAATGTTTAGAATTTTTCGAACATACGAGTAGCTCGGATTTGTGATCACCAATCCGCAAGGCAAGTGTGTTTATTAAGCCTAATCACAAAATAGGAGGCCTTTGGACTGCAGCAAGACTGACACTTTTCTTTTATATATTTTTTCACATTAACGTTAAACAAAGTCCAGTATTAATTGAAAGAGAGCAGTGGCCCAAAAGTGTATGTAGTTAGTTATGTACAAACAATATATAATATGTGATCAGATCTTGCACGACGACGCTATCACATAAACGGATCAAACGCACATTTACACCATTACATTGCACTATTAATAATGCAGGTGCTCGACCCGGCTTTGCTCATTTATTTTTAAGGGTTCCGTAACCTCAGGGTAAAATTAAATCTCACTGAGAAGAGGACGCAAGATCAAGATACAATTAAATCACAATAACTGTACTACGGGTAGGTAAAGCGTTCTAACATGTATTTGAAATAGAAAACCTACATCGAATTGCGTTATCAAGACAGTGAACTTTGCACGCAAAAAAAAAAAGAAATTTTGTGACAAAATACTGAGATTATGATTAGAATGTTTATAGTGTGAGTATCCTTTAGCGATTATAGACATAGTTTCGCTACTGTATTAGCTAAAACTGTGGCTCTATTGTTGACTCGCGGCACACTCGCGGTACGCAAACACTGCATGTGCACTGCACTCACAAAAATCATTGTTAAGTCGAGTGAGCAAGGTGCACTATTATCTTAGCATAATCCAGGGTATAAATGTATATTAGACATACAAAACTCAAATAATTAAAGTTGCCTTGTTTCTTACTATAACTGTGTGAAATAGAGTCATCTTAATTTTAATCGTATTACATGGTTTAAAACTGTTGTCTGGTAGTCCAAATGTTAAACCAACCCACCTAGTTTGACAGGAAATAGACCCGTCCGATCGCGATCGCTTCAGTGAAAAAAGGAGCTCTTTGCGTGACGTATGTTTTGGACGTGCTGAAACTTTGTTTCATTCATTCATTCAATACGTTCAAATAACGTAGTTGGCTAAGGGCGCTCTGTTTGGATCACAGATAAAGTGGTTCAGCTTTATCAAACCCAATTAAGATATTCCGTTTTTGGGTTGACGTTACATTTATCTTTTCAAGTCTTTTTTATGTCATAGGGGGCATACGAGCAGACGGATTACCTGATGATAAGCGATTGCCTACCGCCCGTGCCGTTTCTACCAAAATCTGTAGCATTGTTGTTAATATACAACTGGCTAGATCATGTTACTAAAAGCTAATTATCTTTTTCACCAATAGCATCAACAGTTTTAAAACTTAGATTTGTCAATTTTATAAGAATACCGTTCGTATTTAGTCTTTTGTCTACGAAATATGACCTTTATCCTGCCCTTCTGTCTCTCTTTTTTCTACATTACAATATATGCAATGCAGTGCAATGTCCTATTCCATCAGGTTTAAAATCAAAAAGAAGAATGGCTATGAATCCAAGTTCGTACAGTGGGTAGATAGGCTTTAACGGTCTGCCTGTAAACAATAATGAGATACAGGACGCTATTGTACAATAATCTGTGATACAGGGCAATATTGACGCGGCTCCACAGTTTATTTTCGCCTGTAACTAACGTTGATCGTCCGAAGTGCGCTTCGCACTCCGCAATAACAATAAAAGCAATCTGCAATACAACCAAAACGTCTACCGAACGGGCTTGTTTCGCGCGACTTCAGCAGATGGCGCTACTATGGATTGTTAGACACAAAGCCCGGATTTGCATAACACGGGCCGGATCATCGGTTCTGATTGTTTCGATGCCAGTTACAGCCCCATGTAATTTGTAGGGATTCCGATGAATAAATAGCGCAACATTTATAAAACGATTCCACGTGACTTTGCGCGGGGATACGTCAC
Source organism: Cnaphalocrocis medinalis (assembly GCA_014851415.1). NCBI lineage: Eukaryota > Metazoa > Arthropoda > Insecta > Lepidoptera > Crambidae > Cnaphalocrocis > Cnaphalocrocis medinalis. The sequence continues at coordinate 6,862,384 of CM026275.1, read as the reverse complement.
GTACTTATGGGATTTGAGATAAATCGCAAATGGGTAGGCGTGTCAAAATAGAATGTTACAGGGTATTGTTTTTACTTTTTTAGGGTCTTTTAGTATTGTAGGTATCTACAAAGATCAAACAAATAACCTTTTCATATTGAGTGTTACCTAGTTTAGGATATTTTGTACTACAAAAGATAACTGCTGTATCTAATAATAATATCTAGTGGGTTATTCTTTGAGATCAGATTTTCGTGGCTGTCAAATTCAATTTTCCTTCAAAATCGACATCAGACTGATAAAATTTATTTAAAAGTTATATGGGAATTTGAAACTAACTAGTCAAGTGCATGGTGTGGAAACGAATTATGTGTGGACTGACAAAAACACTACGTACGTTTGTCAATTCGGGAATCCCGTGTTTTTTTCATTAAAATACTGTTCCCCTATTTATTTCAAATTAGCCGAAACCTACATAAATGTGCATTTGATTTTCAAACACTAACCGTCTCAAATTATAAGTTTGAATCGATTCTTAAAAGTGTATTAAAAAGCGGTAAGTAAAATGTAGTTAAGTCATTTTCCGGCACTCTAAAGAGTCCATAAAACTCCTCAGCTCATAATTGCTAAGTAATTAAAGTACCTGCAGATGATCCTTTTGCCCCATTATTACCATCTATAAATATAAATACAGTAGGTACTATAATGGTTTCATTGCAAATGACTTCGTTAGCACAAAATTTTGCCCTATAATGGCCTCCCATGTATAAAGTATAAAATGTTGCGATACTTACTACAAAGTACCGGGTGGTTTCATCCTGATAATACATCACCTCTTTGTTGGAAAAAATGCGTTAATATTTCGCGAGGAATTTCATTACTGCGAGCCCTGTTGGCTTTCAAATAAATAGGCGTTTTATTGCTTTTCTGCTCTCTTCGATATTATAGGGTTGAGATTAAATAACGCGTAAACATCCTTAAGTCTTACCGGGGGAGGGTTCCCCTCGGCATGAATGGGCCGACTCGATCTGAGTGATACCACGGCTTAATACTCAATACTCAATATCTTTATTGCACCTATAGGTTACAGGTGCTTCACAGAAGACCGACGTAAAGAGGCGTCTAAAAATAAAAATGGTTGGCGTCGCACTGCTTGGCGGCGGCAATTAGTTTACTCGTACACCATCAGGTGATACGCTTGCACGTTTGCCACCTATCACACAAAAAAACAACACAAAATATTAGGACCAGCCCCTGGTCTCTAAAATTTTAATAGCGATCAGTTTCAATATTAATACATTCTTTTCCTGTTACTTATTTTCAGAGTCTTCTTCATTTTTTAATTTAATTTGGCCAACATTGTTTAGTTAGCGATGTGCATACAAAGACGTGAAACACTGCTTGCGACGCGCACGGTGGAATTGTTCTCCAGGGAATTTAGAAAGAGGGGTGAAAATGATAAATGCAAATAGGTTGTTGAGCTTTAGCCCTCACACAATAAGCCCATAAACGCCTGACAAATAGGATCGTGTGCCACGATTGCGCCGCCTACAGGGGATATCATAACTTAAATTAATAAACCAGTAATACATTACCTTCGAACGAACCGGTCGAATATTTCCCACCAGTCATTTTCACACTTAAATTTCACGTGCAAGTGGTGGTACATTTTTAGTCAAAATTCAATTTCCTCTCAATAAAAATGTTGTTTATGGACGTCACGCTATCGAAAATGGCAAAGTAACAAGCGGAAATCGAAGTGAGCTGAATAGTTCTCGATAATGTAGCGGAATACTCGAATACGTGCTCTTGATGTTGGTGAAGCGAGGCAGAACATGCGTTATTAAAGACCTTTATTCGTTGCACCAATCTGTTTTACGCTATCTTTACCTACTCGTATTTAATGCTTTCTCGTATGAGTAATACATAATATACTCGTATAAGCTTTTATTGTCGAGAGCTTGTGTGAAAATTCAGCATGTATTTTCTTTATAAAATCGAATGTAACATTTTACCAACGTTATGTCTTACAAAATAAACATTTAATAATAATAAAATAAATCCTCCAACCGATATTCGGCTACGGTGGCCAATCTTAACGATCAGCCGCGTACGCAGGTATATGTAGTGATCAAGTATGTGCGCAAACACAGGTGCACTCTCTATCCCCTAACCCTCTTATTTCGTTGAGATAACAGTGTGGTACGACCGAAGAGAGATCGGGCGAGGACCAACACCTTAACTTTCTTTCCGAGTCACGGGGGTTCAAAACCGCCAACTTCTAGACTTGGGACTGACACTGAGAATATCTGAACAGAAAAACTCAGGTACAATATTTTGGCCCAACCCGGGGATCGAACCCGGGACCCCAAGCGCTGCCGTCGCTTTAAAGTGCGACCTCTACCCACTATGCCACCGAGGCAGTCATATACAAACATAGCCAGCCATAGGATATTTTGACAACTTTCTACCTGAGGTTGCAGAAACTACAAAACAGAAGAGCGTATTCCTTCTTAAAAGGCCGGCAACGCATCAGTGACTTCTCTGATCTCGCCTGTTGTTCATGGGCAGCCTATCAAATGCAGTTTCAAACTAGCGTTTTACACGCGCGTCTATGCTCGTTTTTTGAAGCGCGTATAGGCGCGTTTTGGTAGCCGTACAAGCGTACAAGCGTTAACGCCCTTCTAAGTACATACTCGTATAAGCGTGAAACGAAAAAAGAACATTAAGGAATTTCTCGGTTCATAAATAGAACTTCTTCAGACCTCATTGTACACCATATTTTATGCAAATAAATATTCTATTCTATTCTAAGAAATAAACACGCCGAAATACGCTTGTAGCGTCTGGTTTTTTAAGTTTTTAAAGTGCGTTTGTAACATTGTATGATGAAACGACCGTATACGCCTAGAAAAATGGGCTAATCTGAAACCACTCTAAAGGTGGCAAGGAAAAAACTTAAGTGTTACCCTCTTACTGTCTTGGGTGAAGTTCTAGCGATACCTGGAAGATTTACGCGCGGTAGCGGGTGCGATCTATTGCACGTCTCTGCACTTGCACTTTCCACATGATCCATTTTTCACTGGACTCTTGCCGTTGACAAATGGGAGGCTGTTTAAAAACGCAGTTCTGTATATTGGTACTCCTACATAGCAATTGTAAAATGTTGGAGATCATTTCTTGACTAACTTATTTAAAAAAGTGTAACAAAATGTAGTTCGTTACTGTAACAAAACATCAAGTAGGTACCTAATAAAACATAATCATGTCATCTCGAGGTCAACGTTTGTGTTACGTATAGTTATTATGCAACACAACGTTAATTATATTAATGATGATATACAATTTAATTGAAATAATGTAACTTATGTTATAGTTTAAAATACTTAATAATAGGTAAGTACTTAATAGCATCATCATAAGGCCGACCGCCAACGAAGAACGAAAATGATACGACTAAAGAGGTGCAGAACAACGCTTTCCGATCAGACTCGGCCGCTAACTTCTCAACAGAAATACTTAAGTACAAATTTTGGCCCGACTGGGGATGGAACCTGGGACCCCAAGTGCAGCCGTCGCTTTAATGTGCGACTCACTACACACTGAGGCAGTTAATTATGCTGCTATAAAAAAGTAAGAGAGACTCAAGTGGAATCAGCGAACGATTACGGACTTTGACATCTCACGGATTTCGAAGTGCGGAGGCGGGCGCGCAAAATTCACACTTTTGCTTTAGGACTTTCTGTACCTTCCATTTCAACTCCTTTGTCTTTGATACATGTGGCCCTACTTTAAAACGCGGTATACATAATATTCTAGGTAAGGTGGTAGAGAAAAGAGTTGGAAAAGCGAAGACAATCTCTAGTCTAACGATTCAGCGCGGATTTACGAGTATCGCCCAGCGCGAGCACGATCTATTGCACGTCTTGGCCCTTACACTTTTTAGACCATCCATTCTACTGGACTTTTGTTTTTGATTCATAGACATTGTCTTATACCACGTTTTTGTACGTACATAAAAAGTCGAAAACTCGTATTGGGTTGGTACGAGTATCGCAAGGACGTTTTTATAATCTGTATGGGTAAAGCGAGAGAGCGAAATACTAGCGCGATGAAATCGACTGCCAGCGCTATCTATTGGTACTGGTATAAGTTAATTCCCGAAACGAAGTGAGGGCGGGCTACTATCTATAATAGAACGCTATTATAAAACTTTTCTTATCACTAATATCGTTGATCCTAAGAACGAGATTTTGGTATGTTTTATAGTGTGAGGAAAACCATACCTTACTGTTTTGGGAAGTCTGGTAAAAACAACATAAAATAGACACGGTACCTACAGTCAGCTGCAAAAAAGTTGTAGACACTTTTCTTACCTTTTTTTTTTTTTTTTTGGTGACTATGGGGAAATGCTGCCTTATGCACACCCGGCCGCTGGGAGGCGACCGGGTAGTGTGGGGCTCTCCTCTGGGTTGGGCCTCTGCTAACCAGAGGCCGTCCAGGGGCATACCCACTAAAACCCCAACGACTTATCCCGGCAAGTCCAGGCTCGGGGTGAGGCACGGGGAAAACGGACGAACCTTGCCACCGCGAACTCACCCATGGACTGCGAGGCTCGCCAGTGCGGCCCCACTCCACTCCTCCGAGGCTGCGTCAGACACAACCCCCAGGGCCTCTCCCACGACCCTCCTGACGCACCCTCCCGATTAGGCACCCACACTGCTGGCTGCAGTGCAGGCACCGTCGAGAGGGTGACTGCGGGGACCCTTCCCCACCCATACGCTACTGGATGCAGCACAGAGCGGGTTGAGGAAACAAACCCCGCAGCTTCAAGACGAAGCCGCCCGAGCTACCAACTCCGCTGGATGCGGAGCCAGGAAAACGGGCAACACCGACCTGCCGCCGCAATTCGCTGGCTGCGACCTTGCAGCGCAGGTCTCCACATCAGGGGCTTTCGCCCACTGCGCCCGGAGGCGCTCCACTCATGAGGGGGGGGCTGACGTCAAAGCGCCCCGCCGGAAAAACCGCCGCGCAACCCGCGCGGGCGGAGCCGGACACAGCCCCCCAGGTCCGAGGACCAGTGTGCGTCCGTCGGCCGTCGGGTAGCAATCCACCGCAGTGAGATTACTACCCGCCGTTGCCCGGGGAACACCGGACCCCACGGTAACCATTTCTGACTGATACCAGCCGCGGCTGGAATCAAGACAGAACTGATTACCAGCGGGGCCGCTCGTGGAGGTCGACGCACCTTAGCTCCCCCACTTTCTTACCTGTCCAAAGTACTTACTACCATCCATGTATGAAATTGAGTAGAAGGCTGAGTAGCTATTATGCCAAAGTACTAATGTGTATACAGGTAAATGATTTTGCAATCGACTGTAAAGGAAGGTACATAGCCACACATCAAGCACCATCAAGGTATACAAAACTGTCAATTTTTTTAATCCACTCTCATCTTATTGTCAAACTTATTGAAACGAATACCGATTGAGAAAATTTGACAGGTTATGGTAACCTGATGTATCTGTCTGTACTATGAATTTCATTAATTATATTTCTATATAAATTAATCTGCAATATCCTCCCATTTACTTAACATCACAGAAACAGACCATTACAGCGCCCAATGAAATGTTGCGAGGACTAGAAATCAGCAGTCATTGTGTTTAAGTGCTCCGTAGGAAATAATATTCAGCCTACCGCGAAATGAGGCCGTTCGGAAGTGAATCAGAATTGAATAGATCGTTTGAGATAACGAATAGGACGACATTAAGAAAGAAAATACATTTGTTTATTATGTTACCTTATGTAATGTAATCTGTATTACCGACATTGTATAAAATGCCTGGGCAATGTAGAGCAACGTGATCTTAAAATTATAATAATAACAACAAAACCGTGGAAATATTTTAAAATATATTTTATACAACAAGCCGCTGAGGAAAATTCTCAAACAAAAAATTACTTTCCAAATCGGTTCGGGCATCTTCCAGTAATCGCGTAGCAATCAACCAAAAAACAAATACATTAAAGTCGAATTGAGATCCTCTGCCTTTCTTTGAAGTTGACTAAAATATATACAAGCACAAGCTTATAAAAGCAATTCTTGGTTAGGGAACACTTAATACGCAAGTGAGTACAGTCGCGGCATTTGAATATATTAGCTGGACGTTTTTGAAATTTGGTGTTCTTCAGTTTTTAATGGTAAGCGACGGACCGCCGGATGCTGAACCACACCATGACATATCGAAAAAAGTTGACGTCAATTACAATAATAAGGAATCCGACAAGACTGTTCTTCCCGATGGTAAAAAACGCTGTTTAAATCTCTGTTAATGCCATTTTTCAGCCAAAACAATTGGTATGTTGATTACCTTTGATATTATCATGGAAATTTAAAATATATTTTTATAGATATATTGAATTGGAGAGGTGGACTATAACCGTCAAACAATACTAGCTAACAGATGGGCGACGGTTGAGAGGCAGACCCAGAAAAAGATGGCGTTACGATAAAGACCACCACAAACAGGATTGGCAAGCGCTGGCTACTAACAGAGACCAATGTAGGAGTTTGGGACAGACCTTTGCTCAGCAGTGGAAACGTTTAGGCTAGATAATAAAAAAAAAATTAAACTTCATGATGACGAAGTTTGTCACTAGGTAATATGATCTCTGTTTTTTTATAATATAGATTATGAACGAATTGTGAGAAAGACAAATTGCCAAGCATTCTGTTTCTCCGCCTGTACACCTCTTTTAATGTTTGACGAGTTTCTTCTCATCGGTGATTCGCGTGAAAATAAATTTGTTGTCTGAAAATTTAATATCAAGAAATGATAATATTTATTTCTGTGATGTTCAGGATATATTTTATTGTTTACGTTACTGTGGCGCTTTAAATATAACACTGGTCAACACTAGTTTTGGTGCCAATACACTGTATTTTTTTATTAACTTAGGACTATATCCTGATAACATAAATACAAAAAACAATGACTTCCTACGTGTACTTTTCTAGATATTGACATGTATAAAAAAACATTTTTTTAAGGAAAAACAGCATTTATTTAAATATTATGTACATAAAAATTTTCTTTTTCGCGACTTTCGTGAATGAGATGTATTAGGACAGTCCCGTTGCATACACCAGCAGTAATCAGCCATCATATGCCGATCCCATCGACCTTGGTACCTCTCCTCCATGGTTTTTAGGTCCTGGTGAAACCGCTCCCCTTGTTCTTCTCTATAGGACCCAAGATTCTCTGGAAATTGATCCAGATGACTGTGGAGGTAGTGCACTTTGATGGACATATTACATTTTAAGTTCTTAAAGTTCTTTAGCATTTTATTTACAATTTGTAAGTAGTTATTTGCCTTATGATTCCCAAGAAAGTTTTTAGTAACTTCAACAAACGAAGTCCACGCAGCTCGTTCCAAATCATTCATTGTACTTATGAAATCAGTATCTTTTATTAATGTTCTTATCTGTGGACCATCGAAAATTCCTGCTTTTAACTTTTCTATGCTTAGACCAGACCAGATGCTTTGGTTCTGTAGACTCTATGCCTTCTAAATCACTGTCGCTACTCACTTTATTGTTTTCCTGTGATGATTCACTGGTAGAACAATATGTTGGAACAGGTACTTCCTCTGAATGTGGCAAAGGTCTTCTAGCCGATTCTAAGTCTGGGTAGATCATTTTTTTAACGTTAACACCGCGCAAATTAACACAGCAGAAATAACATTCATCAAAGTTATTTTTTTTGTTCTTTCCATTGCATAGGCACTCCAAATCTCATACGGCTTCTTTAACCTAACCCACTGTCTCAAGTGTTCACAGCACATTTTACAAACAATTTGAGGTATCCAAGGCTTGTAATCATCCACAATTTTCAACTTGAAATAGGAAAACCGGCCAAGTGCGAGTCGGGCTCGCGCACAAAGGGTTCCGTAGCAGCAAATATAATAAACTTATTATGTCAATTTATACACCTGGTGAATGGAGCCTAAACTCTCCCGATATTTTGCCTTTTTTCAGTGTAAGCACAATAACTTAACCAAAATTACAGTTAAATCAACCTATCTCAAAAACTATAAGAGATACTTTGATCAAACCAAAAATCGTTGAAAGAGTTAATTAGCATGCATCACCTCTATTTTTTTTAGAATTTTATACCCCGTAGTTATAAAAATAGAGGGGGGGGGACATACTTTTTACGACTTTGAGAGCTGATATCTCAAAAACCGTTCACTTTAAGAAAAATGTTTTTTAGAAAACTTTATATCATTTTAAAAGACCTTTCCATTGATACCCCACACGGGTATGTACATCGAAAAAAAAATTTCATCCCTCAGTTACATGTATGGGGGGCCCCACCCCCAATTCTTTTTTTTACTATTTAGTGTCATATTTTTTGTAGCGGTTCATACAACACATATTCCCATCAAATTTCATCACTGTAGTACTTATAGTTTCCGAGTAAATCGGCTGTGACAGACGGACAGACGGACAGACGGACAGACGGACAGACGGACATGACGAAACTATAAGGGTTCCGTTTTTGCCATTTTGGCTACGGAACCCTAAAAATGGGCACTTTTTACAAAATCTGTTATAGATTTTCTATATTTTTTAACTGTGTATTCACCACAGATGTAACAAAACACATTTGGCTCATTATGACAACTTCTTCGCGATGAAGACATGATGTTAAAATAAACTTATTTTCAGAAATGTACCGATGAATTAACAAAACGAGCGCATTAAAGTACTGATTACAGGCAATATTCAAAACTGAGGGGTAGATCAAAAACTACACGTAGGAAAAAAAAATTAAAATAATTTAGTGTTACCAGTTGACACTTAGTCAAAAACCCTTAACACTATCTCTGCACCAAATTTATTTCTTCATTTTGTTGACCAGTGTAATCAGTGAATAGTTGGCGTGACTAAAGTTTGCAATTGCAGTTTCCTAGTTTAAAAATTGTGTGAGTTAGGCTGTCGTGCGACGAACAGATGGACATGGCCAAACTATAAGGGTTTCTTGTTAGTAACCTAATAAACCTCAAAAAACAAAGAATCATTTCTTATGGCTGCGTTGATTGTGTCGGACAAAATTTTAAGGGCCAAGATTTCAAAGGAAAACACTTTATCGAAAAACTGTAAACTCCAGACCGGCGATTACGAGGCGAGACTTAGCGGAGAGATCGACTTTTTTTAGATGGCATGGCCTCGTTAGTGGCCCGGGTAATATTTCAAAACTAAACAAAGAGATCAAACCCTCCTTTGCTTGGCTAACAAAGCTCGAATGACCCCTTTACCGGTCCGCTACTCCTTTGTGATCAAAGCTCTTGTCGCTAAATGTCGAAGGAGATTAATTACCATACAAATGAAGACAATGCTTGCTGCGTAAAAATGACACATTTTGTTTCTGTTACAATTGTCGGGCTTTTTTGTCGAGTTACAATGGAGGAGAGATGAAGTACCTAGGTATGTGTATGCATTTTGGATTGTTGTTTTGAGTTTGCAAGAGTATACGACAAGCTACCGACTTTTTTATGTGTAATTGTGGGAGAGCCATGCTTCGGCAAGAATGGGCCGGCTCGACCGGAGTGATACCACTGGCTCACAGAAAACCGGCGTGAAGCAGCTCCTGTGCTGTGTTTCGCCGAGTGAGTGAGGGTATCGGAGGCCCATCGGGGGGAAGGGGAAAAGGGTAGCAGCGCACTTATGACTCCACTGGTGTTGCATGTGTCCATGGGCGGCGGCAATTGCTTACCATCAGGTGATCCGCCTGCTCGTCTGCTACCTATCACATAAAAAAAATGTGATAGGTGACAAACAAGCAGACGACAACCTCCTTTCCCACCGATTGGGCCTCTCACGTACCCTCCCTCACTGGGTGAAACACAACGCGGGTACGCCGGTCCTCTGGTGGTATCTCTTATCGAGCCTCCCACGATTAAAATACTGGTTATATTAACGTTGTGTATACCTTGCAAGGCAGCAGAAGCGGCTGCGCAGTTTAATTTGCCGCCATTTGCACCGCAACGCAATCCGATTAAAGGCCAATTAATGCCGCCTATAAGTAAACTTTGGAAACCGTAAGGGACTTTACACATTGCGACTTTTCTTGATCTAGTTACGGGATTAGTTTTTTTATGTCACAATAGGGTAGTTGACTAATATCGATGTAGTAAAAAATATTGATACTTTACCAAAATATTGGTAAATAAGAACCAATAGCCTAAATTTTCAGTTAAAAATATAACGTCTAGCTGGTTTTGTGAGCATTCAAAGTTTCATGGGCAAGTCCATTTTTAAAGTTTATAATATTATAAAAATAATTATATCATTGAACTACCCACACATTAAACACAAACTTTTATTATAAAACTATGTACATAAACGAAACATTTGATATAGCTACCAAACAAAATTTGCTAGACGCGCATACAAGATACCAGCGTGTGACGTCACATGTTGGTAGCCATTTGTATAGAGCGTTTTTGGGCCCGCGTAAAATATGTGCTCTTAAAGTTGTGATATCTCAGGTAATTCAAATCAGAATCAAATAATTCTTTCAACAATGTTTCTTTAATAGAGGGGTCTTTTGATTAAACACATGAAATAAAAATAGTCAAGTACCCTATTAGACTTAGATTCTCACACCAGTTTAGATTTTTTTTAAACCTGCATTGATTTCTGAAACCAAACCAACTTCAGGTAACGAATTTCATATTTGGAGAATGCATTTTTCCGAAGGGTGGATGACAAATAGATGACTACTGGTGTTTAGTTCCAAAACCTGGAGTAAATACTCATTTTCCAGTTTTTTTTTAAGGTTATTATCGTACATTTGACTTACTGATATCAATAAAAAGAAAGTGCCGACGACAAAGTCCTATTCTAGACGCGGAGATAAGTTTAACTCCTAACCATTGACATTGGATTGATTACACAGGTCTGCAATGGTTTTCCTCTTCGAAATCTGAGTAACGTTTTCTATAGTTTCTGTAGCGCTACCATGAGTTGGCATCGAAAAGTAACATAACGTTACTACAGTCGATAGCGAGCGAGTAAACGGGCGTCGAATAGATTTCGATTGAACACGTACGTAGGGTTTAAAAACGTTAGCGTTAGCTCGATAGCGAGTGCGTTATTTACATTGACTTAAATATATGGACCGGGCCTATTGTCCTATACAGAAATCAGTTATACAAATACCATGCGTGTCGACGTGGAGTTCTCAAAACTATTGTTCTCTCTATCTAACTCAGCCTTGATTTCATAAGTGGAAAGAGATGACACTATTTCATTCAGCTCTATAATCGGAAAAATTTTCATTTGACAACCACGTTAATGCCTAATGCGGCCAAAAAGCCATGTTTAGTTACAGTTTTCTGAAGTACATGAAGTGTCAACTCACCGTTTCTTCCGACAAAAATAACTAATAATTTCTTTTCTTTTGAGAACTCGTTGTCCACATTACACAGGATATTGAAGAAACATTTAATCATTATGCCCAAGTGTAGTGTTATAGGACGGTGGCTCAAGGAAAAGCGAAAATCAGCAAAGATTAACATTGCACCGGTATGTTATATTTTTTTCTAATTATTATAAAATGTTCATTATATTTATAGAAAGCTTTGAATGTTTTACACTTTTGTTTCCCCGTGTGATTCTATCCGTGTGTTTTCAGTCCATAATTATGCTTCATTTTGAATATTTTTATGTTATAAAAATTCGTGAGTTTTATACTAGGGTTGTAGTAAAAACATCGATAATATTTTACGATGAAGATAAACCTTTTATGCTAAGCGATGAATTTCACTTTGGGGAGTATTGTAATAATTTGATTTTGATCACATATCGTAAACTCGTCAATTTGAGATTGTTATTAATGATACCGGTATTACATACCTACTGCTACGACCTCCCGTTTTATTCACTGAGCTACCATTGCCCTACCTCTATTATTAAGAGTAGATAATATCATTATAATCTTATCAATAATACCATAATTTTCTTACTTACAGATCTCTTTCTACAAACTGCGACGAACTGAACTCAGGAAGATAATATCACTACAAGCTCTACTACCTACTACCACCATAATTGTAAATTGAATACATATCTGTATACCTAGTTGTAGTGGACGAGGTGAAGGAAAGAAAACTCGGTATTAGAGAGTAAAGAAATACTTATTTAGCGGTCACAGACCAAACTATTAAAATAATTAAAATTACGAGTTAGATGTGCGCGTTAGGTGTTCCTTGTATGCAGTGGCGATCCGGATGTCCGTTGAGTCGATTTCCGCGACGTCATCGGCGCCTCCCATTGGTCCGCTTGTGCGATATCACGTTATGAAGCACCAATGAGAGCGGACGCATATCACGCGATAAAATTCGTTGATTGGAATGATTGGTTCTATGATCCTGGTGTTGCCGCTATGATCCTGGTGTTGCCGCAACACTAGTTAAGTTTAATTTTGCAATAAAAAGATCTATATTATCTATTACATATTAAGAGCATAATTATTACCTACTTCAAGAAGACTTGTAAACTTTGTGCAATAAAGAGTACCTATCTATCTTTGATTTTCATTTAACCAGTAACTTAAGCTTCTAATCAATCAATTTTACGAATGTCATTTTAGGCTTTCAAATTAGGATTTGAGACGAGTTCTGTCAAAACAACTTCCATCGGTCTCAAACGAAAGAATGGTCACTTCAAATTACGAAATGACGTTCTCAATCGTTTGGTTGAGTCTCAAAATTACTTCAATACTCAATGCTTTATTTGCGTTTCACTTCAAATTAGACCCCCAGTCAGTATCGACTTGACAAATTATGATATCGATAAAGCATTATCAACAGAGCAGCACTAAAATAGCTGTCAGTCCGCCATTTTATGTTCTAAACCGGCACGTTTTTTTTGTAGGTATTTCTGCTCTATATATATAACTCATTGGTTATTTACGCAGAAAGTGACGTGCTTGTCATCACGCCCTATGTAGCTGTTTCTTTCTAACTGTACTCAAAAGACAGAGTTCGATAGATATACCCAAAAAAGCTTGATATCCACAGCCACGAAATTAAAAAATTAAGATAATCCGACTTATTTTAAATGTCTTATAGCAGTGGGTAAAGCTGATGTTTATGATGTTTTTTTAAATTGTATTGGTATTATTTTGTCAATGTGACAGACTTAGAATAAATTCTAAGATGACAGCATGGGTGAAAGACTTTAATAAGTGAATTTTAGTGGCAAAATTGAATGTTTAGTTGCTTGTTTTAATTTCTCTCACGTCTCTTTAAATATGAGAACCAGTGCGCCGCAGTGGCGTGGCGTCGGCTGCAAGGACCCCTCTACCATCCGCCAGAGCAGGGCACCGAGCTCGTCAGAGTCCTCCCTTGCCTCTACCGCCTCGCCGGCAGCGTAGAGGCTGTTTCCAAGACCCGTCATCCCCCATCCCCAGAAGGACCCGTATACGGATGCAGTCAGATCTAGCAAGGCAGGTTTTTGTTAGACCTGTCTGAATGGCGGAATATCCAGCAAGAAACAGAGCGGGAGAGAAACAGGCTAAGAGAAGCCGAAATAATATGTCTAGAACGATGGCAACAATTATTTGGGCAGTTTTTAGAATTAGGGAATACTTACATTATTATATTTTAGAAATAAAATACTTAAAGAATAGTTAAATAATTTTGTAATGTGGTAATATATTAAAATATTATATCTTTTTATATCTTGTTTCTCTTGAGTTTTAGTCTTCTTGCCAATTGGTCGCGTAATGCTCTTCCCAATAATAAGTCTGTGGCTATACTGGCGCTTTCATTTTCTAATACCTCTTGAACAAAATGCCCACCTGAAAGTAAAAATATAATAATTAATATATCCTAACTAATATTATAAATGCGAAAGTAACTCTGTCTGTCTGTCTATCTGTTACTTGTTCACGCTCAAAACTACTGAACTAAATGAAATTTGGTATGCAGATGATCTAGACCCTGAGAAAGAAGATAGGCTACTTTCTATTGCGAAAAGGGGGTTATAAGGGGTTAAAAAGGGGGTAAAAAGTTACTTTTCCACGCGGACGAAGTCGCGGGCGGCCACTAATATTTTATAAAGATCACCTCCAAAAAATCTACAATCAACATTAGATTAAATAACGTCTCTGATTGTGGCCGTAAGTATCATGTCCTACCTTGAGGTTTATACAGGATATGTCTTACCTTAGACTCCTGGGAGATTCTTTGCGTGGATGTTAAATCTGTGTAATGTGTAAGTAATACGCCAGCAAATCACACAAATCCTCAAAAACCACCGCATTAAGCCTATATTTGTGTTCAAGAGGATTTCCAGCCCACTTGTACATATCAGCTTGAAATTTTGCTTGTGAGTGTCGTTCATCTTGAAATGCAGCCGCCGTCAATATTGTTCCACGCTAGATATCTTTTTTTCCGACATTATACTCAATATATGTTAAATATTTTGTAAAATCAAAACACCTTTTCACACCATATTTGACAAGTGAGTTACTTAACTACAATCGTAAAGTATTTTTCGATACCTAACGTCAAATTTGTAACTCGTGGTATTTCGAAAACTATCGCTTTGTCTCTTTCATTGTGATGCATTTGAAAGAGACAGAGCAATAGTTTACGTTATGTCAGTTTTCAATGTCAACTCGTAGCGCTACGTAAACGCTACTCGCTAGCGAGTACGTTTACGTAGCGCGTAACTCGATACTACAGATTTTAGTTTCTCAAGTGACCGCTAGAGGCGCTGTACACTTTTTCATACATTTTTTTTACGCAGACGCTAGCGAGTTCTGTCACTGTAAACTCATGGTAGCGCTACTGATGTGCTAATTACTAGAAAAATAATAAAAAAAATCCATCACGTCAGGATTTTTTGATATTGAATATTTAAGATTTTGCAAAATATCTGAGCGCCTACATTTTTAAATTTATAAAACGCCATTAAATTACTTTAGCTTGAGTTTTATTGCATTTAATTAGTGTCAGAAGACATAAAAATGATTGCAAATCAGTATTTGTCAATTACTACATAATGAATATAAGTAATTCGCATTAATCATGTCGAAAACGGGTCATTTTGGCTTTATTTAGTAATGAGCTCATTAATACATAATGATCAGGTAATTTTACCTAATTGTTGTGAATATTATTGGAAAAGGGTGTAATAAAGATAAACCAAAGGGTTTTTGTATAAGTATATATGTATAAGGCCCTGATATAAGAAAATTAATGTCGGAGGAAAAGTTTGTTCAAAAACTTAATGATATCGAGTTGCAAGCATGGCAGTCATTTAAGGAAGTGGTGAAAAACTTTTTGGGGAACAATAAAAGCTCCGACTATAAAGAAATAGTGGCCAAAATGATTACAAATTTTGGTGTAATGGGTTGTAATATGAGCATTAAACTTCATTTTTTAAATTTGCACATTGACTACTTCCTAGAAAATCTAGAGAACAAGGCGAAAGATTTCACCAAGATTTGAAAGAGCTGGAAGTCCATTATCAAGGAAGATGGAATACTAGCATGATGGCCGACTACTGTTGGTTATTGAAGCGCGACGATCCAAACCGGAAATTTAAGCGAAAATCGCACAACCGAAGCTTCCAGGAAAAAAGGACGAGGTTCCACAAATAAAAATTATAGGTCATTTAGACTAGTAATAAGTTGTTGTTATATTTTAGTAGTTTTTTAAGTTAAAAGTACGGTAATTTTTTAAATATAATTTTTTGTATGTGAAAAATTGAGATTTTTTCTTATTTTCTATCCGTATCTTTTTTGAAAAATCTGGAGGTGATGGCGAAAAACTAAGTACATATTCGCAATCAGCGCACCAAAATACCCTAGAATCAGCTATCAAATTCCAGAGAGGAAGTTATGACCCTCATTTTGCAGACCTGTGTTATAGTTAACTATGGCACAAAATAATTACACACAGAAGTTAGACTTTGATCTGATTTTGAATTTAGAAGAGTTCGTTGACATATGCTAGGGTTGTTGCCCGGCATGAGTACATAAGCGCGCGGCCTCTACCATATCCAATATCTTTGCCTCTACCATAGACCTCGACAGTTTGACAATCTTATGTCATAAGTTAGGATCAATGTGGTCGAAAAGGCGTTTTTGCCCGTTAGTGCGTATGCGTGAGTACATGACATATTTTTAACTCTTAATGGGCAGTCAGCCTTCTGTGTCAATATGTATTTTGTGGCTATGGTACGAAACAAAAGACTCAACAACGCTCTTCGAGTAATACGAGAATAGGTACTTACCCAGAACCATATTTGTGACTTGTGGCCGGCGGCTGCTTTGCTAAACGCAAACTAAATTAAGTCCAATACAAACTTCGTATAATTATGTTAGTTCACATAAGACCGAATTTCGCCATTCGAGTTAGCTATTTAAACAATCAAGAATGAATAGAGCTGAGCAGCGTAGAGAACCTACAGTTGGAACTGACTAATGATTCTTCGTTGTTTGATATGATTTTCTGTTACAAAACTGCCGAAACTTGGAATGACACTCATGCATAAATCCCTCGTATTGTAGACTGCAACGACCAGTTACGCTTTCTGAACAGCTAATGTATAGTTATTACTATGTAATCGTTATTTTAAGTGGAATGATGCACAGTCCAAAAAAAGGAATTCAACTCTTTCTTTGCCTATACCGTTGATCTAGATCGCATGTAAAAGGGAATCATATTGCATATTAAGAGGGCTTCTTTCTCGGCAGACAGGTAGTATTTTTAAACTACACGGCCTTTTCAATTTTGCACACGCAAACCGAATCACATCTTGAACGTTCAAATATGGACGCATTTGCTGTTCGAGTTAGCTCTTTGAACAACCAGGAATGAGGGGTTGAAGCTGGGCAGCTGGTAAACTTGATCAACGTGAACCAACAGTAGGTGCCGAGGGAGGCTACTTCTAGCCCCCGAGATAAGCTTTAAGAAGGGTGAAAGGTTGGCAGCGCACTTGTGACTCTACAGGTGTTATACACTACATGGTGCTAGTGGTCTATTGATCCGTCGACTCGTTTGCCGCATCACTTACAAAAAAGTACATATACTTATGTATAAATTACGAAACTAAAACGTGTGAATACGTAAAGGCTGCGACGGCAATTTTATCAACAATAAATCAACATTTAGACTAAGCCCTCGGCGCTGAAGGTGCCTTATAGGGAGACCTTTTCGATTTGATTGATTGATTGATCCTATCTTTTGAAATTGACTTTCGGGGTCTCGGATGGTGTTTTGAGCGTATAATTCTAAAGCAAACAGTAAGATTCCTTTTGATAGTATATAAAATCAAACGGAGCAAAACTTGGGAGTGCAGAACGTGCAGAGTTGCAGTCCTGTGAAAGTTTCCTAATGGGTAGTTGAGACTTATCTTATCACCACCTCCAAGTACTACCGGGTGTCTAGATTTATAAAGTATTATTAAAGTGAAACTTTTCCCATGCACGAGATATGTCAAAATGCTACACAAATAGAGCATTACGTAGTTACGGTTACCGTCAGCCGAAATAGCATCTTAGGTACTTTAAGTGGGTTAAGAGCATTTTTAGAGGTCAAGCACGGCACTTAATCGTAAGTTTAATCATTATTTTATTTAAAAAAAATGAGATGAATCAGGTTCCATCCCACAAAACGGACGACTTAAAAATTAACAATATGACAGCATGTATTGTAAAGTATTTTATTTATATGAACGTGTCTAAAGTTTCTTTCATCAGAGAATCCAAGCATCATTGGGCTAGACGTAATTGGAGAATCTATCAAATAAAACTTTAACTTGTATGTTTAAGTAACGTATTATATTATATCGCGAGTGAACCAACAGTTGGCGCACTGCGACCGCGACCACTTCCAGTCACGAATATGTGTTTAACTTGTAAATGTTCAAATGTTTGATTGAAATTCGCTCGGAGTAGGTAGGTACATTACATTGATCGGGGTCCTCTAAAGGTTACAACGCGTTTTAGTAGCTCACCAAGGCTTTAAATCTCGGCCGAACAAAAAACACACAGACCCAAAAGGTCAAGGGATCAAGTGTCATTCCAGGCTTTTGGGTATGTCCAGAAAGTTTTAGGGTTTGCTTCTTTGATCTGTCGCCCATTATCCCCGACGGGCCTATCACCACGCCATTTACCCCCGTTACACTACGAAGGGTAAACTCAGTGGTGCCTCAATTTGCTCTTTAATGAGTCCACCTTAAGGGTTCCTAATAGGAATTTACGCAGCATCCGTAAGAATCAGCAGCGAAACGGCGCGCGGCGCAACAATGCCTCGAAAACTTACGTTTCTTTGTTACGAAAATGGTCCGTCCACAACAATATGAAATGAACTGAGAAAAAAGTACACGACAAACTTTAAAGTGGTTCTATAGAAGCCGGAGAGTATTTACGTCAGTGGCCGGTAAACATCTCCGCGCATACAAATCAGAACTGGCCAAGTTTGAATAAAACTTTGCAAAATTAACTTTGATCGTGTTTTTATACTTGTCTGCTGGCTGCACTATTAAATTGCACTTTATATCAGCGCCATCTTCCTTCAACTAGTGTTTGAATGAGTTTCGTGTAAAGTTTAAGTCATTTAGGCGTCTCGAAAGAAAGTAGGGTTAACATTTAACTTAACTAGTTAGCGCTTCCTTCGACTTCTGCCTTTTGTAAGTTTGGAACTTAGAACAAAACAGTTAGACAGGTTAGTAGTACGTTAGTATGTCTCATGGTAGTGATATTCTAAATTTCTAAAAGGGAAAATAGATAAATCTTTATGAATGAAAATTCAATTGAATGATTTAAATAAATTTATCTAAATTCGTTCAAATTATACAGTAAATTATAGCTAACTACAAAGTTAGTTGTAGTAAATAATGTCAAAAGCTCAGACAAAACGGGCATTATTCAGTCAATTCACTGGTGAGATAATTAAGTTTTTCTGGCCTCAAATAGACTTCTGGTTCACCTAAATACTTAGAGTGGCGTATACCAAATGATGGAGCTGGTATTGTGCGCTTAGAAACCATGAACTGTAACGAAAACAATTAGAGAGAATTAGGGAACAAAAAATATTTTATTTTTACCCTAGGTCTAATCTCATCATAAGACAAGCTACCATGACTGCTTGAAAGTAAAATAGGTTTGATTATTGGTGGGTTCCTGACACATTTTATAATTTATGGTACAGCACAAGTGTGCACAGTAGAGCAGGAGTGCCTAATTTCCTGGCAAATGTTTGCTGACTGGAACACTCCCGGGCTAATGACGCCACATTGTCCCTGATTAAGTCCAACGCTAAATTAATTGACGTGTATAATAGTAGCGTGTCCGGCCGAAAAGGTTGAACCGTAGTCGGCAGCTTCGTTCAACCATCGGCAGTAAGTATTTAGAGCGTACAATAAATACCACTGCTAAGAAAAACTTTTTGGGTCACAACTAAATCAATTTGAACTGTTTTGGTAAGGGCCTGCGCAGACGGCGGACTTTTCTCCTCGATGGATTAAAAAGTACGCTACATAAGTGCGGTACTTTTAATGCCTCGTTTGCGTTACTCGATACAGTTGTAAGCGATCTATTTTAGCGGACAAAAAATCCGCAAGCTCTAATGGCAATACCAGCATCAATATTCTGCGGTAAATGCTCGCCATTATTTTACATTGTGTTAAGCGAAAACCTCTCAGGTAGTAGTTCAGACCATGAGACTGAACATGCTTCATTATGGGACCAATATTGAAGTCGCTACAAAAAAAAACAACAGCTTCGTACAACACGACTAGTGGACCAAACCATTACTAAATGTGAGGATGTCTAAATAAATATAAGTACATTATTAGTACTTACTGCTTGACGATTCAACCGCGTTACATACAACGTGCCCTCGCGATTAGCCCCGTTTATAGGAAAGTATCAAGTCTTTGTATATGCACACGAAAATTTTAAACAAACCAAAGATAGATATCCTTTATTGTACAAAAAATACAACTTAATTTCTATAAAGAGACGATATTTTTTCGTGATCTCAATGTTGTTCACTTTCATAGGCTGTGCCACTTGAGAGGTTTTGGGCTATTTTGCTAACACATTGTATAGGCCCTAAATTTGTTTGTCATCTAAGGAGAAAATGGAAAAGAGCGGCGAAACTAATTTAGCACTGTATGTCTGTAACGTACCTTTTTCTCGCAGTATCTATTCGGAGCAGGGGTCCTCGGCGCTTGCGACCGCTTGTAAGGGCCCGCAAAAGAGTATGCGGGTTTGGTTTGCTTAACGAAATTGAAGTTGGGCTCGTGTTCCCCCGGGCCAGGCATGTTTGAGACTTTGTCAGTCCTCGCCGCGTAGCCAAGAGTGTACGCGGGGGCCTTGCTGTGCGATTAAGAAGAATTTATTAGTCAGATTAATCAGAATATTCTTAGCTTACTGGCATGCTACCTATATCAAAAGGTGCAAAATAAATTAGAATAAGAAAAAACATTAAATTAATTCAACTGAAGGACTGTCTACTGTATGTAGTTAGCTCTTGATATCGAGATTCAGTAATTGCTTCAAAATGTCCCCACATTTTCTAATTTACGTTTGTAGTTATAAGTGTATATTGGTAATGTCAGTCCAGACTGCTATTTTGACTCCTTAAACTAGTTAAGGGTTAAGTATTCTTTTGTTATTATAAATTTGCAGCGCATTCTCACCTGCAGTCTATATTGAAGTACAAGTATCATTATTTGTAAGCTACACGCTATTCAAGACACAATTTGTTAAAAAAATAACACATAATAAAATATTTTTTTATCTACGTATACATATTATTCTAATTGGCAACCAAGTTTCGCTACCAGTTGCCAAAGAAGAACTAATATTCTTGCTACTCAACCAGTTGCCAAAGATGATAGATTTTCTTTTTTCGTTACAAGTTGCGCACTAAGAATTATTTTACTAGTATGGTTACGTACGCGGAATTTTAATTTCAGTCCACAACTATTACTATGTATCTAACACTTACTTTCCAGGTATAGGTGGCCAGTACATATTTGCCGGGGGGGTCCACATATCCCAAGGCTGGTATGGCGGCCGAGCAGCAGGTCTCATGGAGTAGGCCGGGGGTCGCTTGTACCTGATCTTGGCAGACGGCGCGTACGCATCTGGGCCAGGCACCTTCGCTTTGTTACCTATAGGCTCTAGCTGCGGCGATATGACGCTGTGCTTTATCTTATATGGACCTGTAGTAGAATAAATAGATGTAACTCTCAGACTAAGAGACTGATAGAACTAAAAAATATATATGATTATAAATAACCATTAAAACTACCATCGAAAATTGGTTCGAATGAGATTCCCTTTTACGTCATAAACCGTATTCCGAAATTTACCTTCGAATTACATGGATTCAACTCAATTATGAATAAGTATTAAAGTTACTTGCTGCTACGGGACCTGTAATGGGCGAGTCCGACTCACACTTGGCCGCTTTTCTTGTATAGCCGCGGTATCACTCTGGTCGAACCGGCACATTCATGTTATAGGGTGGCTCTCTCAGAGCACAGTCAAATAATGTATTTTTTTATTTCTTGTTATAGGTGGCAGACGAGCAGACGGATCACCTGATAGTAAGCGGTTTCCGCCGCCCATAGACACCTGCAACATCAGTACCCCAGCCTTTTCCTACAAATTGGGCTTCCGGCACCCTTACTCACTCGACGAAACACAGTGCAGGTGCTGCTTCACACCGGTCTTCTGTGAGGCCGTGGTATCACTCCGGTAGAGCCGGCCAATTCATGCCGAAGCGTGGCTCTGCCACAGTTAATTATGACCTACATACTTATTAAAAGACCTGAACTGAATGGTTATAATGAACGGTTTTAATTATAACCTCTTTAGTGTCTTAATTCGTTTCTGCACGAGACTGAGTTTTATTATTTCATTATAAACCTGCTTAATGGACTGTCTTTAGTTTAATTACTTAGAACTTGAAAGAATAGAAATTAAACAACTTTTAAATAAAAAGCAGTTAACATTTCTTGGATTGCTACAAAATTAGTTGTTTATATATTAATTTACAAGTTATTTCGTAAATTAACTTGTTTTGTTTGAGACCATTTTACATAACAAAGTACCAATTTGAACGTGAAATAAATTGAAATAGTTTTGCTCGAGAGACTTAATAATGATCAAAATGTAAAATTAATCAAGTGTTGAATAGGTCAAGTTAATTGCTAAATTTTAAACAAAAGCTGGCAAATGAAAATGCCATTCAGGTTTCTAAGTGAATGAATGGACAAAGGTTCACATGTACAGTCGAATTCAAAAATATGTATACAGTTTAGGACCTCGTCATAATACATAATATATAAGAAAGATTTCCACTTTCTTATATATATGTATTGTGAAACGGTCCTAAAGTGAATACATATTTTTAGTTGGAGTCGATTGTACATAAACTTGACCGTATAGGTGGCGGACGAGCAGAGGAATCACCTGATGGTAAGCGATCGCCATCAGCCACCTGCAACCACCTGTGAACTCACATGTACGCTGCCAATCTTTGACGACCCGGTTGGTTCAGTGGTAGTGAATGCTGCGTCTGGGCCAAGGGTTGCGGGTTCGATCCCCGCACAGTACAAACATTTGTGTGCATGAACATGTCTGTTTGTATTGGTCTGGGTGTCTTCTATGTATTATAAGTACGTATTTACAAAAGAAAAGTAATTATATGTATATATTTGTAATCCCACTGTTGGTTCTGATATCTGTAACACAGGTGCTTGAGCTACCTATCTCAGAGTCAGATCAGTGTATGTGATGTAGTGAAAATATTATTATTATTATTAATCTTTAACCCCATTTCCCCCCTAATTGGGCCTCCGTTACCCTCACTCACTGGGCGGAATACGTGCGAAGCGTGACTCTCCCACGGTAATGGTTTAAATGTCGACACGTAAATCATGTTGCAGTGCGAGCATGTTGAATTATGCACCATAGGGGAGCGTACTGAAAGATGTACATTGCTTTATCGTATGGAAAGAAATCTTAGCCATTTAATAGACAGAGTTACATCATTTCGTGGATAGATGGAAGCATTTTATTAATCTGTCATAATTATTGCCGCTTTGGTGAATTTTATTAAGGCATCCCCCATATTTATACAGTAGCGCTACCATGAGTTGACATCGAAAACTGACATAACGTAAACTATTACTCTGTCTCTTTCAAATGCATCACAATGAAAGAGACAAAGCGATAGTTTTCGATAGCGAGGATAGTATTTCAAACTCATGGTAGTGCTACAGTTGTGTTATATCAATAGACAAGCTTTTCTGCGTCAATGTGTCATGTATCTTTTTTTTTATGTGATAGGTGGCAGACGAGCAAACGGATCACCTGATGGTAAGCGATGGCCGCCGCCCACCTGCAACACTAGTAGAGTCACAAGTGCGCAGACAACCTTTACCCCCTTCTTCTATCTTGAGAAAATCTTACCCACACTAGCGTGTTATTTTAAACATAGAATTTTTTTTGCTCAATTTTGCCACTCTTATTCTCAATCTCCCAACTTTTTGCCAGTAATGGGAGTGCAGAAACATGTATGAAAAAATTACCTCCAGTCCTTAGCATTCCTTGTACATTGAACAGCGGTGCGTTAGGCTTAGCGGGCGGTTTCTGAAGGGAGACTGGAGTTCGATGGCCAAATGTATAAGCTGGTGCTCGCTGTATTTTAGAAAATCCACGGCCACCTGAAACCAATATTAATAACACATAGTCAGAAAGATATTAGCCGTGGGAGAAACGGAATTTTAATGATTATTATGAAAAAGTCCGCAAACGTATCTACGTTTTTTTAGGCTATATGCGATGGCTAAAGGCCTTGATGTATGCCTTTATCCATCCCATATAATAAATAAATTGAGATAACATCACATTCATTGTCCTGGCCCCAAACTAAGGATTTCCCTTGTGCTATGGAAACCAGAAACAACGAAGGTACTACAAACACCCAGACCCAACACAAATATCTGTTTCATTAACAAACATTTGTGTTGATGCGAGAATCGAACCCGCGACCCTTACGTCTCAACCGGCGCTCAAACCATTGCGCTAAACGGGTCGTACAATGCAAAACCAAAAAATATAACCTTGTACTT
Organism: Cnaphalocrocis medinalis; assembly: GCA_014851415.1. Taxonomy (NCBI): domain Eukaryota; kingdom Metazoa; phylum Arthropoda; class Insecta; order Lepidoptera; family Crambidae; genus Cnaphalocrocis; species Cnaphalocrocis medinalis. Next base: position 6,838,224 of record CM026275.1, on the reverse strand, counting down.
TTGATGCAAAAAAAAAAACAACTTCATCGTTTTAAACGATAGGTGGTAGACGAGTAAAGATAGTAAGCGATTGCCACCGACCTTCGCAACGCCTGTGCTGTCATTAGTGAAGTCGCTGCCAACCTTTTCTACTTCCCCTCGAAAGTCTCCAGTACCCTCTCTTACTCGGGAAAACAAAGCAAGCAACCCTCAGCTTGCTTGCGGCGGCGTTTGTCTATGGGCGGCGGCAATTGTTAGTCAACATTAGGCATCAGTACTTTTTAACCCCCTTTCGCCCCGATTGGGCCTCTGGTACTCTTACTCACTTGGTGAAACACAATTTGTTCAAATTATTTTCACCCCGATTGGGCCTCCGGTACTCTCACTCACTCACACCCACAAATTGTTAAAATTATTACCATAGCAGTGAAATTTTTGTTAGTAAGCCTCCGGACTGGGCACGATTGTATGAAACATTGTTAGTGGTCCGGTTTACCTGCTGCCAAGTGTATTTTTGCCTGGTACGTTCAGCCACACATCCAGGTACCTATACAAGACTGTCAATTCAATGTATTGCCAACTTACTGGCAAACACATTAAGTTGAATATCAATTGAGGAATTGATGGCAATCCATGACAGTCTTGTATTGGTACTTTGATGTGTTGTTGTCTGTAACAAAGATGTGTCGTGCTGCAAACAACCATTGGCTGAAATGACTTGTATCAAATAGCAAGTCTCAACACACGATAATTAAAACAAATACATAGGAAAAAAAGAACTACCATTGGCTGTGGACAGCGGCTCATTTGAGCGGAACCTAACCGACTTAACATACAAGATTAAAGAAAGATTTACAAAACAACTCCGGAGGGTCGTACTCTGCCGCACTGGGCGTAGGCACTTCGAGCGCCACTTTCCCCTTGGGGACTGTCGGCTTGGCTGGTAGCTGCTTTACCAGCTTCGCTCTGCACTCCCATCCCCACGGCATGGTTTATAATATAAAACAAATTAGTAAACACTTGCGAAATGGTTGCGAAGATGAAATTATTTTACGTTATTTACAACACAAAGTCAAATAATGACAAGACGAAGTATTTTTTTTAAATCAAGCTAATTAAAACATGAAATGAGGTTACATTTTACAAAAATATCAACAAAGAGGTAAATTTTCTACCTAACGTTTCTTATAAGCGTCGATTGTTGATAAATAAAGTTGATTTTAAATACCTAGATTGTTTAGTAATCCCTCCCAATGTATTTTAATCAGCCTTTTAACTTCTCACAAATAGTAGGTATTACCAGAAATATTCAGATAGTTAAGATGCTACAAAAATATTTACAAGGACAAAAGTTATATTTTTTTTATGTGATAGGCGCAGGCGCAGCTTAACGTCGGTCTTCTATGAGGCCGACCGGTATTAGGTACTTCGAGCCGGCCCCCTTCACGCCGAAGCGTGCTCTCCAACGGGTAAATAGAAAAAGTTGATGAAATATATTGTGAGTATCCCTCACTTATCCTCTTTTTCATAAAAAGTATTAATCAGAAATATGTAGATAGTTAAGATGCTACAAAAATATTAACAAGGATAAAATTGATATTCTGAATCTACAAGCGAAATAAGATCTCATGAGCGAGCGTAATAGCAGAAAAAAAATAATTAGTCCGCCGCATTCGAATGGGAAACAAACGATGATTGTTCAAAAGGCAGCCGGCTTTCGCAGAATTGAAATGTGAGAGAATGAAGGAATAATGAAGACGGCCCACCTCGGCCGGATGGCGTTCCTCCGTCGCACGTCGTTCCGGTGCGACGATATCCGGTGCAGCTCAATTTCCTGGGCCGTGGAAATTCCCACGGAGTTTTTATTTGCTCCCCTGATTCCGCTCTGTGCCGCTTTTATCTCCCAATGTTATCGCTAGAGGTGTTCCTTGCACCAACTTTGAAGCGCATTGAATTAGTTGTTGATATATCAGTTTATGGCTGGTGCGCTTTAAGGACCAGCTAATACCGAAGCAGATGCGACCTAGTGATCTTCAAGAAGCCCTTAAGAGCCGGCAAAGCAATAAATTGTGATGTGTTGGGGCGGCGGTGATCAATTACCATCAGGTGAGCCGTCTGCTCGTTTGTCTGCTATAATGTAAAACAGGAAGATTTTGATATCTTTCGAAAACGGTGCACTTCAAAAAATAGCTTCCGCTTTTACTATTGAATGTAATGAACCAGTTGTTCATGCGTTGTGAATCAGCCCTAGTTATGAAGTGTAATTAACGCACTAACGGGTTGTATTTTTTTACCTTGTTTGTTTCGTCGATGTATGGTTTTGGTGCAATTAAAATTGCTGCAGTTTAGTTGGTTTGCTTCAGAGAATACGGTGGACATGATAATTAGCTGGTGCTTTCGAGTTAGGGGGTGTCCATTAATCACGTGATCTTTTTTTAGCATTTTTTAACCCCCCCTCCCCCATTGGTGATACGTAGTGAGGTTTAAGACCACCCCCCCTCCCCCTTCTCAACATCACGTGTATTTTTAGTACCTACAACGAATCTTAAAATTTTCTGAAAATTATCTTAATTTAAATACAGGTATAAACTATAATCTTATTTTATTCTTAAATTCGAGTCAAGTCAAGGTCACTACACGCCGCGCCGTGCCGCTTAATATTTATTTTTATTTTTTTTATATTATAGGAAGGCAAACGAGCAAGCGGGTCACCTGATGGTAAGTGATCACCGCCGCCCATGGACATCAGCTACACCAGAAGGAGTGCGGTTTGTTAAAAAATCGCGCGTTTGACGAAAAAATAAATACACGAGATATCTTACTACACACCCCCCTCCCCCTTGTGTTATTTTCGTGATTTTTATCGAACCCCTCCCCCCCTTTCAAGCCTCACGTGATTAATGGACAACCCCTTATGATGGTACGAGTATTTGTGGCCTTAAAATGAGACAATTTCAAAGTTCATTCATTTTTTATTTGAAAGGTGGTTGACGAGATGAAGCTGAGCAGATGGATCATCTAATAGTAAGCGATTGCAGCCACCCATAGACACATGCAACACCAGTAGAGTCACTAGTACTCCAACCTTTAGCCCCCTTTACCTCCAATTGGGGTCTCAATGGGGGCCTCCGGTGCACTTTATTCTAGCCCTTGAAATAGAAACGCCTCAAAGTAGGTGCACCATGCACGCTTAGAGCAAAGTTAGAGCGCTTCAAAGTTGGTGCACTTCCCGCTTTATCTTCGAATAATATCGCGTGCGCCGTGATTCGGCCCTCGTTATTGTGTGTAGTTGGCGCGATGTGTCTGCAGGACGTTTATACAGGCAGCCTTTGTTACTTCTTGCGTTTCTTATTGGAGACACGATAAGATTGAATGCGTATTGCTTTGGGTGTTTGGGGAAACTTTCCCTCAATATAGGTACTCATTTACTTTTGCCACATAAAACTCAATCAACTTATTTTTGACTGCAGTTCGACTAAAATACTGCTGGGCGGTTGTTTTGTGAATATTCATCAAAAGTTTATAATCTCCCCCTAATACTGAATTTATAAGCATTGACACATTTGAATTAATATTATTTCTAGTCGTCTCTTCCTTCTCAAGTTTATATAAATCTGCTACTGAGAACCCGAGATTTGAAAGAGAGATGCGATCAATATGATTGAAAGAGAGATTTCACATTTCAAACTATTGCAGTCCCATTCCTAATGGAAGGCTGTTCAATATTTAAATCAAAATGTAGTCACTATTAATGAAACACTGAATACCACTTTAGAGTCTGACATTTTATTCGGTTATGAAACTAAACGTGACATACTTCTGGAGTCCCTGACACCTCTTAGGTGGAATGAAATTAAAAATGGGTCAACATAGTCGCGACTTTCATTATTCAACTGAAATAGTCTGGACAAGCGAATAGCGCTTAATAAATTCCATCACGAGCGCCCGCATAGTTCTGGGGACAGTGTCTTTTGCATTTACATATTATTATATTCCACTTTTTAAAGGAATTTGTAACATGAGCACTTCAGATAGTTCCTTGAAAAGTAACCATGATTCAGTTCCGAAGGTCAGACTGCAGTCGCTTCATTGTAATACCAGACTACCTAAATCAAGAATCATGGTGTCAGCGTACTTCGGGCTCCAAGGTGACAGCTTTGGAGGCAACCGGGAATTACACGATGATGATTAGAGTCCTTTTTAAAAACATTCCATGATCAGGAAATGGAAGAAACATATTGAAACTGAAAAACTTTGTGTTAGTGACTGGGAAGCCCAAACTCATTGGCGCATCAAAGCCTTCGTTACTTTGAACATGCTCAGGATACCTTATTCCAATTTAAAGCCATTCCATTCCAAATCAGACATGGATTATAGCGCGTGAGCGTAGCCATGGATTCACATTTTATATGCCGACTACTACGAGTATTTTCCGTTAGGTAATTCCCTTTAAACCTACTGACCCTTAAAACAACTTAACTGTCATAAAATACATTTTATTGTTCATCAAATAATTAAAATACTGTAGTCTGTCTACCACGTGTCTCTGTGTTAAGTAAAAAAGCTGTTGACGTTAGAAAATGAAACAATGAAGTTTATATTTTTACGGCGTTAATATAAAATTCAATTACATTCAACATAATAATACGCTCGCCAGCTCTAGGTGTTTTGTGATGATGCTCCCTGTATTCGTATATTAAGAAGTTCATTGCGCTTGAGATCACAATAATGCAGGATCTTATGTTTAAACATACGTACATATTGTGGAATTGATGAGTTCGCGTGGAAAACAAAATGAAAGCTACCCTCTGAGATGAAAGAAAGTAAGTTTCGTAAAAGAACACGACGAGTTTTAGCAAAGTGGAGTGATGGTTTTTGCAAAGACTTATTTACTTAAACGATAACACATAATCATTTGTCACAAAACGCAAACTTAATGCCAAGAGGTATTCTTACTAGTAAACCTTTGGGTCATGGGGAAAGGACAGGGATAAGTCATTGTAATCCTTAAAATGGGGGCTTTAAGGATTGCTTGCAGTTTTTACACATAAAATAATGCAAAAAAACCCTTAAAAATTTCAATATTTTTTTTTACTATCGGTCCACATTAGCTCATCGTTTTGTAAAGAATGTATGGGCACTTCTGCAGCAAGTTCTTTTAAAAATTGGCGCAACTAACCAAATTTCTAAAATAATAGGCGTAAGTCTAACAATAGCCTAAGAAAAATAGTAGCAAAATAATAGGTACACCCCAATTTTGAGAAACACTACATAACTTTTATTGTTCTTGTTCATGGTACTTAAATGGGAGCTTCATTTAATTGTAATTAACTTTGAGAGGTCCTTGTGGAATATTAAACGTTGTTTGGATTACGATCAACTTCTATATAAAGTAATTAGTGCTACCTGTGGGCTGGTTATTTTTTATTCACGTCATGGCAGCGGCGGCGTCGGTGTTCGCAGCTGCATGCAATCTATTAAGTTTGCAGCAATCTAGGTAACTAGTTCGTGGCTAACTCCAAACTCGAATTCAAAAGTTGAAATTAAAATTTAATCCCATAATCTGATCGCACGGTGCAGTTATTGATTCAAAGGTATATTACATTCGAATGCGGTATTGCGTGTTACAGAACATACTTATATGTGGGTATAAATAACTTAGATATGTGATGTATGGCATACTTACTCGTTATTGTTTAACTGTCTTGTTCTTTTTTTATGTTACATTACATGTGGCAGACGAGCAGACTGATAACCTGTAAGCTGGTAAGCGATTACCGCCACCCACACATGGGTATGGTGTATCACCAGCGGAGTCACAAGTGCACTGCCAAATTGGGCTCCAGTACCCTCACTCACTCTGGGGAACCGTGGTAGCACTCCGGTTGACCCATTCATTCCGAAGCGTGGCTCTCAATTAAATGTACTTACACCTGAATTTTGTTTTTGTGCAATAAAGAATACCTATTATTTATTTATCTCTACCTCTAAATAAATTAGGTATTCATAGCACAAAACAAAACAAGATGGAATCAAAAACAAATGACAGTACAAGATGGCTATTACTTAACTTATTTTTTTATTGATGTTCATTGTTGTGCTAATAAAACGTGTAATGAAATTTCTTTCGTTATAGGTAATAAGGAACTGTACTACTATATACTGTCGTCATCACTATGTTAGCAAATAATAACTAGAATCTAAAACAATGTTAGAGTAAGTTCTACCTACAATACTGTCCAACTTTGAGTTAATCACAAAAAGAGGTTACAAAATCAATCGGGAACACGTAATAGAAATTGTAGAGAGACCCTTGTAATATTCTCCCTAAGTAATAATAAGAGAAGTTTCCTTCGTTTGGTGAAGTCTTTTCACGTAATTAATTAGGTACGTGTTGTGGAGCCCTTTAATATCGAAGATCTTTCTGAGCCTACTTATGAGATTCCGTGAGTTGTCGAACTCAAGCGTTCTATTGCGAAACAATAAGTACCTACCTTGTAAAATTTCTTTTGGCAATATTGTTTTTATTCAGTAACGAGTTTTTATAGGAAATATGTCAATCTACTTATAATACAATCTTCTATCTATACTATTTATAAAGAGATAACTTCAATAGACAACGACAAGGCTAAACCTAAACCTAACCTAACCTAGGCTATAGGTAAACCAAAAACACGAAACGCTAGCGCGATGTAATTATACACAGCGCCATCTATTGGTTCATTTGGGAATTCCGGTCCCGAAGCGAAGCGAGGGCGGGCCACTAGTCTATGTATAAAAATGGTGAGACTGGATTTAACTCAAAGATATGTCTTTCACGTTTGATTTACCCATAATATTACATGAACGTCTTAGTTTATGATTTCACTACAGAATCTCTACATTATGTATGTGGAAAGTACCTAAATATATCTACTCGCATGCTTAATGTAAGCATGCAAAATACTTAAACAGCAATGAACTTTATACGGAATTCAGAAAGTATACTAAAAAGGTAGTTAAAGATAATCAACAAGCAAGAGAATAAATGCTTGGTCTATCATCCATTGTTCAGGTCCTTGGAGCAACAAGAATATCGTTATCAAAGGCGAAGGTCTCTATTTCATACTTCCACCTTTTTCGATCTTGTGTAAGGCAACCCAATCACTCATTTATGAGTGTAGCTCGTCACGCCATCTTTGTTTTGGGTCGTAGGGCGCGGGCGTTTTTGTTAAAGAGGCGGCCAATCTAAGGAGTTTGATCTGAGAGTTTATTTAGCCGTCTTATATACAAGCGTTGGGAAAAGATTGGGGCGCATATTGTTACACAGAAACTGAAATATGACATGGCACATACCTACATAAAATTATACAAACAGCTGCTCTTATCTGGAATAGTCACAAAAACTAAGGCACTTTTCTATCACCTAAAAATGCTCATGAGTTTCGACAAAATTTGTCACTTACCTATTTCTCTTAAAGTTTCGTTGGACTATTAAAGGTTCTATGACAGGTAGCCTTGTGCCTCATATTTGAAATAAATTAAACCCTATAAGTTGCCCAGGCGTAATAGCTATAGAACAATATATACTTACAATTTAGTACTGAACAAAAAGTACTCAAGCACTTAGTTTATATAGGTAACACCTATGTATCTACTGTGTATAATCCCAATAAATATTTTTAACAAACGTAAAATTGGAGTCCTGCCTTATGGCAAAACTCTTTTCGTCTTTCAATTTCCAAAATACTTTTCCTGGTAGGTACTAGTTTTATTTCCCAAATATCTTTAAGCAAATTTACATTTCCCAAGTTATTGGTCTTCGTCTGAGCCTTTTCCAAATTATGATTCGGTGAATTTTTATTTGCTCATGTTTTCTTTCGTGAAATAAACATAGAGTAGGTAAACGTTTTATTTTGTCAAAATATTACATTCCTCTCTCTCTTTTGCTTACTATCAGGGTAAGACGACCAAGAGGCAGACCTTCTTTTTACCCGACTGCCAAAGAAGGAGGGTAATGTTTTTCGAGTGTATGTAAGTATGTATGTATGTCTTTTCCTTTGTGACCTCCTGTAGCCTAAACGGCTTGATGGATTTTGATGTATGAGGTATCGTTAGATTTGTCTTGATTACGGGAGTGTCATAGGATACATTTTATCCTAAAAGTCCCACGGGATAAAGACATAATAATGTTTTTTCTAAATTTCTCGTCGAAATAATTTAAAATGGTACTTACATATACATAGTCTTCTACATCTACAACATCTACACGCAATATTGCGTCTAGCACCTACGCAATATTGCGTAGTCGGCATTCAATGTGTTAAATAAAAACAGCTAAAAAGTTATAAATAAAAAAAATATTATTAAAAAAACAAAATACCCGACTGCACACTAAAAAAAGAGTAAAACAAGCCCAACAAATTTACTGAATATAATTTATAAATGTTGATGGAAAGCATCGCAGGCGGGGACCACCTTGACCGCCACCAACGAAAATTCTGCTAAATGGTGCACAACCGAAATGACTATAAATAAGCCTCTGTTGGTCCCCGCCTGCGATGCTTTCCATCAACATTTATAAATTATATTCAGTAAATTTGTTGTGGGCTTGTTTTACTCTTTTTTTAGTGTGCAGTCGGGTATTTTGTTTTTTTAATAATATTTTTTTTTCAGGTCATTAAAAATTGCGTATTGTCTAATTTTTCTTAAGGCGCTACAGTAATGTGTCTTCTAGATTAGACAGGCTGCTGGAGTTCTACATCTCGTAGTCCACGTATTTACCAACTTTTAACAAGGTGCTAAGTAATATGTTTATAGATTAGATGGGCTGCTAGAGTTCCACTTTTACATGTCATTAGAAACTGCTCATTAAATTTATCGACAAATGCGCTTTGGATGAATTTGTTATAACGTCGTAAGACACAAAAGCCGTTTAAAAAGGCATAAAACAATTGATTTTCCATTGTTTCTGCCGTCTGGGCCTTACGACGATAACTTTTAAACTATTATCTCCGTTGCTGTCCACCACGGCTGGCATAGGCGTCAATAACGCTCGGACTGGATTATCTGGCTGCTGACAATGTGTATAAACTCTCTGGCACCTCGCCACGCAAATCTATCGTATGAACATTGGCCTGAGTTTCAATGTATGTAGGCTTCCAACGATGATAATACGAATATGTAATATAATGCAAATAGTCTATCAAGGTTAATATATCAAGGATATACTTCACTAACAATTAAAATTATCTCCTACCATGCCTTTCTTTGTGTGGTCAGCGAATGTAGTGGTGTTTCAGTTAGCCAAAAAAATCGCTTGCATGCGTGAGCACATGGATTAACTTGGTGTGCAGGCCATTATCGCCTAGCGCTGATACACTGGTAAGACTGTCACAGAAGACCAACCTAAATCAGTGTCTACGTTATAACGGAGGCCCAATCGGGAGGAATGGTGGTTAAGGTTAGCAGCGTGCTTGTAACTCCACTGGGGTTGCGGGTATCTACGGGCGACGGTAACTGCTGGTGATCTGTCTGCTCGTCTGCCACCTAAAAGAAAATCGGAAATTTCGTTGACTGTATATTGCTCTCATAATATATAAACTGTTTTCTGCCCCATATTATGTCCTTTGCAATAAAGCGTAGGTACTCTTACATCATTGTTGGTTATCAGAGTGTCCATTTTATTGATTACCTTACCTTGAGTTAGTTAATATTTATAGACCCAAACTTATTACCCACCCTAAAATTCAGTATTACTTAATGACATCAACTAATACACCTTACGTTATGATAATGCGATCCCGACCAAAATTAGTGTGTAAAAGGAAACGAGAACGAACCCGCGCTCCGTTGCCCCACATGCTGTGGTTCAGTAACCTTTATTACACCTTTCGTCTTAGCCGCCAAAGCCAGATTTTGAGAGGCGAGACGTCCTTATATTTATGCGAGCACTTAGAAAGATTTGAATACACAATGACCTGAAAGGTTTGAGGGAATTACAAGAAAAACGATAACTAAGTGCTGAGTGAAAAATCAATGGATGGAAAGGTCGGGGCTCGGTGCCGCCTAAGTACTTTAAAAAGTTGCCGGTTAGAATTGACTTTCCCTGTTCGTGGGTAGGGCCCAACTTCCAGTGTGCAGTCGACTGGCTCAAGCGGCTGACCCGGTTCGCAAGTGGTTGATACGCAATTTAACGTTACGTTAACGTTTTTAACTTATTAATCAACCCACTTTGAACTGCTAATGGTGGAACCGCTGGGAATATTGTTATTTATGTACCAATTGGAATAAATAGGTTAAATAGAAAGTCTCTTACGCTACCAGTGTAGGTATTGGGTAGTGACAAAATCGTTTCTTAATAGTTAATGTGCGCCTCGAAAGTGTCTAGCAAATGTTTTAATTTCCCTTGAGCCGGGACAATCCGACTGCCTCATCATGGCACCGCTCCTTGAGACAATATCCGAGACGCGCATCAAACGCACACACCGCCCGGACCACTAACAACCCTGCCTTTGTAACTCAGCACAACGAGCTCACTGTGGATTTTAATAATAGATCTGTATCGACTTTGTCTAAGATACGACTGTATCCACCCCGTACAATTTTTCGTAGTATTGTGCCGAAGCCCATTATCTTAGCAGAATGTGTGTATATTTGTATTTGTATTAATTAGATTGGTAAGAGCTGTCGATTTTGAATAATCTATAAAATAACACGGAATAAGTTAAAAAATCTGTTTCATATTTATAACAATTAGTTCATACATTCCGTTTTCAATGGTCTACTGTTTTCAGTTGGTTTAAATTGCTAAAAGTCTTGAAATGAAATAGCTCAATGATTAAGCGATGACTTAGTACGATATTTGTTAATGAATAATTGTTAGGTTTAGCATTGATATATACGATAGTCGTATTTTTCTATATCAATCCGAGAGTCTAACGGCTCTAATATTCCAGGAACCGTAGAAAATTGAGTAATTGCGTGCAAAATTTTAGTTTATACTAACGATAGATTCGATACTACTCGTAGTAGACTATGGATGGTGTCAATATTGTGCTCTCCCTCCCTCGCGTCTCGTTTAAAAGAGTCAGGAGTGGTCGCAGCGTGATACTGGCAAGTAATACGCGGTCCAGCTGCAGTCTTGCGGTGCGGTAATGAGACGGCCCCTGAATTGCCGCAGGGCTCCAGGGAAATTAAAAATGTTTGTTTAGACACGTGCCCTGACATTACGGGTTTAGTTATGACAGAAAATGGGACAGGAGAAATAAAGGTGAGGCGAAGTATGTGTAACAACGTTTTTATTATTATTTCGTTCTATAAAATGGAACGTTCATTCGGCAATGTTGGATGGAAAAGCTGGTTTTTGTTGTCACATAAGTATAATGTTGATCTGATTCTCTAAAAGACTATTATTTATGGAAGTACATATTAAAATGTCAATATTGTGCTCTCCCTCCTCTCGTCTCGTTTAAGCGAGTCAGGAGTGGTCGCAGCGTGATACTGGCAAGTAATACGCGGTCCAGCTGCAGTCTTGCGGTGCGGTAATGAGACGGCCCCTGAATTGCCGCAGGGCTCCAGGGAAATTAAAAATGTTTGTTTAGACACGTGCCCTGACATTACGGGTTTAGTTATGACAGAAAATGGGACAGGAGAAATAAAGGTGAGGCGAAGTATGTGTAACAACGTTTTATTATTATTTCGTTCTATAAAATGGAACGTTTATTCGGCAATGTTGGATGGAAAAGCTGGTTTTTGTTGTCACATAAGTATAATGTTGATCTGATTCTCTAAAAGACTAGTATATTGTGGAAGTACATATTAAAATGTCAATATTGTGCTCTCCCTCCTCTCGTCTCGTTTAAGCGAGTCAGGAGTGGTCGCAGCGTGATACTGGCAAGTAATACGCGGTCCAGCTGCAGTCTTGCGGTGCGGTAATGAGACGGCCCCTGAATTGCCGCAGGGCTCCAGGGAAATTAAAAATGTTTGTTTAGACACGTGCCCTGACATTACGGGTTTAGTTATGACAGAAAATGGGACAGGAGAAATAAAGGTGAGGCGAAGTATGTGTAACAACGTTTTATTATTATTTCGTTCTATAAAATGGAACGTTTATTCGGCAATGTTGGATGGAAAAGCTGGTTTTTGTTGTCACATAAGTATAATGTTGATCTGATTCTCTAAAAGACTAGTATATTGTGGAAGTACATATTAAAATGTCAATATTGTGCTCTCCCTCCTCTCGTCTCGTTTAAGCGAGTCAGGAGTGGTCGCAGCGTGATACTGGCAAGTAATACGCGGTCCAGCTGCAGTCTTGCGGTGCGGTAATGAGACGGCCCCTGAATTGCCGCAGGGCTCCAGGGAAATTAAAAATGTTTGTTTAGACACGTGCCCTGACATTACGGGTTTAGTTATGACAGAAAATGGGACAGGAGAAATAAAGGTGAGGCGAAGTATGTGTAACAACGTTTTTATTATTATTTCGTTCTATAAAATGGAACGTTTATTCGGCAATGTTGGATGGAAAAGCTGGTTTTTGTTTTCACATAAGTATAATGTTGATCTGATTCTCTAAAAGCCTATTATGTTATGGAAGTACATATTAAAATGTCAATATTGTGCTCTCCCTCCTCTCGTCTCGTTTAAGCGAGTCAGGAGTGGTCGCAGCGTGATACTGGCAAGTAATACGCGGTCCAGCTGCAGTCTTGCGGTGCGGTAATGAGACGGCCCCTGAATTGCCGCAGGGCTCCAGGGAAATTAAAAATGTTTGTTTAGACACGTGCCCTGACATTACGGGTTTAGTTATGACAGAAAATGGGACAGGAGAAATAAAGGTGAGGCGAAGTATGTGTAACAACGTTTTATTATTATTTCGTTCTATAAAATGGAACATTTATTCAGTAATGTTGTATGGAAAAGCTGGTTTTTGTTGTCACATAAGTATAATGTTGATCTGATTCTCTAAAAGACTAGTATATTGTGGAAGTACATATTAAAATGTCAATATTGTGCTCTCCCTCCCTCTCGTCTCGTTTAAACGAGTCAGGAGTGGTCGTAGCGTGATACTGGCAAGTAATACGCGGTCCAGCTGCAGTCTTGCGGTGCGGTAATGAGACGGCCCCTGAATTGCCGCAGGGCTCCAGGGAAATTAAAAATGTTTGTTTAGACACGTGCCCTGACATTACGGGTTTAGTTATGACAGAAAATGGGACAGGAGAAATAAAGGTGAGGCGAAGTATGTGTAACAACGTTTTATTATTATTTCGTTCTATAAAATGGAACATTTATTCAGTAATGTTGTATGGAAAAGCTGGTTTTTGTTTTCACATAAGTATAATGTTGATCTGATTCTCTAAAAGACTAGTATATTGTGGAAGTACATATTAAAATGTCAATATTGTGCTCTCCCTCCCTCTCGTCTCGTTTAAGCGAGTCAGGAGTGGTCGCAGCGTGATACTGGCAAGTAATACGCGGTCCAGCTGCAGTCTTGCGGTGCGGTAATGAGACGGCCCCTGAATTGCCGCAGGGCTCCAGGGAAATTAAAAATGTTTGTTTAGACACGTGCCCTGACATTACGGGTTTAGTTAGAAAAGCTGGTTTTTGTTTTCACTCTATAAGTCTAGTATATTGTGGAAGTACATATTAAAATGTCAATTTTCCATTTTGTTAGGACATCCTAGCAAACATTTTTATTTCCCCAGAGCTCAAAGCCATTCAGCGGTGGTCTCATTACCGCACCGCAAGTCTGCAGAAGAACTGTAATAGGTACCTACATACTAGTTTTCTGCTAGTGTTCTTCTTATGACAATTACTTTTTATTTCCCAACGATTAGCTACGGACCAGTTTAAATGTAGAATTTACTATTATTTTACAATAATAACAATCTCATCTCATCTCAGCGTGTTACTACCAGTTGCGCATTTGAGCCAAGGGTATGTTTGGACCGTGTTCCAGGATTTGGTGAGTCTGGTAACAATGAAGCGACTGCCATATCAGACTAAATGTATTCTGATTACACGTTCGGAATCATTACCTCAGCAATGGATATATTTCACAAGTTTGAAAATCGTTCATAGTTTGAGAATCTATTCGAAAAGTGTCAGTTTCCTCACGATTTTTTCCTCAACTTAGCGAATAATAGAAATATGCACTTATGTAGATATGAAAAGAGAGAGACATAGGTTGCACATGGGGTCACAGATTTAAATCCGAGTTTGCAACACAACTGGGATTCGAACCTGCGAATGATAAAGAAAGAGCATATTCTCATCCACTGGGGTACCTGCGCTTTGTGCTTATTCCTTAACCAGTAATATTAGCTGCGTGAACGTATACAGCGACTGATCTCATTACCGTAGCGCTAAGCAAGCCAGTTGCAGTTAGAACGAAGATTACGCCTGATACTGCACCGACGATTCTCCACTCGTACTGCCTATTCCGGCTGGCTTTGGCGAATGAGCACACTGCAGCGATATTAAGAATTAATTCCACCTAGAATCTAGGTAAGTGTATGCACTATCGTTATCTCTAATGAAAGAAACATAAAAAGTGGAAATTGCATTGCAAAGTATGAAGAGGGTGCTGGGCGTAATGCGGTATACTTACTTACATGTTTTTTTTTCGAGTTTCATACTTATTTATTTAGCATGCAGCGGCGTAGGGTGGGTGTCGACCGCCTAGGACGGAAGACTATTTGCTGCCCTTATTTCTTCCTTGATCTGCCGCCCCTCCCTCCAGGACGAGGCCTAATTTTGTTACCCCGTAAACTACAAAGCACATATGAGATGAGAACATATGAAAAAACAAATGAAAACATGATGTACTGAGGACTACATCATGTTTTCATTTGTTTTTTTTTCATAAGATAATTAAAAAGGAAATTAAAGTTTATTTCTGTATCGATCAAAGCATTTATTGTCCACTGTTCGGGTTCAATGTTTAAACATTAACAATAAATGCTTTATAGCTTTATAATGTTTCCTGTTGGAAAACGAATCCGTTCCGTTGTTCCGTTCCATTGACATTACACAGGAAATCCATGGAAAATTAATGAAGTTATGAAAGTTAAACATTCACAACTCTATCGGTAGAAGTTACCTGAGAGTCTGGCAGGATTCTATTAGAATGAGTTTTAAAATAAATGTACAGGTTAGGCAAATTATTATTAAAGATTTAGAGACAAAGATTAAGATAAAAACATTTATTTGGTTAGCACACACGATACACATAGGACAAATACAAAAAACAGGCTGGACAACAAGAACATACTCACCATATTTAAAAAATGTATATATGGTAAGTATTAAATAATTACATGGTTGAACCAATAATATTCTTTAGGTATATTCATATTTTTTTTAATGTGCTGTTTTATAATAATATTTTAATAGTGCTTTCTTCGGTCCAAATACATCACAAACAATCACAAATTGCTAGCCAGCAGGACATTAAGTAATTGAGGGGCAGTTCCAAAAAGAGATGGCGTAAGTGACTTAAACTCTTCTTCAAAAATCGACAAACTACTGCCAGATAATGACATGTCGATTGCAATGGCGGTATTTAGGGCTTTTCCCAGCAGTGGGACAACGTAGACTAATAAAGAAAGTGCATTTTAATAAATACAATTTTGGTTGGGAATAATCTTAGAATATTACGTCATATGCAAATGATATTTTGGATGAACAGTGAACACACGGGTAATTGAATCGTTATCTTCCACCATAATGTATACGTATGAATTTTCAAGTAGCTCCATAAATTACAAGTTGGACATACACGGAGCTTAGCTATCGGGCTCAGTGTGTGCATTAGCATTAGCAAAGCAGCAGGCAAATTCCCAAACGTGAAACGCTCCGGTTTAATTTACACAAGAAATCTTCGCTGAACCGTTCCCCCGAGTGCTCTCTAAAGGCTCGCCAGGAAAAACTCCTAGCGCTTCGCCACTTGCACAATTTATGACGGTAGTTAGGGCGACGCGGTGTTGCCGCTTGCCGCAGACAGGTAGGAGAGGTTCCACGTGGCACAGGGGCGGAGTCTGTGCGTTACGTCGCGGTGACGCTCCGTATAAGTTAGAACGTCATGACTCGATGCGTTTAAATGATGGACGCGACAAGGCACCTCAGAGGGGAACGAAATGAGGAAAGAAGCTGCGTTGAAACGACGCAGTATTTACATTTGTGTGTACCTACATATCTACAAAGCACAGGCGCAACATCCGTGTGGCATCAGCCTTACTTTACTACACTCGACGGTTCCGTTTGTCCACGTCTCGTGCTTCGTTCGTGGCATAGAATTTCTCAGAAATCGACTACTTTGAATAGTTGATACTAAGTACTAAAAAAAGTTAATTACCTACTTATATCATAAAAATAAATATACCTAATAGTATCACAATAGTCTTCATTAAACTCTACATAAATTCATCTGCAACGCAACACTTCGCCTTAATCAATCACACTAATATTATAAAGGCAAAAGTGCAAGTGTAGTGAGTATGCATGTTTGTAACTTCTTTAGGACCAAAAGTGATTTGAATACGATTTGGTATAGAGTTTTTGCAAATTTTTGCAATTTACAATGTTTATATAGATAGTAGGTAGGTAGGTTTATGTCAATTAACAATATCTGTCCTGATTTCGTAAAACATTACATGAAAAGGTTCATTTGAAAACAAAGGGCTCGTCAGGGAAGATATCTAACTTTACTATACACAAATCTAAGTAACTGTTTGCTTACGACCACACTCACCACGCAAATCACAAGCGGCCTGACAGAAAGGACTACTTTGTTGTAGGATCTCCATCACAGTCATAATTTCTTGGGTGTACTGGCCGCAAAATCCGTGCGAAACTTTCTACTAAGTTAGCAATTTCCACTCCCCGTGCCGAAATTATGGTCAGGGAAATTGTCTGCGTGGGGTTATTTTAAGACGTTTTCTGCGTTTGTATTATGGAAAGTAAACTATAAAAGTAAATTTTATATTACAATTAACTCAATCCCTACTAATTACCATACCTCTAAGGTTTGTCCCAACAACAGATTACTATATTACTTTACAATAGAATAGTATAACATTAAAAAAAATAAGAATCATTATATTATTCCGGCGATCGAGAATTAGTTCTATATCCCAGAATATTTACATCGCAGTCCAACGGGGTCTGTATTCTGTCACATTTCTCCGCTATCACAGGGACGTACAGTCTGCAACAGCAGTCACTCCAATCCAGGTGTTCAAAGAGACGTTAGCGTCATCATAACGTGTAAACGTTCAAAAAAATCAATTCTATCCTGGATTTTAACATATTGACCTTTTCACGGTCAAAAATTTCGATCTAGAAGATGCACTTTTTTCACTGGACTACCTACTATGATAGGATTAGGCTTAATAACCTCGCTTGTATAAAGCGGATTGGTGGTCACAAACCCGAGTTATGTTAGAAAAAATCGAAACATGCTTTTTGCTCGACCCGGTGCTTAAACCACTATCTAGAAGACCACGGGGAGTAGTTCCGATGACTTGATTTATATGATGGAGGCCTTTGCCCTGGATTGGGACAGTTCCTATATTATCGGCTGATACTAATACTTTTTACTTTTACCATTTTATAATCAGGGACCACTTTAAATAGCGATCCTGTAAACCAATATACAGCGCGAAGACGCGACACGACTACCTGATGAGGTTTAATTACCAGCGCAGCCAACGTGGAAGCAATTGCCTGGTACATTAGCATAATCATTTTGCGGCCCCATCCTGACTAATTGATGTGAAATTGTCAATGTACAAGCCCTCGATATAATGGCCCTCAAACTATACAGCTATCGTCGCTAAATAATAATGCGCGGGTATTTAGTCAATTATAATAAGAATACCAATGAGAATCAGGAAATACAAATGTTCTTGATATTAATTCTTAAATTAAATTTACTTATTCTTTGTTTAAAAAAAATATATTGTAAAATTGAAAAAAGACATTATACTTACTTATTTTTTTATTTGAGATTGCCATTATCTAAAGATACGTATACAGTATTTGGACGATTTTCCAAAAAAAACAAAAAAAAAATATTTTCAAGACAACTATTTTTGTTGCTTTGAGACAATCTACACAGGGTAAAGATCAGATACATTTTTGTTCGAAGCTCAGATTTAAAAAAATAATAAACTTAAGGTTATTTGATCTGATAGCAAGATTTGTATCTATTGACAAATGTTTGTTTTCTGTTACGTAATATCTTTCTGTTTTCCTCCTAAACATTAGACCCCAAAATATTCGGTTTCATGGTATCCAATTGCCTTTTAACTAACCTTCCAGGTCATCGCGCCATCTAAGAGGTTGCCATATTTCCTTTTGCCACCTATGTAGACATACGAAACTATATTAATTTTCCGTCAAATGATCGGTTTCAAGGGTGCCTAAGTTCAATATCAAAGGGAAGCTTAAATGGAGAGAGGTGCTCGTGTGACCAAATGCATGTTTATTATGAAGTTTGATAAAACAACATCCATACTCCATACTAATATTATAAATGCGAAAGTAACTCTGTCTATCTGTTTGTTACTCTTTCACGCCAAAACTGCTCAACGGATTTAAATGAAATTTGGTATACAGATAATCTAGACCCTGAGAAAGAACATAGGCTACTTTTTATTGCGAAAAGGGGGTTGTAAGGGGTTGAAAGGGGGGTAAAAAGTTACTTTTCCACGCGGACGAAGTCGCGGGCAGGCCGCTAGTTAAATATACTTCAACAACTTGATCGTGGGAGAGCCAAGCTTCGGCATGAATGTGTCGGCTCGTTCAGAGTGTTACCCCGGCCTCACAGAAGACCGGAGTAAAGTAGAGCCTATTTTCGCTAGTCTGAGTGAGGGAGCCAGAGACCAATCTGGGGGCAAAGGAGACATGACAAAGCTTTTGTAAGTCCAATCATGCGTTAATGGTTGGGGGTTCGATCCCCACCCTGGACAAACATTCGTGTGATGAACACTTGTGTTTGTTCAGTATCTGGGTGTAATATGTATCTATTCGATTTGTGTTTCCTCTGTTACTCAGTACGGAGTCAGGTTAATGTATGAGATGTTGTGTGAATTAATGTCAAAATGTTAATAGGTAAAGCACCTACCATTGGCGATCGTATTTTTCATTTTATTGTCCTTACTAAATATACGCCGCGCATGCTCTTTTTTATTTCCCTTAAAATTAGGAGATAAAAAAGTTATCGTTTAAATGCTACATTTTACGGTTTCTGCCTTTAAAATAATAAAATTTCAGCGTGTCAGGATGTTATGGAAAAATTATGTCCTCAGCAAAAAGCCAAGGCCATAGATATAATATTAATGCTAAGGTAGTTTTCCGCGGCAACCCTTGCCTTTGCGAGATTTATGGCAGATTATCCCGGCAGTATCGGGCTATTAAAATTCGTAGTATACTTTATGACTTACCATCTTTATCTCTTTAGAGTTTGCGGAATTCTTATCAAAAATTCTTAATTAAGTTGAAGGTTGCTTTTGATTGAATCATTGAAGACATGTTGGTAAGAGCACTCAATGAAAATGTATTTAAAAGTAGGTAACTAAGTTAAACTTAAGGCAACTTATGAATGCCAACATAGTTATTTATCGTAGGCTTGGAATTGGTATAGTTTTTTGCTGAGAAGACATCAGAAAAAAACTAAACAGTTACTCTTTTAAAAAAACCTGTTAATAACACGTAAGTGGACTATGAGATTAAACTTTTTGTAAACAATATACTTACAGATGCTCTTAGGTCATATTAGCTGTATCTAGTACAGCGTGAACGCGTTAAAAGTGTCGCCGCCAATGAAGGCTGCAATCGCGAAAAAGCGCTTATTTGGCATTATCAGAATGTAAAACCAATTCCTACTACTTATGTAATAGGGTCGAAAATAATAACATTTTATTTTCAACTTCGACGAAATATCTATAGATGTAAAACTAAAGGAATTGTATATTCAAACGCTTTCTGCTACGGGATTGCAGATAATTAATGATTAATGATTATTCCACTTGATACTAGGAAAGATATCCTAAGATGAGAGTGGGTAGATCCATATTTAAAAAATAGTGACTGATTCTTGCAATAGCCGATTCCGAACTGTAGGCGCGCTTGTACTCGTACATAACTCAACACATGGATATGTTTGAAACGCATATTACAAGTTTTATGCGCGTTATTACCAGGAACGAAAATGCGAAAGTATACCGGAGTACACTCGCATGTAGATATATGTAAGTATAAATATGAGCAGCAATAAATAAAGGCGAAGGAGTCCGCGGAAGCTTTTGATAGCGTCATGATGGATAGACGCAAATACGGAGACGCCGCGGGAAAATGATGGGCATCTCATTGTTCCCCTGGAAGTATTTTAAATTCAAATCAGACTGCGAGGAGTTTTAGGCGCTACCCCGGGAATATTGCTTAGATACTTGCGGAAACCCAACAGTGTTCGCGACCTCTGACCCATTTTTGTGACGTCACATAGTTTCACCTTACAAAGTTAATATTGTCCTTGTTAGTGTGTACAACTGTACACCGAATAAAAGTAGGTATATGTTGATTCGAAGGTACTATTGCTGCTAGACTATTGTGCTATTTGTATCTGTTACCGGAAATCTGTGTAGTACGGCATTACATACATTGTCTGGGTAAATAAAATGCCTAAAACTTCTGGGCAATGATTTATGAAATATTATTTATTTTATACTTTATTTCATTCTATACTATGTCTGATTCGCAGCTGGCATTTGTATGTACGAACATACTATTAGTGTATAGAATCCACACAGAAAACCATAGTTTTTCAACATTCTATACATCGCGTGGACATTATTCATAATGCCTGAATTACATACATTAATGGTAACATAATAATGTATTTTTAGATGACTTTTTGACCACTAAAACATAAGGAGCGTGTACTAATTAGCTAAAACAGTGGTTCTTAACCTGTGGTCCGCGGACCACTGGTGGTCCCTGGAGGCATTCCAAGTGGTCCGCGAAGACATCGTATTAAACAAGTGACGTGACGTGATGAGTCGAAGTCAACACCAAAGCACAACACAACGCACACGGCGCCGCAACGCATGTCTGAAGTGTGTGGTCCCTGACACGACAGAATTTTGGTAAAATGGTCCCTCATGACTTAAAGGTTAAGAACCACTGAGCTAAAACAATGACTGAAATTACACGATTATTCCGGTATTAAGTTATCAATTGTTTAATTACGAATGTAAGACAATACTTATTATTTATAAAAATGATGACAGATGATACACGTAAATTTTCATATGAACTTTCATCAATCTCATCATATCAGGGCTACGGATACAATTTGGGCAAACTGCCGCAATAACCTGAATTTACGGCTTATTGTCAAATACCTCAAATGAAACTCGACAAGAGCAATTTCTCTTTGAGGCCAGGGAAAAATCCTTTCCATATTCACTCACAATGCGATAAAAAATTATTGTAAGAATACTTCGAAACTCTTTAAAAGCTCTCGTGTTCAAATTGTTTGTATGTAGAACTCAGACGCGGAAATGTATCAACAGAAGGTAATGGGAGCGGTTTCCTGTGATGCGAATACATATTGAGCCGCAAGCGGATTAGCGGGCTACCAAAATAATATACCTAAACATAAATATCTAAAATCACAGGAAAACCGTACTAAGACTTATAAGACTTTACATCAGTTGTCACAATAGAGCAATAGGTCTAAACAAAGATTTAGAATTTACTTTTTACGGCGAAAAAGACTAAAAAGTAAATAAGCATGAAAAAAAATGGTACTAGCTTCCCACTCTCTATGAAGATTGAAAAACAGGTCATTCATCATACGTACGTAAAAATAAATATAGGTAGTGGCTCTCACTCACTCACTTGTCTGCCAAAAGATGGCGCTGGGTGTTGATTGCATCGCGTTAGTGTTTTCCCTTTTTGGTTTGTAGGTATATAAGATTTGACGATGTCTATACATTTTATCTCTTTATAAATAGTATAGATAGATTGGGCTGGGTCTTAAATTCAAAAATTTTATAACACAAAATGACGTCATAATCAGTTATAATTCACTGTTGAGAACGGCCGTCGCAGCCTTAATTATGACGTCATGACTTAAATTGTTCGGCTTACCCTCCGTCACCTGCGCTCTGGTGCATTAATTTGTCCAAACTACGCTCAGCTTAATTTTTCGCCGTTAAAACTGGAATTTTGAATAATAACCGTTGGTAAACTCAATTTTGTAGGTACTCTAATTGTAATTTTACCATTGTAATAAAAGTCATTTTCCAAGATTTAATACAACCAGCCTTCAGGGCGTAATCCCTTAAGGGAACGGTCGGGAACATTTTATTGTATTGTGTTATAAACGTAAGCTTACATTGCCTTTTGTTTTTGACTGCCTCAATAACTCAGTGGGGCGTACAAGAAACACGAAGGCGCTTGACGTTCCAAAGTCGACTCCCGGTCGGGCTAGAATTTTTAGAAGACTCGTATCTTTAAAATAATTTAGTGGTAGCCAGGAATCGGGATGTCGGCACTCTTCTCGCTCACTCGCTCGATCGCCCAGCGGTTAGGTTATACCTACTATACTTATCTCACGAGTTATTAAAAACACCTATTTAACTGTTATTAACAATATTAATTATCTATGTACAAGGTTGAATATTAATTGTTGAAACACAAGCGTAATTTCGATTGGCAATAATTTTTTTTGAAAATAAAATCCATAAATTTTAAACCTAAGTAACAAAATAAGACATAATCTCTACTATCCGTTTGTCTGCCTGTCACCAAGCTGTATCTCATGAAGCATGATATGAATGTGAAAGATGGATCCTACGAAGGGTCACCCTTCGCGCGCGATACCTACTTGCACTTGGCCTTTTTATTTATGAAAAGTGAAAAATGTCAAGGTATTATATTCCCCAAAAAATCAAACTGCCATAGATAGATAGATACTCTTATTGCACAAAATATTACTAGAACTTAATGCTTATATGCTCCATTGTTACAAACAAGACCTAGATTTGGATTCTATCGGCCGGTTTCTGAATTGAGAATTTGAAGTTAAGCACTACTTAAGAACAAACTTTGACATTTGATGTATGACTCAACTGTCAAAGTTTGTATTTAAGTACTAGCATAACTTCAAATTCTCAATTCAGAAACCGGCCGTAAGTGTGTACCTATATTACAAATAGAAACTGAATGAAATTAGGTGGGCCTTTTATTTATTAAAAATAATATCTGAAAACTGAGAGAACGCATTTAATTTCCGCACCGTGGCAAAACGGTCATTATGGGGCAATAAATTGCCACACGGCGACCTGAAAATCGTATGATGGTGAAATAAATTGACTGGAACCGACGGTTTTTCCTTATTTATCACACTGTGTGCCCTTACATTTTTCAATGCATGTAATCAAACTATTTGAGTGATGAGGAACGTTTCATGAAGCGATTTGGTCTGACAAATTTTATGATATAAGTAAAGGTTACTCGTAACTTACTCCCTAAGTGCCGTTTCCTCGGCATTTTACTAGAGTCTGTAAACAACATAATCGTATGATGCGAAAATAACTACCATAACAAGTCTTATGGAACATTTCGATAAAATTGATGGTTGCCAAAACAGCGTGTCGAACAAACTGTATGATAGTGGCCTGCCTACGCTTGTACGGCTCGGCCATGCCCTACGAAATCCGGATTGTTACATGGGAAACAAATGTCTGGCCATACCTCCGCTGGGTATCGGCAGACCATCTAGAGGATTGGATCACACGCAAATATTATACTTTTAACAGATTTGAATGTGTATGATGTAATTAACAAAAATAAGTCTGCTTTTAATCAAGGACCCCACACGGTACAATGGACCAAGTAGAGTCTATGTGCGGAAACAGGAGTTCACTTGACATTAGATGTTTTAAATCTACATATTCGGTCACAGGCTAAATATAATAAATCATAACGTCTTATCGTTAGTTGAGGAATATCCAAAGTTTACCTGTCGGTATTGCTCATTTTTTTTTATGTTATAGGTAGCAGACGAGCAGGCGGATCACCTGATGGTAAGCAATTGCCGCCGCTCATGGACACTTGCAACACCAGTGGAGTGGATTTTAATTCACTAATGGTAAAGGTTGTAACCAAATGTGCGCCAAATGAAATAGTTTTGCCACCCAAGTCTACCAGTAAGTAGGTTTAAATTCGAAATGCTGAAATATCTCCTGGCTGCGCGCGACGCGCCGCGACGCGCCGGGGCTTAGCCGCCGCGATAGCCCCTGACTAACGGAATTGTCACCTGCCGCCAGCCCCTACTCCCAATATTAGCACCAAATTTATGGGCCGCCACGCGTCGCCGCGCTGCCCACTGCAATCCTCTTTATTGTTGAAACGTTTTCCAAATTCGAACCCAGTTTCAGCAACATATCGATTGATGTCCTAATTGATGTGATGAGACATTTTGAGATTATTTTGCGAAACCTGGGTGATTATAAGCAATTTTTACGATATTTATATTATTTATTATATATTATTACAGGCCCGATGGCTCATAGCCCTGCCTCATACACCAAAAGTATGTTTAAAAGTGGTTCGATTCCCACATGACATTCTCTGTAAAACCGAATTGAAATTACATTCACGTCAGACAAGTGAAAACTTAGGACGTGTTTTTTTACATCCACTTTACTTATTACACAAACAAATTATTACTTATTGATATGAATATACTTTAAATGAATATTACCTCGAGAATATGCGATAAAAACCTTTAAAAAATTATTCACGTCCAGAGCTTGACCAGCTAGTTTTAGCCAGTTTTTCAGAATATTTCTTAGATATTTGTGTTGGCTTAATTAACGTAACTGTTATTATTAAGTTAGTATGTTGTTATGTACTGCTTGACTTTGCTTGTTTATAACGCAGCCGGAATATCGCAAAAAAAAACTTGCTTTTTTGTGTTATCGAAGTACCTACGAGTATGAAATTGTGTGATCGAGTCAGAAATACCTCTCGCTTGTAACGGTTGAGTTAGAAATTTCACCTGGCACCACCACTCTCCATATTAGCTGTGCGAGATTTATTGGGCGCCATGCATCAGGACACAGCATAGTCGATCTTGTTTATTGCAAGTTATCTGAGGATACTCTTCGATATCCTATCGCTTTCGAAGAATTATTTTCACTTATCAGTGAAATTGGGAGATCGTTTTTCAACTCCGCTATGACCAATCCAGTTACGAGTATTATATTGATGGACGGGTGATGTTATGGTATGTCAGCTATACCTAATATTGGTGCCAGTGCAAGGGATTAGATAAGATAATTTATCCAATATCTTATACATTGACAAGAGTCATACTAAGCATGTAACTTAAGAACTTAGAGGAATTATAATTATAAATAACGCCCAGACACTGACGAAACACAAAACGTCGAACCCACTACGTTACATGTATGAGGTAGGGTCGCTACCAGATGCGCCATCGGTCATACTGGGTAAACGCGTGGACTCTATTTATAGAATCAGATTTATCTTCATGAAACAAGCGCATTTACTTACTATACTACTACACCTTTGATTTCAAAAGTGAGCGAGCCTAATGGCTGTGAATATACTACCTCCCTAGTCTGTAGGTATACTTAACTCACTTCATCGTCATCATTTTAGCCAATAGACGGCCACTGCTGCTGGACTTAAGTTTCATTTACTTGCATGAAAATATTGTGTTCCTATTTTCGTCTTTACATTGCAACAATGGTGTTGCTATTATGTTTTGAAACATAACTCACATAGGCCGATTAATTAAAATTTTATAAACTACCTGCTTAATTAAGCCATATTACTGCCGCACCAATGTGTGCAGGCAGTATCGCTATTTAACTTTAAATAACTGTAATTAGTGAAATTCAGCTCGTATTTGTTGCTGTTTTGAGATAGGTACTATGGTTATACCCGTCACTTACAAACTATTCTAATGTTAACGACCATGAAAGTTTAAAATAAACGTTTATTAAAATAATGACTATGTATGGTAACATGGTAAGTTATACCATACCCCGCGCAAATTAAGATCACATCTTTGAATCTCACTCATCCCCAAGTAAAAGTACTTCACGTACTTTTAAAACCCAGGACAGAATATTATATCCCGCTCGTACAATACCCGTCCCCGGAAGCCCTCCAAACTAGAGCGAATCTATAGGTACCCAGGCTCATGCAATCCCTCCTAAAGAGCCGTATGTAAAAAGTGTGTAATTTCATCAAAGAAAGTGAGTAGGTATCCAACCCGATTTTAAGACAAATTTTCTGCAAGTAAATTTATTAATTCCAAAAAAGGTAGAAGAGCTGTATGTACTCATAATCCAAGTTTTAAATATTTTTACTCAGTGTGTAATGGTAGGAGCAAAAAAGAACATGTACGTATACCGGGACACCATTCTAGCGCGTAAAACGTGCTACGTACCTTATACTTACATGACGGTTTCATTAAGTAGCGAAATTGCCATTGCAATATGTTTAACTTAACTTATTACTATAGCTCTTCAATCAACGAAGAAAGTCTTCTAATTTGCCCAAAAAAAAGGTTAATCAATCTTGTTACCCCCTACACCGTACCACAAAATAATTACACAATTGTGATGATGTGTAATTATTTTGTGACCGTAGCTATGGAACATATCATAAATTGGGAATTCAATGTTTGTTATCATAGGTTTGAAAATCTCAGCCCAGAACTGCTAACAGCCCCCATGATAAGAAATAAGTACCTATATTTTACGGGCATTTGTTGCGTTGTTCTAAAATCTGTTATTCCAAATGTTTTTAATAGACCTATCATTAGAAAAGGCTAATGATATGGGCAACTACCTGATCTAGACCTAAAAGAACTAAAGCGCCAGATAATTTTAGATCGTCTGGTGCAGCCTCGAATAGCCGGATCAATACGGCAAACCAATCTATTTAGCCGGGCGCGATTGGCTCACGCTGAAATAAATGCTACTCCAACCTTATCCCTTTGTCCGAAGCGTTGCACCCGATAAAGGAATAAAAAGCCTACTGTAAGGATTGCCCGATAGATTTCCAAGAGTTGAGTCCTCTTTTGTTTGTCTCTTTCATGAGCATGTGTGAGCAGTCAACCTTCTGAAGGTGGCATTATAATTCCCCTAAAAAACATTGGGAAATAGACACGGTAGGCACGTGGAAAAGTCAAGTTAGATTAGCCTGTAAGTTTTGCTATGTCAGAGACTCGTGATCCTGCAAACTATGAAAAAAGTTTTGCGGGACTAATGCACTTTATACGAAAACTTATTTGATTAATAAAATAAATAAATAAAATAATAATAGGTGATTCAAATGATTGGAACATCTCCAGCTTTCCATCGCTATAATTTCCCGTTGTAGTGCGTACAGCTTTAAAAACTTTCAGATCGTCGGGAAACATTAGAGATCCAGCAAAATTTAGAATCTTTGGGAGATTATCCACAATTATTTAAAAAAAGTAAAACCGAGTGTGCTCTCTTGACTTACACCTGAATTGATATTCCTGAAGTAGTTCTTTACTGATTACGATGCAATATTATATCAATCCATTTATAGTTTCTTTTCTTTTGTAACAAAATGTTTTTAAAACTGCTCAAAACCTAGAAAGTCTATTGTTTTCGAAACGAGGACGACCATATCCATATTTTATCAATACCTATTCCCTTTTGTTTCAAACGGTTTTTTTAATATCATAGCTAGAAAACAAAGGATATTTCTATTGAATGAATATGCAAAATATGGCAACCGATAGGCAAAAGGCAATATTCCACACATCGAAATTCAAAACGTTCCGAACGAAACCAAAAGTTGACAACTTCTGACCACAGTAGATCCAATCCCTGTATTTCGACTTTTATTTACTTGTGAAGTATGTATATATTATTAAAATAAATTTTAAGAATTATTATGATCTATTAAGTTCTGAATTGCATAATGTGGAAGTGTTTGCTCATCGATAATTTCAAATGTCGGATTTTGATGATTTGGTTTTGAAAGATAGTAGGTACGATTATACACAACATATTATATACACACAGGAAGATACAGTTTAACTTGATCAAAAACCATCCGGTCACGTAATTTGCAACCACTAAAGTAACTAGACATTAGACCCTCATCTAGCGCAGGATTAACCACATCTTCAAATATTATACATCAGTATTCCCCGGTCTTAGTCAACACATCTGTTACAACTTCGGTTCATGGCTGCACCGAAAACTGAGTGATTAATCAGAGGGATATTGATGCGCGGTCCGATCGAATCTTTTGGAAAATCGAATCGGGAATATACGATCCAGCGATTTTCAGAATCGCATTGCATGAATAGATTTACTTACTAAGAAATGGGTTCAATAAAAGAAATCTCAGGAAGAGCTTTCTCTCTTGAGTACATCAGTTCAGTTCAGAATGGTTGGTAGAATACGTGGATTAAAGGAATGTAAATGTTCACAGATACATCCTGTATAATAAATTATACGCTTTTTATTTATTACATTATTCCAAATTCATAATCACTCAAAATCAAATAAATTATATAAACTGATTCGATCATAATCGTTTCTTTTTTTCATACGAATTTTGCTATTCGATGCCACCAAGACGTATCCAACAAATCAAATACTAACACAAGACGGCTATTTCATACTTCAACCCCTACGGTTGAAGTATGCAATTGCCGTCTTGTATGGAGATAAATTTACCAAATGTGTTTCCAATACTAACACTAACTACAAGTTCTTGAGTTCATATGTAATAGTTTTTATGAGTTATGGTCATGTAAGTAAGACGATTTTATTTTAATCTAGATTAATATATATAAAACATTAATCAATGATGAAGAAATAGTGGTTGTCTGTATAAACCAGAGCGCGCATATACAGTTGAGGCTTCAAAATTAATGTTTAAATATTCGCAGATCCAATATTTCCCGGCTCATGAATTATAGGGGTAATAAAAATCATTTGCTCGGGCGGCTAGTTATTTAGTAAAGCAATAAACCGGGTTGTGTCTCGCGCCGGCCGCTCCTGCCTAATCAAATAAACCAGAACGGGGAACAGATTTACGACTGGCTAAGGAAATCTTTGTTTACACAAATAGTCGCGAGTATAGGTCACTGCTTGGCCGTAAATCAAATTTTGGACAGTTAGGGTCACAGCGCAAACAAAAAATAATGTTATTTGATATTGATGAATACATTTCTGCGGATGGAGCTCAGAAGAGACGTGTCGATGGATTCTATTTTCAATTAGTGTTTTTTTGAGATTTTATAGTCTGTCAAGGTTGTTGTGGTTAAGAAAAGTGATTCAAAGGAAAATGAAGATAGAATAGAATAGAATATTTTTATTTGCGTGTAATATGGTTTTTTCATACTTCGTACATAATAGAAAATTCACCAGAATGTGACGTGCAAACACATAACAAATAAAAGTAATTTAATTCTAACAATGCTTTCTTTAGCGTCGAGTGAGACTCGCGTGGGCTTCTTTCTATGAATTTTAGACCCATAAAGCCTGTGAGTACTTAGTCATTAGAATCCATAGACCAATAAAACTCCAAACACTGGTGTTATACTGAGTGATTGTAATATTTAGGTGTTGATTTCGTCAAGTGACTACCCACATCTTTAAACACATTTTCCATTTGGGATGGCCCAAGTGGCAAAATAAGATTACAACTCTAAGATTTATACTAATTATTTTCAGCACAATCCCCCTTAAAATTAAAAAGGGTAAATAATATTTTAAAGCTTGATTGTTAGAAATATGAATAACTCCTTTCTGAAAGGCCGGCATCAAAATCAGTGACCTTTATGACTTCGCAGATGCTCATGAGCGGATGACTTGCTTGCTTGTATATCGCCTAGCCTCTAAAAAGTAGTTAGGTTATTATGTTATCTACCTATATTGTAATATCTATAAAACTTAATACAGTAAAAATTCTTCTATTTTTGGGTCAGTAGCTTTAAGAACCACTTCATTTGTAACCGGAACATCTGTAAGTAAAAAAAATAACTGAATTTTTGACTTGTAGCATTGTTATGTGGGCCACGGTGAAGTGCGCTAGATAGCTACAAATCGGTACTGACTTCTTGAGCTTCATTGTACATAGAGAACAATAACATCTAGGAAATACTTACCTCAAATAGGCTTTCTATATTATAAGCCGAAGCATTTGTGCACCTACCAAATGCTCATATAATAAATAAAGGCAAAATATTTGAAGATTCTTAATTTGTGGTTTTACTTATGATGAATTAACTACTTCTACGGTTATAAAATCCTCCTCATGAGTCCGACTCGCATTTGAGCAACATATAAATATGTGTTGTGCATAATTTATTCCTCTTATGTATAAGTCGGTAGGCACTACTACTCACCCAGGTGCAAGTATCCATCTTTGTCATAACCACTTTCATGTCTCGAAAATTGGATAGCTTCTCTAAGACTATCCACCACAGCATAGCCTAAACAAGTAGGAGGTTCACTTACAGCTAAAAGAAAACAAATATAAAATTATTCAAGATAAAAATATTCGAACAAAAAGCATGTTTTGAATTTTTCGAACGTACCCTCAGGTACTTAGATAAACATAAGTCATCTTCGGTCTCATCATCACTTACCATTAGGTGAGATTGCGGCCAATTAAATTGTCTGGCTAATAAACCGAAAAGCTACTCGACTATTTCATACTGTGATAGAACTTAATCAAACAAAAATACCTTTTGAACCCAAAATTCCAGCTGGATTGTAAGTGTGTTGGCGCATGTAAACACGGAAATCATGTGGAATATCTTTGGTGCCAAATATTTTGTAGTTCCAAGTTCGATCTGTGTAAATTTCTCCAGTGTTTTTATTTAATTGGATTTCTTCCATAGTCCAACAGCCCAAAGCCTGAATGAATCCTCCTTCAACCTATACAGCTAAAATAATAAAGCAATAGATGTAATGCGGTAAAAAAAGGGATTTTTAAGAAATTAATTCCAGGGTGCCCATGCCATCCTATAAATAATAGTAATTTAGACTAATTTAGTCTTGAGGAATTGAAACTTTGAGGAAAAAATATCATATAAACATTTAATTATAAAGTTTTCTAATTATTTATCTTTATAGATTGTGAATTTAAATTGGCCTGACTCGGGAATATATTGTATACGAGTACATACTTGCCTTTATACTAGAAAAAATAAAATTATGAAATATATATACCTGACCCACATCGAGCATGGGATTAATAGTGCGACCGGCATCTTCAAATACATCGGCTCTGACAATCCATTTTCTACCAGTCAAAACGTCAATTTCGACTTCAATTGCGGATATTCCAAAAACAGTGTATTCTACTAATCTCGGATCATTAGGGCTGGTGAGATAATTTGCCTGTAGATTGATGCCCTGCAGATCTGCGGCGAACACAACTTCTTCCCACGTGGCGTTGGGCATCGCCGCGCGAACGGGTGCTAATCTCGCCTTTATTTCCTCACAAGATCGTATCACAGCATACGCAGAGCACTGTGTTGATATACTCGAACCTGTCCCGTAATTATTAGGATTTGCAATGTTAGGTCAGCGGCAATATCGCCACTTTTTCAAAGGGTATTCCAAATTCTTTCGCCGCCACCTGAGCAATTCTTGTATTGAGTCCTTGACCAATTTCACAACCTCCTACATTTACGATAACGCTGCCATCGCCGTGATAGACTGCTACCAAAGCTGAATAATTTCCAAGATATTCCACTGGAAATCCACTAAGATTTATCTTCAATGCTCTTTTTTTCCAACGATTTTCAGTGTTAAAATGCTTGATGAACTTCTGTCTGTCTTCGTAATTTATTTTTTTCATGAACATAGGCAATAGTGTTGGAAACGCATTGTCATTTTTTCGGAAGTTAGCAAAACGAACTGATACAGGATCTTTTTTTAATTCTATTGCTATATGTCCATTATATGTTCAATCGCCGCAATAGCTTGGAATCCACCTTTGAAAATTAATAAAAGTTATTAGGTAAATAATTTGACCTTTCAAACACAATAAATATTTTACCGTGAACAAACCTGGTGCTCTCATATAACAGTTTACTGGTAGATCAGTTATAACTCCATAAGAATCTACTTTCCATCTTGTAGAATTATAGCAACTTATGATCGAAGACGTCACGTATTGGTTCTCGGTTTCATTGGAATTCAAACCATCATTGTCATAAACTGTTGCGTTCATATACTGAATTTCACCTTCGTCATCAACTCCAACCTTAAGTCAAGCATGTTTAGTATTAGCAGATTATCCACGGCACGTTTTATCGCACATACCACCATAAACCTCATATCTAATTTCGAAATTAAAAAACTGCTTATATAGACTTAAGTTTATCTTTTAAGTTTTCATTTTAGGAACGGAAAAAAGATCTTGTCTAACAAAAATAGTTGATCTTTTTTTCTTTGTCATATTTTTGATTTGCCCCTGTACTCTTCAGTTTTACTATCTTTGGCTCTTATTATATGTTTACGGACAAATAACTCCTGAATGTTTAGTGTAAATGTTATGTGATTTTAAATTAATAAATTATATACATTACTACCCATTAAATTATTGTGAATTAAATATGTGACCGACTGCCACGAGTCTGTCTTTATTTAGGTACTTCTCTTTATACCTACCAACTATTTTGAACAACAAAATTGTAATTATTAATTAATGAAATATGCCCGTCTGCCACGAGTCTTAGCGTTTCGTATAGTTATAATATATACTTAACTGACCTCGTAATCTACTTGAGCGTTTACACGCTTTCCAGTCGCCCGCATAATGTGTGGCATGCGCATAGCCATTCGGCACGGCTTATTCAGTTTCTTGCTTACGAGTGCTGCGGCGCACGCGGCAAAATTACTTCTGCTTAACTTGCACCCAAATCCACCACCGCATCTTCTTGTAAATACAGTCACTCTACAAACAAACGAAAAAAGCATCGTTATCTAACATATCTGTTTATTTGAACCTGTTTAGAAAGATTTATCTAGAATACTTACAAACTTTCAGGTATTTTCAAGACTTGAGCAATAGCTGCTTGTATGTGGTCATTGCTTTGCGTGGAGCAATATACCTCCAAACGTTCATCGACTGGTTTAACAGTGGTTGTGTGCAACTCCATCATATAGTGATATTGCGATGGACTGTAGAATTGACCTTTTATTACTTTTTTCACATTCACCCCTTTTGCAGTAGGCGTTATCCCGGGATACATCACAAGTCTGTTCTCTTCTTTAGGAGCCTTTATTGCATCTTCTATCGTGAGCACTAATGGCCTTTTGGGAATATTCTTACAGTTAACTTTGACAAAATTAGCGGCTCGATCTGCAATTGCTTGAGTTTTGGCGACAACAATAGCTACAGGTTGGTTATAATAACTGATTTTGTGGCTTGCCAATAATTCTTCTTTTTCATTGATATTAGAGATACCTATTTTCATAGCATTATTAATCCCAGGTATATCAGCTGATGTAAGAACTGTTACAACATGTTCGATTTTCTAGAAAATAAATAATAGTATGTTACTACAACATAAAAAATAAGGCAATTTATCTTTTATTTATCATAAAGTCACTAGTAATAAATAAATTCACACATCTCATACATTGAGGGGAGTCCGCATATATGTAGTTCCTAGTTTGAACAAGTGTGTTACAAATAGCAAACAACAGTGGTATTGCAAAAATGAAACTTAAATACATTATTTTAGTCAATATACTATACTTTAAAATGTTACTACAAACCATGGCTTGTGATACATCAATAGATTCAATTTCTCCTTTTGCCGTGGTAGAGAGTGCAAAGGAAGCAAAAACTTCGTTTTTAAATTTTGGAATGTCATCATTATATTCCGCTTCTCCAGCACATTGAATCATCCCCTCTCTTTTCAGTATCGGTTGAGTGAGAGGGTAATCCGCCTCATCAGTCTCGAACTCTTGATAACTGTGGCTTACGGAAGGTCTGTCGTCAGATGGTGTAGTACTGCCAGTTTTATAATATGGGTTCAAAATATCCGGAGGACAAATCTTTAGTATACACTGTGAATTGATAAATTAAAGCATTACCTGGACAATTTTAAGGACTTTTTAATCGACTTAAATATGTAATTTTCAAGCAATTTTCCATAAAAGGTTAGTCTTTCTCTATCTAAACCTGTCTATTTTATACTCTATTTTTTTACCCTTTTGTTAAAGGTATACTTTATTAAGAAATATAAAATAATCTAATGTATTACATTTTATGGCGGAAGAAAGGCAAGAGTAAAATCTTTATAGGTATCGCGGGCTTCAAACCATAGAGGACGTATAAACCTTATTATCACTAATGTTTATACGCTTTTATAGTTTGAATATATTGATGTATATATAAAAGGAGAAACTTAATAGGAGACTAGGATACTGGCTGACTGGGTAGCTGGGTGATTGGGTATTGAAATTACGGAAGCCTAAATTACGGAACCTAAAAACTTGATTCCTCAAATAGTGAAAGTGAGCGCTAAGAAAGGGTTTTTAAAAATTCCACCCTTAAGAGGTTACAAAACAGAAAATTAGGAGAAAGTTGAAGTTGTATCGACTAATTATTATTGGACAAAATAATGAAGGATACACGAAAATAATAACTGTAAACTAAAGCTAAAAAATAATAATAATATCGACTAATTAATATTGCAGGACTACAAAAAGTTTACCTTATAGAACAAGTTAATCGCCAACTTCTTTTTAAAAACAGGTGATGGGTCTGGTGGGTTCTCTACTGGGTTTATCTCCGATTGCAAACAATGCAAGGCCCCTTGTAAAACATCATTGTCGAAGATGTTTCGACCAACCAAATACTTCTCCGTTTTATACGCATGTGTGAAAACTGGCGTTATTCCTCCGTACACGATGCGAGCTTCAGTAATCTTTCCGCTATCAGGATCAAATTTGAAAAAAAATCCTGAGTTAACCTCGGCATGTGCGTTTTGTTCTTTTGGTGTTATCTAAAACATAAACCCGTGTCTGATATATTCAATATGCACAATCTGATACTCGTACCTACATTTATTAAGTACTAAGGAGGTACATTTACTATTAAGAAAACTGCCCTGAAAATAATACAATCTTTTGTTCAATAAATACAAATATCTACTTTAAGGGTAGTTCACACACATGAATATAATGATTTTTCTCAAAAAAAGAAACATAGGGCTAAGCATATAAAAAAAAAACTTCTCATACTACTTGCATAAACCAGCTGATCAGTTTCACTATGAGATGGACGTTTACTTTTACTATTTGACCCTATACATATTTATTATAGAAACATGTTTAACGAATAAACCCATTGTGTTAACCAAATAATTTTTATTCTATTCTATTCTATTTAAGTCACCTATTTGTATTAATTAAAAAATAAGGTAAAGATTATACCTATAACAAAAAATATTTTAAGGATTTGGCGATATAAAGAAGTAAAATCATAATAATACCTAATTGCAATTTACCTTGTATGTCACGAGCTTGTGGTGTTTTGAAAGTGGAGGAAGTTTTATACGAGTCAACACTTTGCCAACCAGATTAGTGGTTAAAAATTCGGGCATACTCAAATTTATTTCGTTTTGGTGCCGATCGGCTGCAAAATAAAAAGAATTCAGATATCCCAAATTTTCTGTACATATTTTTGGCGGTTAACTATTTGTAAAACGAAGTTTTTTGTTCACTTACTAAGAGAAATGATAGCGCCCACACAATCAAGCAATAGGAATATATCAGACTGAAAATCTGGGTGATCATGTTTCAAAACTAGATTTCCAGCCAATGTGCCAATCTGTCAACAGAAAATATTAACGATGATATTTATGGGTTAAAAGGAAATCATTCAAATCAAAAAAATATGGTATATTTTTATATCTTACGTTTCGCACAGGAATATGGGCCACGCGACTTATGTGATTCGTACAAAATTTTCAAATACCAAAAGTCTTCATCAGATTTACTCAATTGGTCAAAAAGTTTCAAAGTATCAGTGAGGGTCATGTTAGCTCCAAGCACCAAGTTCACGTCCATATAATGAGTTTGCAGTTCTTTTATTTGGGTGATATCTATCAAAACCTTTGGATACGTAATGATCGGTCTTACTCCTGAAAATCAATTAATATACTTAATGTAGCAATCACACATGTATAAAATACCCAAATAAAATATTAATAGGTACCTATTTTTGATTGAACATAACATTTAGAACTACTATTTAAAAGACTCATATTCACTTACCTTTCGCGGTATTTCCAGCAACTAACATGTAAGATTCATGTCCAATTTTATCTAAAGTTTCAAAAATCATTTTGACATCATTTGCAGTAAACCACAGCTTACCATCCGCCATTTTTATTTTCTTTGGTACGACTTCCGTCGATGCCCCTTCAGTTTTAACGTGAACCATGCACCATTCCTGGAATTCTTTGGTGCACGTATCGTTGCAGTCTTTTCCCGATTTCGGGCAAACGTGTTTATCAATATCCTCGATGTCCTTGATTTTCTGGAGTGTAATAGGGTTCGCATCAATTGCTAATGACTTAAAGGCCTCCAAAATCGGTCTGTAGCCCGTGCACCGACATAAATTACTTCCGAATGAGTCTTCAATTTCTTTTTCATGTTAGGTCATGTTTTTGTTGAAGTAAACTAGAAAAAATGATTTTATTATCGGAGAGTAGCATAAACGCTGATAATAATAAAGTAATCGAATAATATGATTTAAGCATTGAAATATTCCACAGAAATACAATTTTCATAAGTACATCATGCACTATAAATTTTCGTCGCTAAATATTTTAACATAATTGTTGACGGGCAAAATCGGGGGCAAAGTTGTATGATCAGCTAATCCTAAAAATCCCGGGGCTTGCGCACTTTAATCCCGAAAATAAAGGGACTGAAATATGCCCAGGATCCCGGTATACCCCTACATTTGGGCGCATACCCAGAGGACATAACCCGTGATAGCCCCGTCAGCTCGGGTAGGTATGCATTTCTCAAAGCGACAAAAAAACCGTTAAACCATGGCGCTGGTATAATGTGAGCCCCAAAAAAGTAAGTATTGCTTTACCTGTACATGCTCATAATGAAACCAGGGCTACAGTAGCCGCACTGCGAGCCAAAGAAGTGGTTGAGTCGTTTCTGGATGATGTTGTAACCGATTTTTCTATTACCGATGCCTTCGATGGTTGTTATGTTCCAGTTGTCACACGACATGATCGCGACGAGGCACTGAAAGCGACTTTCATAATATTGTATAGGATCACCTTCTAATGAACTAAACTAAGAAACGAAGAGAGGTTTCTTTGATAAAAATCAAATGGCGGCGCAAATTTGGGGAGTAAGCATTATGGTTTACGTAGTTACCCCTATCTAGTAAATACTATTTGAATTTTGAAAATAGTATTGTAAGTTTTCTTTGAAAGTGAAATGTTCTTAGAACCTATACTAATGTTTTTCGGTAGCGTGTAAGATGCGATGACATTGAATAATAATGTTTCGCTGAATGTGCTCAACGATATCAATCCGTGTGAAATGCGACATCTAAAGCGCGACCGAAAAGGCGAGTAGTGTCTTGCTCCTAACGGATGAGAAATTTACCGAGTTGACAGAAAAAGAGACATCCTCGCCGACATGAGGTGTGGCCAGCCTCACGTTGACGATGCAGGCTCCGCAGCCTCCTTCCTGGCACATGTATTTAGTGCCGCGCAGCTCTGCATGACGCCGGATGAACTCATTCAACGTCGTGTCCAAAGTG
The DNA here is from genome assembly GCA_014851415.1 of Cnaphalocrocis medinalis. Taxonomy (NCBI): domain Eukaryota; kingdom Metazoa; phylum Arthropoda; class Insecta; order Lepidoptera; family Crambidae; genus Cnaphalocrocis; species Cnaphalocrocis medinalis. The sequence goes on along the minus strand of CM026275.1, from coordinate 6,800,403 downwards.
AACTCACCACCAGCTACAAAGTAAACAAATTAACATCGACCTCATTGCAACAGTTGAATTGAATTGCTGACAGGTACTAAATTACTTATCAGCTGTAATGCGAAGTACGTTATTGAGGTTTCATTATTGCCTTCATACTAAAAATTGTTGCATATTTATTATACCTACTATTTGCAGTATTATTTATTTTAATTTAGGAATTAGGTATTTTTTACAAATGCATTATCAGTCTGATTGAATCTTATCGTGTCGTGAATAATAGTTACAAAAACATATTTTATCTCAGTTTAATATAAGGAATGAAATTGGAAAAGAAATCAACTATTCGTCTTGTATAACACCACTTTTCCGGCCAAATCAGAGGCAGGTTAACCCAACACCATTAGAAAAATATCTAGCCCTTAAACAGATATGTCATCATAAATGATGCGTTTAACGCCAAACAGATAAATTGAAGAAGAACATTAAAAGCACTAGATCGAAAGAAATGACAGTCTTTGAATCACTAGTTAAGAACTTTCACCACTTTTTACTTGGACAAATTCTTACCGCTGTATTTCCTTCCATTAATTGTAAAATACACTCTATCCATGTCGGCAACTCAATACATATTTTTGCTTTAAAATACGAGCTCTACCATTTATATACTTGATCAATAAACTAAAGAGTTAACAAAACGTTTCCCGCGTTTTTACTCGCTAGTTTTGTGCAACAATGTTAAATGTTAATCTGCCTGACCTTTTGCTGAGTCTACGTCGCTGTATTGCAGGCACTGGTTTGTATGTATGAAGTTAGATGAAGCCAAAAATTATGAGAATTTTGATTTATGTATTTTTCGTTAAGTTGGAAAAAAATGTAGCTGTAGGTTCCAAATTTTACCCATGCTTATTGTTACTTTTAACCAAATGAAAGAAATGAAACCGAAAATTTATAATTTAACTAACTTACCTACAATTTTTACGGAACCCTCTTCTCTTTTTTGTACGGGCTTTTTCGCAATCAGGCTTCAGGAACGTCCATTTCGCGTGCGGAGGGTGATGGCGGCCGGTCTTCGCTTCAGCCAGACAAGTTTTTTTAGGAAACCTGACAATGCTTTCTCAAGGTTACAAGCTTTATGCTAAATTTTTGATAAGTTACTAGACTTCCTAGTAACCAGATGAAAGGCTATTTACAATTTTTACGCAATTCTAACAGACTCTCGGCTGGTTTTAGAATTGAGAATTTGAAGTGAAGCACTACTAAAGTACAAACTTTGACAGTTGAGTCATACTTCAATATGCCAAAGTTTGTACTTAAGCAGTGCTTAACTTCAAATTCTCAATTCAGAAACCGGTCTTCTGTGCGCAATTCCATGGTCTCCTGTATTTTCATCTTGATATCAGAAAAACAATCCATATTTGTAGATAATATCGTACATAATTTTACATCTATTTTATTTTACCTTACTACATCTAATTTCGTACGTACAATACACAAACAGAAAACATGATCTTTTAAATATAGACAATAAATAATGAAATAATGAATATTAATCGCGGTTAAGGATTACATTGCATTGCAGACTATATGAAGAAAACGATTACCAACGTTACGTACAGGATGTAAACGTACTTATAGTATGATCGTAGTTCATACAAACAAGTAGGTATGCATTCGTTCCACGTACCTATCTGTGCACACTACATGCCCTTCTAATCATAAACGTCTCTTCCTGCGGTTGTATTCTTACATCGAACCACACGCAAGCGGCTGTCATTCCATCCTCATCATCTTGATGGTTGGCGATCTAGCATCTGTGCGTTTCTCGAGGAATTTTCTTCCACGAACCTCAATTTTGTGGAATGGTTTAGCTGCGGCAGTATTTCCTGACGGCTATGACTTCGTGACTTTCAAGAAAAGAGCGTACTCCTTCTTAAAAGGCCGGCAACACATCAGCGACATCTCTGATCTCGCAGCAGCGGTGATTACTTACCAGCAGGTGACCTGCTTGCTCGTTTGCCGCCTCTAGTATATAAAAAACGTAATACTATATCAACTTTAAAAACATAGAAATAAGATTGAATTTTCTAACTTCGCAAAATTTTATTGGGAACTGCGGCTGCGCCTCGCGTGGTGACCGAATTGTCGTTATATTATTTTTAACTAGTGGCGTGCCATCACTTCGTTTCGGAAGATTAGTTTTAAGCCAAACCAATAGATGGCGCTGTACGTACACTACATTGTAAAAGTGTTTCGGTTTAGTTACTTATAAGCCTTTACTTGTCTGGAAGTTACCTAATTTTTAATTAGGGATGAGTAAGAAAAAATTATTTTACGTTAGAATAATATCTAAACAAATATAATCAGAAAGCTCCGACCAATCGGGGGATAGCTTAGTAGTTCGGATAGTTACACGTGTTACTATAAGTCAACCATAAAAGATAGATAGATATGATGTTGTAAGATATTTTTACTGCTCTGCTTCTATTGATTGTAGTGTATTGAAAAGTATACTTGAATAGGCGCAGTAGTATGTAATTGTACCAAGTTTCGTTAAATTCTATCGAGTAGTTTTTTCTATAACGAACATACTTGCCGTCTATACAGACAGTCAAAATTTTTACTGATTTCATTTTTGGCATCAGTATCGATCATTAATCACACCCTGATACTTATTTGGAAAATTATATTTAATGTACAGAATAGACCTTTTAACAGATTTATTATAAAGTATAGATAGATAGAATACAAATTGTATCTTTATTTATTGCAGCGTAAGTGTTACTCTGATATGTAAGCCACATTATTGTGAAGTTTCATCAAATTTTATTCAGTATTTTTTTGTTAAAGAGCAACAAACGCACTTCCTCACAAACGTTCGTGTTAACAACCTTAGGAAGAGTAGGATGCAGGATATCATAAAATAATATTGAAAATTGTTAATTATGAAATATCCTTATTTATTAATTAACACTACATAATAATGAGCGAATTATCCTGGAAAAACTGGTCACGCACTACCCATCTATAAACGTGAGAATATATAGGATCGAAAAGAAGAGCCTTAAATGTTTAAAGTAAGCGTGATTTGCTTAAAGGTAATATTGCTTTATTTTTTAAAGAAATAGCTTACAAAATATTATCGAAACATTATTACAATAGGTACCTAATATTGTAACACCTATAATACTTAATAAAGTAAAAATTCTTCAATTTTTGGGTCAGCGGCTTCAAGAACCACTTCATTTGTTACAGGAACATCTGTAAATAAAAAAAACAACTTTATTTTTGACCTGTACGTTATACTTGAGTTTCATTGTGCATAGAGTAACATGTAGGAAAAATCTGAAGTATCCATTCCATTTTATACACTATAACCCGAAGCCTGTATGTACCTACTGAATATAAATAAATAAACACAAAATATGTATTTGAAGATTCTTAATTTGTGGTTTTACCTATAATGAGTTAAATATTTAAACGGGTGCGAAATTTTCCACGTGAGTCCGACTCACATTTGACCAACATTCAATATGTGTTGTGCATAATTTATTTTTTATGCAGGTAGACATTATTACTCACCCAGGTGTAAGTATCCATCTTTGTCATAACCACTTTGATGTCTCGAAAATTGAATAGCTTCTCTAAGACTATCCACCACAGCATAGCCTAAACAAGTAGGAGGCTCACCTACAGCTAAAAGAAAACAAAAATAAAATTATTGAAGTTAAAAATTATTCGGGCAAAAAGTATGTTACGAATTTTTCGAACATACTTAGCTCAGATTTGTGCATTAGGCAAGCGTGGTGATTAAGCCTACCTAAACCCATTATAGTAGAGACTTGATTTCTATGATAAAGGCCTTTGCTCTGCATTGAGACACTATATATACTTATATACTTTACTTTTAAAATCTATAATAGGCATATTTCTATCAGCCTTCATCTTATAGGTACCACCAATAACCAAAGAGTGGTTCGACATTATATATCATCATTATATCAGCGTATTAATTCTGGTTGCATCCGGTCGGGGTCAGATTGGATCAAAGTTCAAAACGTCTAGTAATTCCAATGAAGCGACTGCCGTCTGACCTTCGCAACCCTTTTAGAGAAACCATACAAACTGAATCATGGTTGAAACTGTCCAAATCGTGTAGGTTTTCTTCCGAAGTTCCCCTCCTCACTGCCCAGCCAATATTAAAAATACGCCCATAGTTGGCGCATTTGAATTTGAACCTACGACCTCCCGTTAAGAAAGCGCACGATATTTGCACTGAACTACTATCACTCAATAGCCAAACGTCACGAGGAATGCATTATTCCGCCAGCTGAAGTGTTCCCAAGTTGCTATGATCTGAACGTGCTCAAGAAAAGAGTGAAGATAGGCTATTAATAAAAACCATAAGCCATCCACAGTCTCATCATCACTTACCATTAGGTGAGGTTGCAGCCAATTGTCTGGCTAATAAAAAAACGTCTGGCTAATAAGGCCAAAATCTACTCGACTATTTCATACTGTGATGGAACTTAATTAAACAACAATACCTTTTGAACCCAAAATGCCTGCTGGATTGTAAGTGTGTTGGCGCATGTAAACACGGAAATCATGTGGAATATCTTTTGTGCCGAATATTTTGTAGTTCCAACTTCGATCTGTATAAATTTCTCCCGTGTTTTTATTTAATTGGATTTCCTCCATAGTCCAACAGCCCAAGGCCTGAATGAATGCTCCTTCAACCTTTATAGTGAAATAACATAACAATAGATATAATGAGGCAAGAAAAAGGGTTTTCAAGGAACTAATAAATTCCGGGGTGACATCCTAGTAAACGACTACGAGTATCATTAATTTTAAAGACTTATTTATTGACTCTTGAGGAATTGAAATTTTGGTAGTAAAATATCTCCTTATTAATGATCTTAGATCACCTTGTTCGCATTAAAAAAACCTTTAATGTAAATAACATATTAAATAAATTCACAGAATATCTCATACATGACCTGACTCCGTATTAAGTAGCTAACTTGTGTGACAGATATCAGAAAACAGAGGACCACAAATATAATACTTGATAACATATATTATAATTATAACACCTAAACACTGAACAAACACAAGTGTTCATCACACGAATGTTTGTTTAGGGTGGGGATCGAGCCCAAGACCTATGGCAGGGTAATTACAAAAATACCCCATCCGGCTAGTCAATAATAATTATCAATATTATTTATCTACTAAGATTGTAAAATTTACAATCAATAGTAGAGTTAAAGAGAGAATGACGAAGTGGAAAGTTGGCCCGACTCGGAAAAATATAATATATTTGCCTTTTGCAATAGATAAATAAGATTACGAATTATAGATACCTGACCCACATCCAGAATGGGATTAATAGAGCGACCGGCATCTTCGAATACATCGGCTCTGACAATCCATTTTCTACCAGTCAATACGTCAATTTCGACTTCGATTGCGGATATTCCAAAAACAGTGTATTCAACTAGTCTCGGATCATTAGGGCTGGTAAGATAATTTGCCTGCAGATTGATGCCCTGCAGATCTGCGGCAAACACAACTTCTTCCCACGTGGCGTTGGGCATCGCCGCGCGAACAGGCGCTAATCTCGCCTTTATTTCCTCACAAGCTCGTATCACAGCATACGCAGAGCACTCTGTTGATATACTCGAAGCTGTCCCGTAATTGTTTGGATTTGCAATGTTGGTTAGCGGCAATATCGCCACTTTTTCAAAGGGTATTCCAAATTCTTTCGCCGCCACCTGTGCAATTCTTGTATTGATACCTTGACCAATTTCACAACCTCCTATATTCACAATAACGCTGCCATCGCCGTGATAAACTGATACCAAAGCTGAATAATTCCCAACATATTGCACTGGAAATCCACTAAGATTTATCTTTAAGGCTCTTTTTTTCCAACGGTTTTCAGTGTTAAAATGCTTGATGAATTTCTGTCTGTCTTCGAAATGTATTTTTTTCAGGAACATAGGCAACAGTGTTGGAAACGCATTGTCATTTTTTCGGAAGTTTGCAAAACGAACTGATACAGGATCTTTTTTTAATTCTATTGCTATATGTTCCATTATATGTTCAATCGCCGCAATACCTTGAAATCCACCTTGAAAATAAATACAAGTTATTAGATAAATAAATAATTTGATCTTAAACAAAATAAATATTTTACCGTGAACAGACCTGGTGCTCTCATATAACAGTTTCCCGGTAGATCAGTTAAAACTCCATAAGAATCTACTTTCCATCTTGTAGAATTATAGCAATTTACTAAAGAAGTCGTTACGTATTGGTTCTCGGTTCCATTGGAATTCAAACCATCATTGTCGTAAACTGTTGCGTTCATATACTGAATTTCACCTTCGTCATCGACTCCAACCTTAAATCAAGCATGTTTACTATTAACAGATAATCCACGACACGTATTATCGCACATACCACCTTAGACCTCATACACTTAACATCAGGTGTGATCGAGGTCAAATACTTGTCTGTCGTAAAAAAAACATTCCAATTGTGTGTATAGTTTTAGGACTATTCAAAGAATAAAAAGCCAAAGAGATGCAAGAGCACTTGAAGAGTACAGATAGGTAATAAGCTAACTAAGAACTGTTTCTTAATCAACACTGAAGGTGTTGATCAAAACTCAAAAATGTTGTTAGATACCTAAATTTCAAACTTTAAAAACTGTTTACTTAGACTCGAATTTATCTTTTAAGTCTTTATTTCAGGAACATATTTCACATTCGTCATCAACTTCAATCTTCATTCAAGCATGTTTAGTATTAGCAGATAATCCAATGTTTCTCTGTTATAACAAAAGTGTCATTTATTAATTAATGAAATATGGCCCTCTGCCACAAGTTCAAGCGTTTCGTATATTTTTATATACAGACCTCGTAATCTATTTGAGTGTTTACGCGCTTTCCAGTTGCCCGCATAATGTGTGGCAAGCGCATAGCCATTCGGCACGGCTTATTCAGTATCTTGCTTACTAGTGCTGTGGCACACGCGGCGAAATTACTTCTGCTCAACTTGCACCCAAATCCACCACCACATCTTCTTGTAATTACAGTTACCCTTCAAACAAACAAAAAAATATCGTTATCTAACATACCTATTACTATGAACCTGTTTAAGAGACATCTAGAACACTTACAAACTTTCAGGTATTTTCAAGACTTGAGCAATAGCTGCTTGTACGTGGTCATTGCTTTGCGTGGAGCAATATACCTCCAAACGGTCATCGACTGGTTTAACAGTGGTTGTATGCAACTCCATCATAAAGTGATATTGCGATGGACTGTAGAATTGACCTTTTATTACTTTTTTCACATTCACCCCTTTTTCAGTAGGCGTTATCCCGGGATACATCACAAGTCTGTTCTCTTCTTTAGGAGCCTTTATTGCATCTTCTATCGTGAGCACTAATGGCCTTTTGGGAATATTCTTACAGTTAACTTTGACGAAATTGGCGGCTCGATCTGCAATTGCTTGAGTTTTGGCGACAACAATAGCCACAGGTTGGTTATAATAACTAATTTTATGGCTTGCCAACAATTCTTCTTTTTCATTGAAATTAAAGATACCTATTTTCATAGCATTATTACTTCCAGGTATATCAGCTGATGTAAGAACTGTTATAACATGTTCGATTTTCTAGAATATAAATAAAACTATGTAACAACATAAAAAGAAAGGCAGTTTTGACTTGTCGCAAAGTCATTTGATTTAAATAAATAAATGATTAATAAATTCACATAACATCTCATATATTGAGCTGACTCCGTAAGTACTTAGTATCTTGAACACTTGGGTTACAAATGACCGACAACAGAGGTCGAATTTTATTACACCCAGACACCGAAAAAATACAAGGTTTGTTCAGGGTGGAGGTTTAACCCACGACCTTTGGCGTATAAGGTTGCTACCAAATGTGCCATCGGGCCAGTCACTATGGCATACTTATACGAGTATAGCATATATGTACAAACCATGGCTTGGGATACATCAATAGATTCAATTTCTCCTTTTGCCGTGGTGGACAGTGCAAAGGAAGCAAAAACTTCATTATGAATTTTTGGAATATCATCATTATATTCCGCTTCTCCAGCACATTGCATTATCCCTTCCCTTTTCAGCATCGGTTGAGTTAGAGGGTAATCCGCTTCATCAGTCTCGAACTCCTGATAACTCTGGCTTACAGAAGGTCTGTCTTCAAATGGTGTAGTACTGCCAGTTTTATAATATGGGCTCAAAATATCCGCTGGACAAATTTTTAGGATACACTGTAAATTGATGAATACAATTAAAGCGTTACCTACAACTTTTAAAGACTTTTTAACCGACTTAAATACGAGTATATTATTTTATGACATTTGAAAACTGCATAAGCGACGCCGCGGGCGCATTCCAGTGTTATAAAATACCAAAGTAGGAAAAAGTTGCAATGCAGAACTCCATAAAGTTTACCTTATAGAACAAGTTAATCGCCAACTTCTTTTTGAAAACAGGTGATGGGTCTGGTGGGTTCTCTACTGGGTTTATCTCCGATTGCAAACAATGCAAGGCCCCTTGTAAAACATCATTGTCGAAGATGTTTCGACCAATCAAATACTTCTCCGTTTTATACGCATGTGTGAAAACTGGCGTTATTCCTCCATACACGATGCGAGCTTCAGTAATCTTTCCGCTAACAGGGTCGAATTTGAAAAAAAATCCTGAGTTAACCTCGGCATGTGCGTTTTGTTCTTTTGGTGCTATCTAAAACATAAATCCATGTTTGATATATTTCAATATCGACGCCTCCGGGCAATAAGTCGGTAATAAAAAAAATACAGGAGAGACGATTTACTGTTTCTGTCGGATTAGGTATATATTTAAACAAATTGATATATCAAAACGATTCGAAATGTAATCGATCGTTTACTATAAAACATCTTTTGATGAAGATATGTATAAACGGAAAATAAGTAAAAACCAAAATTCCATTAATTTAATGCTGTTTGACTTAATAACTACCTTGTATGTCACGAGCTTGTGGTGTTTTGAAAGTGGAGGAAGTTTTATACGAGTCAACACTTTGCCAACCAGATTAGTGGTTAAAAATTCGGGCATACTCAAATTTATTTCGTTTTGGTGCCGATCAGCTGCAAAATAAAAATAATTCAGATATCTAACATTCTCTGTACATACATATTTTTGGCAGTAAACTATTTGTGCAACGATTTTTTCTGGTCACTTACTAAGAGAAATGATAGCGCCCACACAATCAAGCAATAAGAATATATCAGATTGAAAATCTGGGTGATCATGTTTCAAAACTAAACTCCCAGCCAATGTGCCAATCTGTCAACAGAAAATATTTACGAGGATATATAGTATAAATTTTAACGAAATAGTTCAACTTAAATAAATTATGTTATCTTTCTTCATATTACGTTTCGCACAGGAATATGGGCCACGCGACTTATGTGTTCGTACAAAATTTTCAAATACCAAAAGTCTTCATCAGATTTACTCAATTGGTCAAAAAGTTTCAAAGTATCAGTGAGGGTCATGTTAGCTCCAAGCACCAAGTTCACGTCCATATAATGAGTTTGCAGTTCTTTTATTTGGTTGATATCTATCAAAACCTTTGGATACGTAATAATCGGTTTTGCTCCTAGAAAACAAAATAACTAGGTAAGTATGACGTAAAAATCACACACGTATAATTCCATCATTATAATATCAACTATAAAAGATATCAACCTTAAATATATATAAATTATTTTTGATTGAACTTGAAATATGTTAGAACTAGATACCGATAAAATAACTAGATAGAGATAAAATACTTTCTTTCACTTACCTTTCGCAGTATTTCCAGCAACTAACATATAAGATTCATAACCAATTTGATCTAAAGTTTCAAAAATCGTTTTGACATCGTTTGCAATGAACCACAGCTTACCATCCGCCAGTTTTATTTTCTTTGGTATGACTTCCATCGATGTCTCTTCGCTTTTAACGTGAACCATGCACCATTCCTGGAATTCTTTGGTGCACGAATCATTGCAGTCTTTTCCCGATTTCGGGCAAACGTGTTTATCAATATCCTCGATGTCCTTGATTTTCTGGAGTGTAATAGGGTTTCGCATCAATTGCTAACGACTTAAAGGCCTCCAAAATCGGTCTGTAGCCCGTGCACCGACATAAATTGCTTCCGAATGAGTCTTCAATTTCTTTTTCTGTTAGATCATGTTTTTCTTGAAGTAAACTAGAAAAAAATTAATTACTAACGGAACACATTATAAACGCTAAATCGTTAACTAATAATTTCAATATCGTCTATCTATATCATCTACACTATCTACACTATATTATTTATTATAAAACTAAGTGGCTTGCCCTCACTTAGTTTCGGAAGATTAGTTTTAAGCCAAGCCAATAGATGGCGCTGGCCGTACATTACATTGCAATAGTTTTTCGGCTTAGTTACTTATAAGCCTTTTCGTTGTCCTGAATCTCTTATTTTTAAGTTAGGTATGAGTGACAGCATTATAAACGTAAAAGTAAACAACTACAATCAGAAAACTCCGAGCTATACCTCTCTACAGATATACTCGTAAGTATAGATTCAAATATTATTAACTTAATTATTGTTGACAGGTGAAATCGGGGAATGAAAATCTTATGCTTAGTTAATATAAAAAATCCCGGAGCTTGCATATTTTGGTCTCGAAAATAACGGGACTGAAATACGACCATAGTGACCTGCAACCTATACTTTGGGCACATACCCAGAGGAGAGACACAACCCGTGATAGCCCCCTCCCGTTTCTTATGGCGACAAAAAAACCTTTAAGCGATTGTGCTGGCCTTAAGTGAGTCCCAAGTAAGTAAGTATATTGCTTTACCTGTACATGCTCATAATGAAACCAGGGCTGCAGTAGCCGCACTGAGAGCCAAAGAAGTGGTTGAGTCGTTTCTGGATGATGTTGTAACCGATTTTTCTATTACCGATGCCTTCGATGGTTGTTATGTTCCAGTTGTCACACGACATGATCGCGACGAGGCACTGAAAGTGACTTCATATTGTATACGAACGTCTAATGAAACACAACCTAAAAGATTTTTCTATAATAAAAATCAAATGGCGGCTTTATTTGGGGAACAAGAATTTTGATTTACGTGGTTCTGTGATCTAGTAAATTCTGTTTGAATTTTGAATAAAGGATTGTTAGTTTTTTTTTTAAGTTTTATGTTTTTAGAACCATGACACTACATGTTTTTCGGTCTCCTATAAGACGTGGTGTAACATAAAATAATAATGATTCGCTGAGTGTGCCCGACGATGCCAATCCGTGTGAAATGCGACATCTAAGACGCGACTAAAAAGGCGCGTAGTGTGTCTTGGCCCTAATGGATAAGAAATTTACCGAGTTGACAGAAAAAGAGACATCCTCGCCGACATGAGGTGTGGCCAGCCTCACGTTGACGATGCAGGCTCCGCAGCCTCCTTCCTGGCACATGTATTTAGTGCCGCGCAGCTCTGCATGACGCCGGATGAACTCGTTCAATGTCGTGTCCAAAGTGAACTCACCACCAGCTGAGCCATACAAAATACACAAATGAACATTGACCTCATAGCAACATCTGAATTTAAAAAAATGCTGATAATAAATAACAAATCAGCTGTAATAAAATTTTATAAATATTAATATATCAAATTTAATAAAACAAAATTTAAATTGGAATGAAATAGGAAAAAAGATAACTAAGTAGGTACTCCTCTAGTCATATCACCACTATTCTCGCCTACTCAGAGGCAGATTCACCCAAAACACTTTGAAAAATTAAGGGTTCCTTTCCTTAAAGGTTCATTCGATATGTAGGTACCTATTCATAAATGATGCGTTTAACACAAAACAGATAAATTGAAAAAAAAAAACCGTTAAAACCACTAAATCGAAAGAAATAAGTCTCTAAATCACAAGTAAAGAACTTTCACCACCTTTTACTTGAACAAATTCTTACCGCTGTATTTTCTTCCATTAATTGTAAAAAACACTCTATCCATGTCTATAACTCAATATCTATTTTTGCTTCAAAATGCGAGCCTTACTATTTATATACTTGATCAATCTACCAAAGAGTTGATAAAACGTTTCCCGCGTTTTTACTCGCTAGTTTTGTACAACATTGTATGTTATTCTTGAGGGCACTGGTTTTTATGTATGAAATTTGATGAAGCCATGATGATTGTTGTACAAGTTGGCAAAAAGTTTGTAGATAGATGTAGGTTACCTACAAACTTAATGTTAAATTAATGTGCGCAACTCCATGATCCGTTTTTTTCTCTTAATACAACAAAAAAATCTATACTGGATAATATCGTACAGTCAGCCACACATCAGGTTACTATAATCTGTCAAATCTTCTTAATAATTGATATTCAATCTTATGTGTATGACAGTCAGATGAAAGTCGATTGAAGAAATTTGACAGATTTGTTTACTTTGATGTGTGACTGTACGTACATAATTTTACCTTTCCTTTATTTAACCTAATAAATCTAATTTCCAACGTACGTACGTACACGTAACACAAACAGAAAATATGATATTTTTGATATAGACGGTAAACAATGAATATTGATAACAATTAAGAGTTACATTGTTGCACACTACCTGAAGAAAACAATTACCTATGTTTTATGCAGGATGTAAGTACTTACTTAATGATCGTAGATCATTCAAACAAGTAAGTAATCGTCCGTTTTCACGTACTTATGTTTGTACACGTATAATATTTATTATAAACGTAATACAATTTTGCAAAGTAATAAAAATCTACCTTACAACTTATCAGATTACATTTTTTCACTTCGCATTTGAGAAATAATGAGTTTCTGATCGAAGATCTTTTATGGTTGACTCTTAAAAAATAAGAGGTAGCTTACCACGACAACCAAAATGCTAAACCGAAAGATATGAGTAACTAAACCGAAACACTTTTGCAATTTAAAGTACGTACAGCGCTATCTATTGGCTTGGCTTAAAACTAATCTCCCGAAACGAAGTGAGGGCATATCACTCGTTAGAAAAATAAATTCACAAACTAGTTATCTTAAAAACTTCGAGCACACTAGTTATCTAAATTTATGTTCCGCGTAATCACCAGTCGTTAAGAAGTTTTTCACTCATTATCAAGCGAAAACCTATTGTCGCCATTAAGTGGGTTAACACTTCGTTTAACGAATCGTCTCACTTTTAAACAATAGATCCTTATCTGAGCTTTAATTAATTAAACTGGAGTTTAAGAGTGCACTGTCGCACAATAAAAGATTGTGCCAGCGGGGGATTATCTTCATTTGGCTACGAGAGCTGCCGAGACCGTCCTATCTATTTCTTCTGACTTTAAAGTGCTCTTACGTTTTATTCACCCTGGACTGTTCCGCTAACTAGGCACTATACTTAGTCATTGAAATATTTTTTTTTGGTACAGGTAAAGTTGTAGTAAACCATAGGATTTTCCGTGTACACATCCTACTTCCTACATTAGTATGGGAAAGAATATGAAGTTTTATGGGGAACCTCAAAAATCCAAAGCTGAATTTTGCACTCAATCATAAGGTATTTTTAGGACCACAAATGTACAAAGGTATATCCATAACGAAGTGCTGACCTAGGACGTCCATGGCTCCCTTCTCCTAAATTGGTGACAGTTTTTATTATTTTTCATTTCACTCGAAACCGGTTTATGAGTTAAATAAAAGATTATTATTAAATTACCTGTTAAAAGCAAACTGTTTGTTACTTCATTCTGAATGCACTGCCTTACCCCTAATCAAATCGCTATATTTTTCCTTAACCCCGAGGTTGTCTGGAAGAGATCGCTATTACCGATAAGGCTGCTTACATTGTACTAGCATATAACCATAATAAAAGATTTGTAAACTTTTTGCAAAAAAGAGTATCTATTGATCATCATCAGCCTGTTGCAGTCCACTGTTGGACGTAAGTCTCTCCAAATGCTCGATCGATCTTCGGCTACTCGCATCCAGTTCTAACCTAGCCATCGTCACTCCATCCGGCCTGATTTATTGATCAGAAACAAAATTTTTAGTTTGAACGAAAATTCAAATTAAAGTTTATTTTCGTTTGGCGTTGGCATGTAAATCAACTGGCCTAAGCGGAGAGGGGCGTGAATCGAGTCAGTGTCAGACAAGCGTGTGAGTTCAGATCGAGTAATCTGCAGAGTGCACGAGCAAAAGCCGCCGCTGTTGCCGATCTTTGATAGCAGAGAAGAGCAAACATTAAAAACTAGCGTTGATCTAGTGTTGGTAGCGAACGTGCCCGTTGATGCTCGGATGTACAAGGGATTATTACGGAGCCTGTATTAGTTAGTTCATCTCATTAAAACTGAAGTTGTACAGTAACTAACTCAGACCTATACCTAAGCACCGTCCGAGGCTAGATCAAAACATAATACTTTTTTATGAGATAAAGAGGCAAACAAGCAAGTGAGATGGTAAGTGATCACTGCCGCCTATGCCATCAGCCACACCAGGAGTGCAAAAACACAGTGAAGACCCATACAGACATTATCCTGAACTTATATTTAAAGACTCCCTTTTCAATTTGCTGTACTTTTCTAGCCCACTAATCTCTCTCTTCCAGACAAGAAGAGAGAGACTAGCGATAAGACCGGTGAAATTGTATTTACTTACTATAGTCTTCATAGTATTAAGTTCTGTAACATTCTGCGTAATAAAAAGTATTTATCTATCTTCTTTGTGCTGAATGTAGTCTCAAGCTGTAACCATAGATAGCGCTAGGTGTCGATTATGTCTTATGTATTCTTCTTGTCGGTTTACCTACAATTCTTGTTACAGTCTATGTGGGGGTACGGCAGTGCCCTCGCCAAGTTGAATCGTACCAAAAATCAAATTCAAATAATGTATTACTTCTGAGATACGGTGTATTTTCATAATTGACTCTGACATATTAATTATTAAAATACCAGCAAATTAAGGCAGAAGGTTCATTAAGTAGCGACTAAATGAATAACTGAGTTAATAAATGAATTCGTAGAGTTTAAGTAGTGAATAAATGAATAATTGACTTGGTATTACAAGGATCTCACAAACTTTACGGTGTAACAAATGACTTGCGCAACCTGGTTTTTGATAGGTATGGTTTTTATGGGTTTGAATTTACCTCCAAATGATATACGTGGTGCTATCTATATGAAGCAACTTTAATTTAGAATTTAATCTTAAGGTGGAAAACGACAAAACGTGGCATAAAAGATAAAGCCAATTAGTTAGTTCATCTCATTAAAAATGAAGTTGTACAGTAACTAACTCAGACCTATACCTAAGCACCGTCCGTGTCTAGTTCAAAACATAATACGTTTTTTTATGAGATAAGGAGGCAAACAAGCAAGTGGAGATGGTAAGTGATCACTGCCGCCTATGCCATCAGCCACACCAGGAGTGCAGAAACACAGTGAAGACCCATACAGACATTATCCTGAACTTATATTTACAGACTCCCTTTTCAATTCGCTGTACTTTTCTACCCCACTAATCTCTCT
This sequence comes from Cnaphalocrocis medinalis, assembly GCA_014851415.1. Lineage (NCBI taxonomy): Eukaryota > Metazoa > Arthropoda > Insecta > Lepidoptera > Crambidae > Cnaphalocrocis > Cnaphalocrocis medinalis. The sequence goes on along the minus strand of CM026275.1, from coordinate 6,784,806 downwards.
CTTCCAGACAAGAAGAAAGAGACTAGCGATAAGACCGGTGAAATTGTATTTACTTACCTATGTCTTAATAGTATTAAGTTCTGTTACATTCTGCATAATAAAACAAAATTATCTATCTTCTTTAGCGCTGGGCGTCGATTATGTCTTATGTATTCTTCTTGTCGGTTTACCTACAATTCTTGTTACAGTCTATGTGGGGGTACGGCAGTGACCTCGCCAAGTTGAATCGTACCAAAAATCAAATTCAAATAATGTATTACTTCTGAGATACGGTGTATTTTCATAATTGACTCTGACATATTAATTATTAAAAATACCTGCAAATTAAGGCAGAAGGTTCATTAAGTAGCGACTAAATGAATAACTGAGTTAATAAATGAATTTGTAGAGTTTAAGTAGTGAATAAATGAATAATTGACTTGGTGTTACAAGGATCTCACAAGATTTACTGTGTAACAACTGACTTGTGCAACCTGGTTTTTTGATAGGTATGGTTTTTATGGGTTTGAATTTACCTCCAAATGATAAACGTGGTGCTATCTGTATGAAGCAACTTTAATTTAGAATTTAACCTTAAGGTGGAAAACGACAAAACGTGGCATAAAAGATAAAGCCAAGATCTTGGCAGTGCTAAAACAGAGCCCAGTTTAAAATAGTCCTACATCTGAATAGTCCCGTGTATGTGAATAATGTGAAGAGCTCGAGGGCCGAGTCAAAACCGGGCTATTGCACTTTGATATAGAGAAGCGGCAACATCAAAACTGGTGCTACCTTCGGCGTGATTTCAAACAAATGATTTAACTGGAAATGAAATGGTTTTTAAAACTGTATCTTTAAATCCACTTATTTTTAATAAATAGATAAGTAAACATTTTATAGGTAGGAAGGCGTTCAGTTATACATTCTCATATTATAGATGGGTCGTGCGTGACAAAGCGTTTCGAGGATACTTCATTATTTAAGTAGTAGTCATTAATAAATATGGATATTTCATGAAAACGTTTGCTGGGATGCATGCCCTGACATATCATAAAATCTTCGTTCCATTTTATAGAACGAAATAATGATAAAAAATTTATTACACATACTTCGCCCAACCTTTATTTCTCCTGTCCCATTTTCTGTCATAACTAAACCCGTAATGTCAGGGCACGTGTCTAAACAAACATTTTTAATTTCCCTGGAGCCCTGCGGCAATTCAGGGGCCGTCTCATTACCGCACCGCAAGACTGCAGCTGGACCGCGTATTACTTGCCAGTATCACGCTGCGAGCAACTCTCCTGACTCGCTTAAACGAGACGAGAGGGAGGGAGAGCACAATATTGACACCATCAATAGTCCACTACGAGTAGTATCGAATCTATCGTTAGTATAAACAATAATTTAGTACGTAATTACTGAGATTTCCACGGCTCCTGGAAAATTAAACCCGTTTGACTTTCGGATAAATATAGAAAAATACGACTAACTAGATATCAGATGCAAGTCTATTTCATTATTACAAGACAAATTATCGTGCTAGTTATACCTACACACCCTTTAATTGGCTAGCTATTTTATTTCAAAGACTTTAGCAATTAAAAAAACTGAAAACAGTTCCATTGAAAATGGAACGCATGAACTAATTGTTGATAATATCTGCTAAGAAAATGGACTTCGGCGTTGAAACTACACTCAATACTACAAAAAATTGTACGGGGTGGATACAGTCGTATCTTAGACAAAGTCGATACAGATCTATTATTAAAATCCACAGTGAGCTCGTTGTGCTGAGTTACAAAGGCAGGGTTGTTAGTGGTCCGGGCGGTGTGTGCGTTTGATGCGCGTCTCGGATATTGTCTCAAGGAGCGGTGCCATGATGAGGCAGTCGGATTGTCCCGGCTCAAGGGAAATTAAAACATTTGCTTAGACACTTTTGAGGCGCACATTAACTATTATTTAAATGCGACCAACAAATCCAGGATAAAAATAAATAGCTTAATAAAATTTCTAGCATCAATGGAAACTTTACCTATTGAGTAGGTAAGGTACCTACTTAATAGGCAAAGTTTCCAATAGGATGTCAATAGGATGTTATAGTCTATTTATTCATTAAAACCCTTATTCATTATTTAATATGGGCTTTATGACTAATAAATATTTTATTTAGCAAGAATAGAAAATTAGAATTTTGCTGAAAAAAAGGTCATGGAATGGTCAGGTACTTAATGTTCACCTAAATGATGATCTAACGCCCTATGATGTCGGTACTGTGTACTTATTCATTTATGCTTTGTTTTTTTTATATAATATATACAAAGAAATCCCTGTAGGTATATGTTACCAACAAGCATTGTTATCGACACTAAAAGTGCACTTACTCCAAATTTCAATTCTATGGGTTGGGACACTGGAAAACAAGCCTTTTTAGTTTACACGATTTGACCTTTATAGTTATACAAACATTGCAAATAAAATAAAAGGTTGTAACAATAAAAATTGCTGTAGAAACTACACGAGAAACAACCATTTATTTAAGGACTGCATAAGGCTTCCGCGTGTCTTCAAGATTTTATCGATGAGGCCATTTCTCTGTAATTCGAGATATATTTTACCAAACGAAAAAATTCTAGCAAATAAAAGACAAAACAAGGCGATGTTTTCGCCGTCGGCACAACATCCATCATGACTGTTACGCGGCAAATCGCTGACAATATCGATTACTGCGAAGAAAAATAATATTTATGGCGCTTGCCAGTCAACTTTCTACATCGCTCCCTTGTTTGTTTCACTTTTTCAACTCCCGCAAAAGAAACACATTTTCGCGTTGTAAATGTTTAAGAAAAAGTTACAAATTGGAAGCCCATCAATCTGTGAGTGGACCTTTTTATCAGGGGACTAATATGTATTGTTCGCGAAATCCCGATGTATGTCTTTCTGAACTGGCCAGAATCTTATAAAAGTTCCTCTAATTCTTGGGAATTGATAGACAGTTTGACAATTCCGATAATGCGGATGATTAGTTGTCGAAAGTTTTGAAAGCATCCTGCTTTGTTCACAGGGATCAAGAGCGACAAGCGTTAGAGGGCATCTAACTATAGGGAATAAGGTTGAAAATCACATCACTCTTGAATTAGGACCTTTTATGTTTTAACGGTCTTTCAAATAGTTATTTCTTGTAGCTTCTGCTTTACCCGGATAGATAAATATTTGTTTAATCTAAGTGGTCCGGTTTACTCTGAACATTTTACGTATTCATGGATAGAAAAACCGGGGATAAAATTATCAACAGAACGATAAACAAAATATAGCTATACAAATAGATTTTCTATTTAGTTTGTAAAGTTCATACCGCAAAGTATGAATGCGAGTGAAGAAGCAAATTGGATATTTATATTTCACTTAAATGAGTTTCAGTGCAATAAGCCATTCCCGATCACTTCGAACTGTTCAATTTGTATCGCAGCATGTCCCTCGCTGCACGGTGGTTCAACCTCATAAGCGCAGAGGTCAAAACCCTTTTGTTACGATTGAAAATTGTAAAAAAAAACACCATATAATCTAAATGGTAACCTTAGAAATTAATGCCTATAGCTAAACGAACTGATGAACGATGGACCTGGCCCTGACAGTTGACGATCGGAATCTAGTATTAAGTTACCACCTACTTGAAATGTTAGAACAATGCTTGAACTCTTAAAATAAAATCGACCATGTGGAGTTGGACTCGCCCATGAAGGATAGCAGCAGTAGCCTGTAGCAGTAAGAATTTTTTTTTTCATATTTGATTGAAGGAAAATTCTGGGTTACGATTTTTGACGTATTAAATAAAATACACAGGTTCGTTCGAAGAGGTAATTATCCTTAGTACATTTTATGATAAATTATGATAAAATACATATAAGAATATAATACGGTTTACAAAATACAGACGAAGCTCTTATAGAGTCGTCATGTCTGTCTGTTTATCTGATTTTGATTTTCGCCAATTGGCTATGAAACATAAAGAAAACTATTACAATCAGTACTTAAAAGGCTTTTGTATTTAAAAGTTCGTAATGGTAGCACCATGGCAGGTAAAAAAGTTAAGTAAGTACATACTGAGAAAGCGCAATGTACATTTTGAATAATCAATAAACAAAAGTAGTTCTAGGGGATTTTGATCTTCAGACGACCAGTGGTCTCACTGTGCGCCGGTATTTTTACTTTCCATATTGCATTTTATTAATTCACAGAGTTCCGCCCGAAGCGCTACCCATGGTTTCTTATTGCTTTCTTTTTGATATTTTCTTAATATAACGTGTTGTATGGTCGTTTGATAGCTTTTTATTGTACAACGATTCCGTTATTGAATTACATATTATTATGCTATCATAGTATCTTTGGATTTATTTCTTACTTCTTTCAAATAGTTATTTCTTGTAGCTTCTGCTTTACCCGGATAGATAAATATTTGTTTAATCTAAGTGGTCCGGTTTACTCTGAACATTTTACGTATTCATGGATAGAAAAACCGGGGATAAAATTATCAACAGAACGATAAACAAAATATAGCTATACAAATAGATTTTCTATTTAGTTTGTAAAGTTCATACCGCAAAGTATGAATGCGAGTGAAGAAGCAAATTGGATATTTATATTTCACTTAAATGAGTTTCAGTGCAATAAGCCATTCCCGATCACTTCGAACTGTTCAATTTGTATTGCAGCATGTCCCTCGCCGCACGGTGGTTCAACCTCATAAGCGCAGAGGTCAAAACCCTTTTGTTACGATTGAAAATTGTAAAAAAAACACCATATAATCTAAATGGTAACCTTAGAAATTAATGCCTATAGCTAAACGAACTGATGAACGATGGACCTGGCCCTGACAGTTGACGATCGGAATCTAGTATTAAGTTACCAGGTACTTGAAATGTTAGAACAATGCTTGAACTCTTAAAATAAAATCGACCATGTGGGAGTTGGACTCGCCCATGAAGGATAGCAGCAGTAGCCTGTAGCAGTAAGTAATTTTTTTTTTTCATATTGATTGAAGGAAAATTCTGGGTTACGATTTTTGACGTATTAAATAAAATACACAGGTTCGTTCGAAGAGGTAAATATCCTTAGTACATTTTATGATAAATTATGATAAATACATATAAGAATATAATACGGTTTACAAAATACAGACGAAGCTCTTATAGAGTCGTCATGTCTGTCTGTTTATCTGATTTTGATTTTCGCCAATTGGCTATGAAACATAAAAAAAACTATTACAATCAGTACTTAAAAGGCTTTTGTATTTAAAAGTTCGTAATGGTAGCACCATGGCAGGTAAAAAAGTTAAGTAAGTACATACTTAGAAAGCGCAATGTAAATTTTGAATAATCAATAAACAAAAGTAGTTCTAGGGGATTTTGATCTTCAGACGACCAGTGGTCTCACTGTGCGCCGGTATTTTTACTTTCCATATTGCATTTTATTAATTCACAGAGTTCCGCCCGAAGCGCTACCCATGGTTTCTTATTGCTTTCTTTTTTGATATTTTCTTAATATAACGTGTTGTATGGTCGTTTGATAGCTTTTTATTGTACAACGATTCCGTTATTGAATTACATATTATATGCTTGCTATAAATTCAGAATAAAGAATACGAACATACTTAAAGGTTTACCTTCGAATATAAATTTATTTGTTGATAGCTTGTATATTGTTGTTACTAATAAAATCTATCTATCTACCCCTTAATGATTCCCATCTTGTATGTACTAAACACTAGGTACCTAAATAAACAAGTCATATGACCAGTTTCGTACTAAAAATTGTAGATGAGTATTTCTAAATGTCATATCAAATCAAATAATTTAGTTTCATAATATAGGTAGGTACATAAAGGTCTTAAGATTAAAAGTGTTGCACTATATGAGGCCTAGCAAGGGCATGTAAATTTTGAATAATCAATAAACAAAAGTAGTTCTAGGGGATTTTGATCTTCAGACGACCAGTGGTCTCACTGTGCGCCGGTATTTTTACTTTCCATATTGCATTTTATTAATTCACAGAGTTCCGCCCGAAGCGCTACCCATGGTTTCTTATTGCTTTCTTTTTTGATATTTTCTTAATATAACGTGTTGTATGGTCGTTTGATAGCTTTTTATTGTACAACGATTCCGTTATTGAATTACATATTATTATGCTATCATAGTATCTTTGGATTTATTTCTTACTTCTTTCAAATAATAATAAAGGACATGCTGACATTAAGATTTAAAGTAGTTCATGTCCTCTTAAGGTCCAATGTTTTTTTTCCACCCTGGATAGGCTGATATTTTATTTACTTATGTACAAATAATTCGGGACCAGAAAATAATCAATTAGACCATATTTATTAGTATGGAAAGTCGCTCTTCCTCAATAACCTTGATAATGTATATTTCAACAATTGGTTTAAGCAGCGTACCTACATTTAGGAGTATCAGTGACAAAATGTTTACGGCTGGTTTGGAAATCGGGAAGATATAGGAACCTACTTATTTGTTGATCGCTTACTCGGCAGCCCCGGTAATCCAGCTGGGCCCCGCGCACCTGTTTGCCGCCGACTCATTACGCGCATTGTTAGCATCGCTTATACAACACAGTTAGTATAGTTCACCCATACCAATAACATCCGCTCATGCAATGAAATGAGGTTTGGACTTGTGTTGTGTATTATCATCTGTCCTATCCTATAATCTAGACATAATACATGAAAGCAATAAATACTAAAACCTAGACCATGACATAAACGTACCCTGAGCTGCTAAGCGACGGCTGTGAACGTAACTGGGTATACCTAATACTGAGATTAGAATGAAAGAGCGGGTTAGCGGAAGACTCGTCCGAGAATTTCTAGATTTTTTGGCCGGTCACTGTTCTAACCTAACCTAACCAATATATTTGTGATGATAATACTGAATAAACTCCACTAAACGAACAATTATTGGTGATGTTAGGTTAGAGCAGTGACGAGCAAAAAAATCTTAAAATTCTCGGGCGAGTTTTCCCCTAACTCTAACCTCAAAGAGCTTGTTTTCTGACTTTACACTGCAATGTGACCAGCTTATAAGTTCCTATATATAAAGTAAAGTAAAGTATCAGCCTATATACTGTCCAACTGCAGGGCAAAGGCCTCCATCATAGAAATCATGTCATCGCTACTATGATGGGATTAGGCTTAATCACCACGCTTGCCTAATGCGGATTGGTGATCACAAACCCGAGCTATGTTCGAAAAATTCGAAACATAGTTTTGCTCGACCCGGGAATCGAACCCGGGACCCCGAGGTCACGGCCCGGTACTTAAACCACTAGACCAACGGGGCGTTCGTTCCTATATATGCTTGCTATAAATTCAGAATAAAGAATACGAACATACTTAAAGGTTTACCTTCGAATATAAATTTATTTGTTGATAGCTTGTATATTGTTGTTACTAATAAAATCTATCTATCTACCCCTTAATGATGCCCATCTTGTATGTACTAAATAAACCTAGGTACCTAAATAAACAAGTCATATGATCAGTTTCGTACTAAAAATTGTAGATGAGTATTTCTAAATGTCATGTAACAAATGTTGTTCAGAATGCTTGGTAGAATTGTTTGGTGGATCAAGGGATGTCAATATTCACAGATACAGCCTGTATATAACCCTATTCATGGAAAATATATTCTCGTTTTGAATGTTTGTAAAAAATATTATCATATTTTGCTATTTATAAACGCTAAAAACATAAGCGTCTAGAAGATTTTTTTATAAATAAATATTCCCCGTATCTGGAAAAGTACCTAGAAAACTTCCATAGCGAAAAAGTACGAGATCAAAATCCTTTTATTTATTTTCTCTCGATGTTCAACCGCTTGAAATATAATAGGAAAGGGTTAGTGAGATCCCGGATAATCTGAAGATTCCCAAATCTGTTGAAATAGTTGACTCAAATAAGAGTGATGGCGTCGGGAATACCGGGGTGCCGCCTCCTAGGGGCGACATTTTTCTCTCTCCATTCAAATTACCAGCTAAGTTCATTCTGAATAATTTATGAAGCGAAGTCACATAAATCGAGTCGATAATTTTAGACAGCTTGCACATGGCGTGAGGAAGTTGTTCGCGAAAATGTAACGTATTCGAGCCCTGACACCATATTTCTTTATAGAATTTGACCCCGAGAGTACCGCGTTACTACCTAGATAAAGAATGCAGGATTCCCGTATATTTGTCCATCTTTTGATTTAAGAGCTTAGTTCCATTTGCACCACTTTGTTTTGGTACATTAGGCTCGTTTTTTGTACCTATTCTTGCTTGGTTACTTACTGGGACGAATTGGAATTTATCTTTCGTAAGTAAGTAGTTACAAGTACATACTCGTACATGCATGGATAGGGTATTACGCGCAGTCATATTATTTGTGATCACGTAAGAACGAGTATTTAATGAGTTTGTCACCTCTGCGACATCTTTGTTACTAAGTTATTCAAATCTGTAAAATTTCTTTCAAAGATTCTCACTCCCAGGTAAACATGATTGTTTCAATATAATTGGAGAAGATAAACGCAATCTGTCATATCAACTAAGAACAGAGTTTTATTTGATTATGCAGATATTTTCGGTTTAGCCTTAGATGGCTTTAAACACTTTGTTTATTTCTTTCAATAGGTTTTTGTTGACATCCCGACGCAAAGAAGCATTAGGTAGGCCTTCCCTTCTTTTTACTTCATCAATTTACGAAATGAACAAGCCATTCGATTTATTTTCCTCAGAAACAATTCTTACACGGTAAGTAATTAACTTTGTAGGTACATTACTGAATTAAAAAGTGTTGGATTAGATTGAAAATTCAGTTATACCTACTTAAATGCACACCCTCATTTAACGCCTGGTTCTATAATCTCATCGCCGACAACAATACCTATCGATTTATGTAAAAATATCCAATAGGTAACAAATAAAAATCACGAGATAGACTAAAATGTTTTTAGTTCTATTGTTTGAATATTGGAATTTCGTCGGTGAATTTTTTTATCGCGATCATTTGTCACTGCGGTGCTGATCCGTGGTTTTTTACCATTACTCGTTGGAGATAAACAAATTGTCGCATTAGTTACCTAACTATACCAACTTGTCATTCAAGATCGGCTGTGCCAATCATATACCACGAGAACGTTCAAATTTTCGAATCAAATCAGAGCGATAACAATTCAGTGGATATTTCGAATCCGACCATGCTTGAAGGCTCTCTTAATCAGCCAGAGCCAGAATCAGACGAAGAGTCGCGTACTCTGACAATCCACGAAACTCAGGGACATCCGTTCGAAAACGTTGCGATAGTCAGAACAACCCCCAAACAGTCCCAGTCTTCTGCAAAGCGTCCTACACGCGGTGGTAGACATCTCCAGACAAACAATGTAAATTATACAGATAACGACGGCGAAGCAGCATCTGAGTGAGACAGGGTACCGGATTTAATCCAGAGAGACGCAATCCGAAGGAAAAGGGGGTTTTAAAGGTTGGTAGCGCCCTTGTGACTCCACTATGTTGCACGTGTCCATGGGGGCAGCAATCGCTTACCCGTCTGCTCGTCTACCGCCTAACACATAGGTATAAAAAGTCTGTAAAACATAATATCTTATAAGTACCTATAATCTACTTTGTTGCTTATTTCTACTAATCTGATGGTAAATAAGATAATAATATACCTACTTATTGTAAAAAATGTCCACTAGTGAAAATAAAAAGCACGAGAGAAAAAATGCTTTTAGTATGTATTGTTAGAATATTGGAATTTCGGCGGTGGAAATTTTTATCATGATCATTTGTCTACGTGCCACTGGGCCGTGGTTTTTTATTTATCACCCGCTGGAGATAAACAAATCGTCGTATTTACCGGATTTTTCTGTGGAGCTTAATTAATTAATACTAGGCAGTCCTTCATTCCATGTCGGTCTGTCTCCATCTGCAAGGGCTGCCACCTTTGGCAGGCTAAATCTGGAAGGAAACGGAGAATACAGCTAAGATCAAATTCTGGTAAGTGGGTGCCAAATTTTGCCAAGACATGACTAAGTTTTATTTTTTGTGAATTGGTTTGTAAAGCCTTATAATAGCGCTTCATTTTAGTGACTTCATTTGGCGTTGGAAATTCCAGAAGCGCTTTTCTACTTTGAAATTTCTAACAAATCATACATCTTGTTCATATATTCTAGAATACTTCCAGAACTCCATAAGCGGTGGGAGCCCTACCATCTATCTGGCCTTGTTTATTTGCTCCCCCATAAGCGAAATAAGAATGGCCGTTCGTTAGCTCTTAATACGTAGAGCTTACATAATTAATTGAAAAAGTCAATGTCTGCTGCCTTTAGGTGAGTGCCGAATGTAATAGGAAATGATAATGAGTTTCAGTCATAATTAACCATTTATTTCCACTTTTATGTAGGATTTTATTGAGAAGTACAAAACGAAAGAACAAAGGTGATTTCTAATCCAATAATAGCGCCTTAGGAAAAAGGTTACCCTTAGAAGTCATCAAAGTTACGCTTGGGAAATAATTGTTGCTTGAATTCAAAAACTAGGTAGGTACTTATGAGCGCAGCGTTGTTGGATTCACTTTTAAAAGCGCTTTCAGTATGGAATTATGACTCTAGAGAGTATATTTGACAGGACAGTAAAATTAATTAGCATTCCTTTTAGTATCTACGTCGATAGATAGGTTGGTTATTCTCACTTATAGTAAACTTCTACCAACGAAGCACTTAACTTATATCCTATTGATATAGATTCTGGAAATCTTGGTACAAAGGAGCAGAGACTGCTAAGAAAATTGTTTAAATTCTGACTGAAAACCAAATTCGTATTTCCCGACACATTTCAGTTTGCTCCAAAACCGGGAGTAGTTGATGTGTACAATTTCTTGTTGGTATTTAGCCTTTGTACGGGTGCCGGTAACTGCCGCTGCTTCGCTAACCGACTGCAAATTGAATTTCTGTTATTTACAAAATCGTGAAGGTATCCATGGCGTCACGTCAAATTATACCCTTTTTGGACTTCGGACTGTCCTTGTATCATTATACAATAATATAATGATAATAGTACCTACTAATATCTCGGGAATATGTCTCAGGACATTAGTATGAATATTGATCTGCGGGGAGGTTTCCTCACATTTTTTTCCTTACCGCTGTAAAAATGGTCGATTATGCACATGCACATAGATTTGAGAAATCGAGAAGTGTATGCTTGGATTCAAACCACTACCCCTCGCCTGATTGCTAAGCAATGATAGCTCAGTGGATCAAGAATACGAAGTGTTTACATTTCAAATTAAGCATTAAAAGTGCTAAATCATTTCTAGTGCTTACAATGAAAGATGCTGACTTGAAATATCTAACTTGTGAAAAAACCAATACTTGCACAAGTAGGTATTGGTTTTTTCACAAGTTACTGCTCTGGTCCATGTTAATAACATTAATAACTCATAGCAAAAGAATAACCAGATTTTCTGTTATGCCTATTTAAAGCTAATACTTTAAACATACAGTCAAACTGACTGATAGATTATCTTAGTACCTTAGTTTGATTATCGCTGGACGAGCTGAGCACAAGCAAAGTACAAGCCGAGCAAATTCGTGACTTGCGAGCATCGATCAAGCTATTGGCTCGTGCTCGATGTTCCATCTATCATCGCTTATTTTAAGAAACTAAAGTGATTGCGAAAAAGTGACTGTTTAGACTCATTCTACCTACACCTGACACCTGAGCAGAGCGGCTCGGCTTGCGCTCAGCTTGTGCTCGGCTCGTCTAGCATAGACCCACCTCTAGGCTTTGTATAGGCGCCGTTGCAGCGCTCACCGACTGCAAATTGAATTTCTAAGTTATTCCCCAACTTGCACGAATGAAGTGAACCCGCGCAGACTTGTTGTTTCTCGACGGCGATTGGGGCACGAGTGCGATCGACGCGACAACTTTTGACTGCGACATCTAAGTGATTACGTGTTCGGCAACTCTACGCGATGCCCTTGAAGATAACTCTTCCATTTTCTAAACGGATTGAAGCCGATTCTCGAAAATCGAGACCTGAATTTACAAAGCCCGATTTGCAATTTCATTTGCTCCCGGATTTTTTAGGTAAAACTCACAGTATCCAAGCGGTTTACTTCGGATTTTCTACGCTGAGGGTACTTGCGATTTGCGTGCATACTCCGCATTACCGCACCCTCTCCTAACGCGTTAATCCTCTATAATTGCTACTATGAATTCTGTATTCAGCAAATAAAAATAAATTTTGTTGCTATTGCTACAAAGATCATTTTGTTACGGCGTTATTGAAGAAAGCCTTAAATTTTATCTTGTATGCCCATAACAATGTTGTTAATTAAATTCAACGTTTCAGAGCTCATACAACTAACCGAGTGTAAAATTAGTGAATAACTTTGTCGAATCAATTAATAATGGTGCATGAGAATTAAATATCAGGATAACAATGTTATCTAGCGCTGATAGTTAGAACGCTCTTCCAAACTTTTAATAGCAAAGGATTGCATTTCAAACTTTGTAAAACCTAAAGCCTTTGACGGCGCAGGTATCTAGATGGCGCTGATAACAATCCCTAACCGCGGGACCGACCTGGAGCACTATCATTAAACTTTTTGCCGCCCAGTCGCTAAAAAGTGGCGTAGTTATTCCGTCGGTGCCGCAGATAAATCCGAGACTGATCGTATCTGTGGAGGCAATTAAGATAAGCGGACACAGTGCTGTCACAGTGCTCGTGGCGGACGCACCGGATTTATGCCGGGTACGGAATTACAAACTGATATACGCGCCCGCCCGACACGTTTGCTCTATGTTCTATGTTAATACGGACCAAATTTCTTGAGAAACTACCCTGTTTCCTATGCCAATTTTGGACGGTAGCCTCTGTTTGTTGCTAGTATGCGTTTGCAGGTTATAAGTATGTATGAAGTGAAGATCTAATTCGTTTAAATTTTACGACTTGACACGTTCTATGCTTGTTCATATTGGAAACGGATGGTAATGTGAACAGGCTGCTCAGTGTGATAAATTGCAATTTTACGTAACAAGCAACGTTTATGTTCTACTATTACATGAAGATTTTTGTAATAAAGTAGGTTTGCTTTTCGTAATATATGACATTCCTAAATGTTTTGACATCGAAAAAGGCAAGAATTGAGAAAATATAGACGCTCAGTCTTTTGTTAACAAATTACACATAGATAATCTGAACAGATCCGCAACCTCTAGGCCGAGGAGGAAGTGGGAATCGAGATGAATGAGCCGACTTTCTTATGGTAATAACAGTATGATAAATAACGCATCCTTTGTATTTACACTTTATCGACTGATAAACTAAAAGGATGAAGTGCATAGTTTTGCTTACGTTGTGTTTTTCGAAAGTAGGTATGTTTATATGTATAATATTTTGGTGCGCCCTGTAGCCTTAAAGATTTGATAGATTTTAAGTTAAAGGTGGTGTTAGGTTTGTAAGTTACTGAATATGACTATGTATTGAAATGAAATAAAAATCAACATAAATAAATAAATAAATTGGAACAACATCACATACATTGTCCTGGTCCCAAACTAAGGTTTTCCCTTGTGCTATGGAAACCAGAAACAACGAAGGAACCACAAACACCCAGACCCAACACAAATATCTGTTTCATCAACAAACATTTGTGTTGGTGCGAGAATCGAAACCGCAACCTACGTCTCAACCGGCGCTCAAACCATTGCGCTAAACGGGTCGTCAACATAGCGGCTTTATGACGGCAAACTCAGATGATTGGCACGCTCTGCAAGGTGAACTCAATTTCTTAGTTTCGAAAGTTCCTAGTAGTTGTGAAAATGTCGCCGGGTATGAAACTAAAAAATAATAAAAAATACAATAATTGGAATGACTAAAAATGTCTGAGCCTAAATGCAGCAAACATAAAATGCAATCCAACCTTCTGTACGCGTAACAGACAGTATGTTGTAGATACCGGAAAATGGATCTACTCGTGTGAATTATTCACAAATATTTAGCATCAACATATTTATTAAACAGGATATTGAAGTTAACGTTGATACCATTTCACATATCATTGCAGTTTCGTACCGCATTATGGTAATCTGCAGATCATGAAACAAGTGCATGTAATATTTTAAATGGGCCATTACCATGACACGGTAGCCGTGCTCCGAACCAGCCGAAATTAACGCGGCTCGCATAGCTCCGTGCCAACTGCGGGCCTAACGACTATTTGCTTTCCAACCATTAATGTATATCAAGTAAAGTGTAAAACGGCACTAAAACCACTTGTGAAGCGTGCTTTATGCGCAGGAGTTATCCGGTGAACGCCGCTCGTACGGGCTATTAGTGTCTCGAGACCAAAGGCTCTTTGAGTTCATGAGTCCGACGGAATTGTCGTACAATAAACTTGCATACCTATATGAGCTCGTTTAATACGAAATCTTGAATATGCGTTAACTACTTCTGGACTGGACTACTTATCGTTTTATATAGTTATTAGGTTTTGATGGTTCTTCTAATGGGCAGTTGAGTTAGACCTAATATGTCTACCTCAAATGTACTTCACCAGTAGCGTTCACCAGCTTTACACCAGGAGATAGCCACCATCAGGGTATCTATGGGCGACAATCGCTTAGCATCACATTTTCCGTCTGCTCGTCTGCCACCTATCATATTAGAAAAACATAAAAGTCAAAAATATAATATAGTGAACTGAATGACTTGAACATCTGCCAATATGTAGGCATATTTCAGTCAGTATAGGTACTAATTGTAACTTTCATTATTATCGATTCAAAAAAAATCTGCGTCAATATCCTTTACTAGATAAAAAGACGCGCCCACCATGATCCGCGAAGTTTCTGCAACCATTAACGATTCAAAGGCTCTCGATCATATAAAATTCGCTTCATAATCAAGCGACATAAATAGAGACACCACAATAAACCTCAAAAACGACGTAACTCACCCATTACAATAGATTTTATGTCCGTTTCATTCATAGCGCGTCCACAGAGAACCGGCGATAATGGTTACGAATAAAAATTTATAGGGCCCCAAATGGCCTTCTATTCTGTTAAGCTCCATCTCAATTAAAATCCTATTATCTACTGGAATGGTGAGCGCCATGTGCCCAGAACTGCGGGCATAAGTATTATTAACAGCGAATTATCACAGTTCACGATAAGTTTTCCTCGGCCAATGGCAATTTTAATAGATTTTGAGTCGGCATTTGAATTTTAACCCTCCCAACTCTGAACTTTGACTTTGGAGATGGGATCATCTTTTACAGCTTATGAATTAATTTGGCTTTACATAGAAATACAAACTGGGAAGATAGATATACTTAGTAGGGGGAACAATGCCAAAGGGCCTATACTTTTAGTTTAGGTATTGTGATTTTTTGTTTAACCTCTAGACAACAGATTGATTATTCCTTGAAATTGGTAACAAAAATACTAGAAAAAACATTTGTACCTATTAAAAAAAAATGTAAGTATTTGTATTTAAAAAAAACAGTTACTGCCGCACTCAAAGACGTCAATTAATCTTAACTTTCTTTATCTTAATTATGGAAAGTCTTTATGCCTATTAAAATTAAATAAGTGTCAATATTTTTCTTAAACGTCAAATTTAAAGAAAATGAACGTCTCTGAGTGCGGCAGATACCATATTACTTATTCCTGAAGTAGTCATAAACATGTTCATCTTAAGGGTCTGGCATAACCTTAAATTTTGGGACATGCTGTATTCTTGAATTTATCTTTACTTCTTCTATACTATTTATTTAGAGCTAACTTCTATAGTCAACGACAAGACTCATAGTTAAACCGAAAATACGAAATAGCGCGATGCAATCGACTTTCAGCGCCATCTATTGGTTCGGTTTGGAACTGCTGCCTCGAAACGAAGTGAGGGCGGGCCACTAGTTTATAAATAAAACCTATGTCGCAAATGAAAAAAAAAACACTTTAATCATTTTCAATTGGTGTTGTATTTGTATACAGATCTTTATGTTTACATTTTTCACAGCAGACTGGCTGCACACAAGAAAGGTGTTTTCATTCAGGCCTCCAACAACAGGGCTGTCGTCGCTCAAACACTTTGCCCTAATCACGACCTATTATGGGAATGGCCAACAAAAACTCGAGGAAAATTATGTTTTCATGTGAAAAGCGTATTAAAGGCTGGTCGCGCTCAATAAGAAAATGTATAAATTCAGCGAACGGTAAATAAAATTATGTAGATGTGATGCGTGGTATAAAACGAGAGAAGACAGTCCAAGGCGCGAACTTTATCAGTATGTAGGTAGGTCACTCTTTATCAGTATGTAGGTAGGTCACTCTTTGACGGAATCTTGAACTGACTAGTCTGTTAACGAAGGAGCTCCTATAAATTTTGTAAATGTTGTAAAAAACACATCGAAATTGTCACAAATCTTATTAAAATTGAATAAAAGTGTAAATCGACCAAATCTTTGTCTAAAACGGTTTCCGGCCGCCATGGATGCAGGCAGGTTATGAATGCTAAGATGATGCTGACGATCAGATACGCATGTATTGAAATAGGTACCGGTATTAAATAATATCTAAACTGACCATACGTTCCCGTACGTTTGACGTACGTTTTGAACGGGACTGTGCCGTATCTCAGACACCTGTCCAATAGTTCCGAAACAAAGCACCGAGCTGATTCGGCACTAAGTAGTTTTAAAACTTACGTACGTTTAGGTACGTTTGGGATATCAGACAACACGGAAACCTATAAGTATCCTGTACCTGTTTGTGTAAACAGTTATATACACTACACGCCATCAATCAAATGTTTATTTATGTAATCTATACTATTTATAAAGAGATGACATTCTGTAGACGTCGACAGGCCTTAAAGGTAAACCGAAAACACGAAACACTTGCGTGATACAATCAACTTCCAGCGCCATCTATTAGTAGACAGTGGAACTACTGTCACGAAACGAAGTGAGCGCGGGTCACTAGTTATAATAACATTTTGTTAACTGTTGTGTCGTAGCGTCCGAAGCAGTCCCATTAGAGCCCGAGGTACGCTTAGACCATGATTCAGAGTTTGGAGAGTGGGTAATTACAATAATGTCACTGCCGTCCTACCTTGCCGAAAGAGTGGAAAAATACGCACATAGATTTGAAAAATCCTGAGGTGCATGCTTGGATTCGAAGTGCGACTGCGGAAGGCGTGTTCTTACGCACTGAGCTACGATCGGTGTAGATAAAATGACTTATAAGTAATATTAGTAAGTTACAGTTATCATAAAGGCCATGAATAAAATATTTTCGTTTGCGATTATTTATGTTCATCTCTTTTCGAACCGCAACTGTCAAAATGAGAAATTATTTTGTAACAAAATACCAAATAAAAGTTAATCCATTGTTTTACCTATAGACTGATCCATGGGTAAAACAATGGATTCGGTTACCGTTCAAACCACAGATGATGATTTGTTTCGCCATTACTTTGTGTTACAGCCAATTTCCAAACCTTTTTATTTCAACGAGGTTTTTGTGTCCTACCTATTTCATTTAAGCGGGCGAGCAATTTTTTTGGTAAATGTTTTAAGTCAACATTGTAGGTATTTGTTTATTTTTTTAAACTACCAGGTAATGGAACAACAAAGCAATGGATGAATAAAATCTAGTATTTTACATGTTTCAGTTTTTTTTTATGTGATAGGTAGCAGACGAGCAGGCGGATCACCTGATGGAAAGCAATTGTCGCCGCCCATGAACACATGCAACAAGTGCGCTGCTAACCTTTTATCCCCTTCCCCGTTTTCTGTGAGGCAGTGGTATCACTCCGGTCGAGCCGGCCCATTCATGCCGAAGCATGGCTCTCCCACAATTGAATTTCTGTCTGCGGTATTTCCTGCAATCCTTCAAAAAGAGAGCGTACTCCTTTTTAAAAGGTTGGCAGCGCATTTGTGACTCGTTTGGTGTTGCGGGTATCCATCGGTAGTCGATTTCCATTAGGTGTTCCGTCTGTTCGTCTGCCCCCTACCGTTACCTATCATAAAAAATTCAGTAGTTATTTTATAAAAAAATCCTTAAATAAGACTTTTATTTTATTCACTGACCATTATATACGTACATACAGCGTCGCGTGGAGTTACCACTTTTGGATTTTGCAACGTCGTTATCTGAGACGCAAGTGTTATTTTTGGACAGCGGGTTCACTTGAGCTGACGCCATCTGTACATCTACGTCCTAAAAAGCTCTTTCTTACAAAGCATATGCACCTATCTTATAGAATTAGCGTCAAAATCTTACTTGTGAAACAATTTTGCGTCAGCCAAAGGTAGCAAGCACATAAGCACCAATTAAAGTTGCGAATGTCTCTCTGCGTTAACGCTAAAGTTCTTATACTAAATTAACTGCTGGCATTTCAGATTAACCGTTCACAAGTTTTATTATCAGTTAGCCGGTGTTGCAATGAATAATAAGGAGTTTGCCAGTCAGCGCCAAGTTGCCGTCTGCGGCGCGTCCGTACAGGGCAACTTAAATACCGCCGTCAGCTATTCTCCTACAATATTGAACAACTTACAATGGATTATGAAAAAATATCCGAGCAATTTATTATAAGTACCAAGATGTTTTGTTGATTCATTTGACACAAAAATATTATGGAATATAGGCCCGTTCTCACTTTGTATCGGGCCTTTATTTAGACCAGTTCCAATAGATGGCGCTGGGAGTCAATTACATCGCGCATGTGTTTTGTCTTTACGGCTTACCTAAAAGTGATGACGTTGTCACATGTCGTCTTTGCAATTAACTCTTTAGTGTGGATTACCAAAAGTGTTTCGTCTTGAATGAGTGTAGGTACTTCTTTGTAATATTTAGATTTGCGTTCGATATATTGCCGTGGCTTCAAAACAGTCATAGTGCGTCCCATGGGATATTATTCGGTTCATAGGAACTCCTCACATGTTTGGTTTATTTGTTTTGACATTAAATACACACCTCGATTTGATTAAGTCTAACCAACGTTTTTGTTAGTGTGAGTGCTAAACGTTGCTAACCCGGTTAAAATAATTTCTTTTTGTATAACGATGCTAATTTAATTAATGTTCGTATTATCTCCTGGCCTTGAGCTCATTAATTTTTTAATAGATTTTTTTAAAGCGTTATTTTTTATCGTTGGTTAATTATTATCTATGTATTACCTATGTTAAAAGCCCCTTTAGCTCTGTTATGTTAGATCCATTACTTATATACCTATAAAAAAACATTTTATTCGTTATTGCTGGGTGAATATTCTCTTTATTCTCGTATAAAATGTTGACGTAATATCTAAAGGGGTATGACACCTATTAAGTGGGTTTCTGCATTAAAACGCTGAAAAAATAACGGTAGATAATGACTTATTGGGGTGCGGTTAAGGCACCTTTTACGTGTCGTAAAGGGGAGTAACCTGATCCTTAGCTTCGATGACTTTCGTTTATTCAAAGCAACCCCGAGAAAACGCCTTGTCATTAAAAATAATAAGATAAATTCTAAAGTGTCGTTTTACATGAAACAAAATTAGAAGTGAAAAGTAATCTCTCAAAGGTGGAGCTAATAAATTAAATAATATTTACATAAAGAGCATAATATACCTATTTTCTATACTATTTATAAAGAGATAACTTCTATAGACAACGAAAAGGCTTATAGGTAACCGAAAACACGAAACGCTTGCGCGATGTGATTGAGCACGGCGCCATCTATTGGTTCATTTCTGAATTACGTTCCCGAAGCGAAGTGAGGGCGGCCCACTAGTCTTTTATAAAGGGGGTGGGTAATTGGATAGAACATTCATAAACTACTAAACATACATTTTACTCGACCCGGGATTAGAATCCAAGACCCCAAGATCTAACTAGACCGACGGGGCGTTATTTAGTTAACGTTACTTGGTTAATATTGTTGATCGATTTCCTACCTTTTGTGTCTCATTTTAAACCTTTAACCTTTCGATCAGGTTCATACCTAAGAAAAGGTAAGTTTACCTTTTTACATAAAATATTACTTAACCTACCTTTAACGTTCCTTTGTTAACTAAGTACTTACCTTATAAATTGGGTTTTATATCTTGATTAACAATCGAGGGTCATTAGCCCCTTTACGCACGCAAGTAAAGACTGAGTGTGGGGTGACTTTTCATATTGAGATCGTCTAATAAAACGTTGACTAATTAAACTATGACATGCTATGAGTAGGTAATGGGTTATATACCGCTGTACTATATAAACATCATTTACCACAACTTGTTTCATGGGAATTGAACACGGAAACTATTCATTTGGGCCAAAAGTTTTTTACGATAGAGTTACCGTAGGATATTTAAGTATCGCACATTAGTACAAAAATAATATATCCATCTGAAATCATATTTTTACTTTTAGTTTTTTTATTCTTCCAGAGGTGTTCTTAAACAGGACAGAAGAATTTACATCCATTAATAGTAGTAATATTTACCATCATCACTATAGTATTACGTTTGATAAAGTCCATGATTAAACAATTTCCATGTTTATATTGCCTTTAGTTGTCGAGCTTAATCGGCCGATAGCTAAACTTTAAATTCATTTAAATATTCATAACTTTTAACTCCGTGCGCCCAGTAGTTAGCCCAGGGCCATTAATGTAAAGTGCTGTGGAAAATCGCACACATTTTGTTCTATAATATGTTTTAATAACAATCCCGACGCAATTTGTAAACTTTAGAATGCCGTGGATTCCATCCACTGTTATGCTGATAACATATTATTATACCTACTTACATCATTCACATTTTTACACTATCCTTCAAATAATAAAAATATCGTACCTAAATTTGTATTAAATGAGTCTAAATATATCTGTGACAGAGTAAGATACACATAGTGTTATTAACTATTGGTTAATTATATTACCTCTATGGTGACACCACGACGAAGTGTCAAGAGTGCCAAGTGCTTTACTTGTCACCTTAAGTTGTAAACCCTCTCGTGGACATCTTACGAGTATGTATTGCAAAACGACCTCTCAAAAAGAGAAAATTTACGCTCTCTGAAGAAAACAATAACCGTTGGGCAATGCACAATGGACCACTTTGATACACAAAGTGGGGTTTCGTCGTGACCTTAAAGACAAACATGTAGGGTATCCAAATAATGCGTCGAATATTTCGTACACGCGCGCTCGAGGCACTCTCTCACACGGTTGTCTGCGCTTTGAGTGTACACAAAACGCGCAAATACGAAATCATTCCCCGCCAAGATCCGTCACAAGTTGACCGAGTACAAGTTGAATTATGGTTACTCCTTGACGTGCGCGGATCCAGCCCTCAGAAACGTAGTGAACAGCGAACAAAGTCATCCGAAAATCAGCCAAGTGCGCTTATAAGTGGTAACTTATGTTGTGGTTCTATCTACGATAACACAGGATGGGATTCGTAGTCCAGTCACCAAAGTTGGGGCCGGCAACCGCGACTGCTCCCTTAAATTTTGTATTACTACCTACATTAAAGTTACTGCGAAGTAGGTTACGTATTGTAGCAGGCGCCTTTCACCGTCCATTCGTACGTTGGCGACGCTTCAAATAGAGGCCGATTCAACCCACGAATTTTGAATTCAACTGCAAATGTGCGGAACATTTGGCGACATTGTTAGAATTTATTGGTAAAGTCGAGAGGAAGATGCCGACTTCGAATAGTTATGGACTGTGGATTTGTGCGACTTCCTCTACACGAAGTCGCTGCGTCGCGCTGCGAGAGCATCAATTCTTATGGAAATCTTACATATTCCTCATACTGATGGACTCGAAACTAAATCGCAGCGACTTAGATTTCAGAATCGAAATTTATAGCAGCATTATGTACAAAATATGTTGTATTTTTACTGCTTTTTGGGTTATTTATTGTTAAGGCGCTGCAATATTGCTTATATATTTTAATATTGCCTCTCAAATGTTCGTAAAACTGTATCAAATGTTTTTAAGTCTGAGGCCTGGTGACATGTAGCAAAGGTTTCATTCCGTATCCCACTGGTTATACCAGCACCTCACTATTTGAGGAAGAAAATTACGTCAATCATAAGGTTCCTCTAGAGATTCTTAGCATAGAGTTATATATCTAAATTGTGATGAGATTGTAAAAACTTTATTTATTACCAGCTGTGCCCGGCGGTGCTATGTACCCGCGGTTTATTGTGGAAAATACGTTGTGTACTTGTTAACAGTAAAAATAAAGGACTTCCCATTTTAAGAAACAGAATAATATACTATAAACAATTTTCCTATGAGAAAAATATATTTTTCCACAGTAAAACGTAGCCTATGTGTTTTATGGTATCAGCTAACGTTGTACCAAATTTCACTAAAATCGTCGTTTAGTCGTGAAACATACACACTCAAAAACTTCGACTTTGTAATTTCATAATAATATGTAGTAGTCATATTGGCTCAGACGGGGCTCGATAAGTTTAATCAGTAGAACAGTCAGGTATGTGAAAGATTGAGGGTTCGAATCTCATCTGAACCCTCCGATGAATTTCTATTTATTTAAGAATACATTTCGAAGAGTTGCTATACCTAACGAAAATAAAATATCCATAACAGTGTCAGTTACTAAATATAAAATCAGGTCAATGTATAAGATGTTGTATGAATTTATTTCGCTGTAACGAGAAATAAAAGACAGTTTTATACGGTACGCTATCTCTTCTGTAAACTTTCAGCTGCGGAACCGCTGGTACTTTGAAGTCGAAGCGCCGCAGAATATCGAATGGCTCCCACGTAGTTATAATAACGCATAATGCGATGAACGGAGTGAACAGAATGTGTCAACACAATTGCTATTAACTTTCACAAAGACGGGCAGTAAGGAAAGATATCGGCTATAAGAAGATTACGGGGTTAGATTACGTCAGTGTTTCTAAGCCGGTATCCGGCGGGAAATGATTTCCTTGCGAGTGATTGACAGCGTTTAGCAAGAAAAGGATCAATAGGTAGTGATGTGCAAGGATCGAGACCTCAGAGTCTTTTATTTAGAGATGGATGTAATTTCTAGGGCTTACCTTGTTTCGTGTATCCCTTAATAAGGCATGGGGAAAATAGAAAAGACCTGATTTTGAACCCTTTCTATCATGATGAAAGAGCTAAAACCAATAAAATTTTTCATTGAATTGTCCTATTAAGGATTATAAGGAGCTTGACGACTTGGAAGTATTTTTAGAGCTCTAGGTTTTCTGAAACTTGATAGAAATAATTATCTTTTAGGGCTTGTTTACGCTTCACTTTGATGTGAGATCGTAGATATGAACTTGAGATTTGGTTGAAGACATTCATTTTAAGTGAATTTTTTTGAATGATTGGTGTTTTCTGGTAGGTTCGACCTCTTATAAAGGAACAGACTCTTCTAAGCCTCAAATCGGTGCTCCCTCAACTCACTTCTTGAATACGCTTGAGTGTTCTAGACTCGAGGCTTGAAAAGTAGCAGTCCATGGTTCAAGTTTGTACATCCCTATCAATAGGTGCTTGCGCACGGCGGGAGAGGTTTTATGTGCGGCTAATCTGCCCTTGGGGTCCGCCATTAATTAGGTCGGCCGGACGCTGCGGCCGCGGTTTTTGCGGCTCGATTGACGTATGTCTTGAGACACACGGTCTTGCGATGATTTCGTTTTAAAAGCTTTGTTTTTGGTGTAATGAGGGTTTTTGCAAATGCAAAATCCGATAGAAACCGTTACGTTGACGGCAGGTCCAACAACGAGTGGATTGGTTACTTGACGTATCAATTGTTAAAATTATGAAGTTATGTTAAGAAACAACCAAAATGTCGTCAAAGTTGGACCTCACGTCAACGTAACGCCATCTAGCGGATTTTGCATTTGCAAACACCCTCATTATAATAAAACTGTTCTACGCAAATGATTAACACAACATTAGGTAAGAGCAGTGTAATAAAATGAAATATATTTTTATTACATTTAGGTCTAATAGGTAGGGGAGTCCGGGATAGTTGAACCCCTTTTATACTATAATTAATATTTTTGTAAATATTGCGTTATGCTCTTTATTTAACGGATGAATGAATGGCTTAGGGAAACAGGCACACTTTATTATCAAAAAAGTTTTGAAAAGTTAAATAGTTAAAATTGTAATTAACCTTTTTTAAAAAGTGGAAAGTGGTTTAACTATCCCTAACCTATGGGATAGTTGATCAGGGGGGGTGGGGATATATGACCATAGGTGGGAGATTTGACCACACCTTCTTTTTTGAAGGATAACAATTATAAAATACCCTTTTAAAATTAAAATAGAATTTATTGACTATAATCACTATCAAAAGTTTACATATTAAGCAACTGTTAAAACAAATTAAACCAACATCAATGCCTTTATCATTGACATTACTTAACATTTGTAAACTATATTCAGTATTTTAAGTTTTTTACTTATCAACTATTAAGTACATACAGTCGAGTTCAAAAATATGTATTACACTTTAGGACCTTGTCACAACACATATTTATAAGAGAGTGGGAGTCTTATACATAATATGTACTGTGACAAGGTCCTAAAGTGTATACATATTTTTGAACTCGACTGTACAAATTATAAGATATCGATGACACCATATCCTTGCCAATTTACGAGTGAAATCCTCAATCATCTTGAAATCAACACTTCACCGGAATAAACCACTATACATACACATTAACATAATAATCACGCAACAACATGACAAAAGTTTCTATATCATAGTATCGAAAGGATACTTGAACATCTGTTCAAGTATCCCTACACCAAACTGGTTCAAGTATCCCACACCCTACCCGTAGCAAATTTATTTGCGATATCATAAAATCGTCACTTCAAAAGAATATACCACTGTACAAACATTTCAACACGTTAATCACACAATACAATAACAATGGTTACTAGATCGTACCTTCATTAATGGTAAAGTAATGATGAAAAACGTAAAGTTAAAAATATTTATCCCGGCACGCAGAAATCACCTTGTTGCCACTAGCAGTCGCGTGTCTCTGTTTTTTCCCAAGATGGCTACTTGCACGTGATTGGTTGGCGAACGGCAACCGTGAACGCGTCGTTGACCGTCGCTGGCGCGAAAATTCAAGTTTATATTGGAAGTGGCTCAAGTATCCCATATGAGCAAGTATCCCGGACTCCCCCTACCTATCATATAACATTTATGAACGTCGAATTGGTGCATATATAAATAATAATGTAATATGCTGCTTCGAAACATTGATTTTTATTGATGGCTGCTAATGCTGACTACTGTTGTGAGAGTCTAATTTGATTATAATATTGCACAAAGAATTAATGAGTAGGTAGGTAGGTACTATTACTATGTACATACAATTGGATAAGACCAATTCAATGTTAGTATTATTATCTTCAATTAATAAAACTAATAATTTAAAGCTACAGATATTGTATGTGTTTGTTTGTGAAAGTAGAGTGTTTCAATTCTAGAAATGGAAATACATTATGTGTTGGGTCAAGTATGAAAGTTCGAGCTACCGCTTGTGAGTCATTGTTATATTAAATAATAATAAGATACGTATCGAAAGGGTACAAGTAATCTCTTTGTTAACGACGTCCGAAAGTGAAATTATTTCACTATTAACCCTCTATTTTGCTTCAACAACTAGACTATACGGATAATATTAGTAAGTATTATGTACCTACTATTATGTATTTTTTTAAATGTTGAAAGATATTAAAAGTTAAAACTAGACCAGCATACTTTTGACAATAGGTACTGAAAATGTTTAAATCACAATAACGGGCAATTATTACGTATACCTTAACTTTTTATTGTTTTTTTTTTAATAATTATTGCTTTCTCTGGACTGCTCGAAAAACTAAAAACTGTTAAAATGTTAAAGTTAGAATACCTATATTAATTCGTTGAATATGGTCGTAAGGCCCATAAGCCTTTTAAAAGGCATAAAACAATTGATTGTCTATTGTGTCTGCTGTCTCGGGCCTTAGGAGGTTAAATAAAGTCCTTATTATCTTCGTGTTTTTATTGAAAAACAAAAAGATGAAGGCATTACGTGCCAACTTTCCACATAGGTATTATAACCGAGTAAGTTCGTTTTCCTTTTGGCTGTACAATCTGATATAAGCCTTGTTTGTTATGCCAATAATATCTGTTTTATGAAATACTAAGAACAACGTTAAAACCTAAGCTAGAAAATATTTTAGGGGCGAAATAAGAATAAAGTTTCGTAGGTAACACTCTAAAGCTGCATTCCCGATACAATCTCGGAATATGCTGCTGTGAATTTTTCTTTTCGCATATTTTTGATACCGAGCACGATTCGTACTTTTCTATTCTTGCACAACTTTTTACTTACTTAATTTCTTTGTTTGAAGCATGTGTAGAATATGCATTTGATAATCGTTTTCTTGATTTTGTTTTATTTTTTACCATTTATTTAAATTCAATATTATTGTCATAAACCAGCAGCTTAGCCAATTACAAAGCGTCAAATTTGAAACACCTACGAACCCAAAACATACAAAAACCATATTGTTATGCTCTCGAACAAGTGGGGATAATATCAAGAATATATGTCACCAGTAATGAAATATCTTGGTGGAAATTTCTCTTGGAGAAAAAATCGTGTGCAAAAAAGTCACATCAAGGAAAACCACAGATGCACCAAAGACGGAGAGGGTTGCAGATTGGAATCGGATACAAAAAAACTGTGTTAGAAATAATAGAAGATGCTGAAGCAAGCCTTTTTCAACTAAGGGCATCGTTCACCATCTCTGAGTAAAGTGTTAAGAAATTTATTCTTCAATTTAAGTGGGTTTGGAGGAAACTGGGCCCTGGTCCGCGACCTAGTTAACAATTAAAAAAATATTGAATACAAAGACCGGGGGCCCATTTTCTCCGAACCCACTTTAATTGACAAGAAAACTGTTTGGAACTTTACTCAGAGATGGTGATCGAGGCCCTAAGTCGACTAAAACAGGTGAGTAAAAAGAAATACCTACCGTTTCTATGAAGTTCTTTATCGCGTCCAAGTTTAGAATGAAACCTTAACACCACCCAAAAAGGTACATTTACTGCGCAAACAAACCTCGTTACCTGTAATAAATAGATTCATCGCCATTACGATCGCATTTCCAATATTTGGCCAGAAGTGGAGCGTTCTCTAACTTCGACTGTGTATTTACATAGCTCACACGGTAGCTGTGTTATTGTGTGGGGTACGAAGTAGGCACTGAATAATGCGCGATGTTTCCTATTGATTGGGGCTATTTTCAGCATCAGTTCGCCGGTGCCCTCGTTTATTTCACCGGCCTACTGTGCCGGGAAAAATTGGGATGCTCCTATATTAATTCAATAATACGACACGCTTATTGGTTGTTATAAATGTGTGAATTTAGATTACGAGTTTTGCGGTGAATGGGTTAGGATGAGAATATTTATTGGACCAAAATGGAATGTTATTAAAGCGACGCGACGCTACAACAATTTTGAGTTTATAGATTCCTGAGTTTAATTTAAGTTTGTTTTGTAATTCGGCATATGTTAAATCCTTCCAATCGATTGTTTGTTAATAATAGATTGAAAATACTCATTGTTACACTAGATGTGCCCCGCGGTTTCACGCGCATGGTGATAGAATCATCATTATATTTTAAATAATATACTTGTACGACATCTTTATATAAATGGTATGCCTATATAATTTTGACAAGTACCTATGCAAGATATATATAGTAAGAAGTTTCAATAAACTTCATTCAATTGCGTTTGCGTGAAGGAGCAACAAACATACGAGTACATCCTCGCAAAAATTCGCGTTTATAGGTAACATCAGTGGTATATGATTAAAAAAATCTTAACAGAAAGGGTTATTATTAAACGTTTTGATGACGATATGTCATTTTGTCTTAGATATAAAATGGACTGACTAGATTCGACACCCAATGGCTGACAGGAGACACAATAAAAACAATTATTTCCGCCTTTAAGAAAACTTTTGGGTCTTAAGATCTTTAAGCGACTGGTCCTAATGCTTAAGGAACACTCTGTCCGCGAGTGAGCTCGCAGGTTGCTGTAACAGATGTGTTTACATTGTCATTGTGTGGGCCGATACGTGATGGGAATTAAGCAGCAACCGCCCGTTTTTGCCCCGAAATGATGTGACGACCGCGTTAAATGCTCATGTAAACATGGTACAGTATGTCTTGTGTGTTTGTTTCTGTCTCTGTCGGGAGTTACGATTTGAAACAAATGTACAAGTGTAAGTCGAGATAGAACGATGGTAGCCCAGTGGTTAACAACGCATTTTCCATACGAGAGAGGTTCATAAGATATTTGGTCGAGCAAGCTACTAAGGTTTTTTCAAAACTATGAGCGTATTTCTATTGTTATCTGAGCCGTGAAGCAAAAAATCCTGAGGAAACCTATAAGTTCGGATAATTTCTGAAAGGTGTAACTTTGATTTAGTTGGTCTAGCTTCCGTTAAAGGGTTGCAAAGGTCAGACGGCAGTCATGTCACTGTATCTATTTAAGATTTATCAAATGTCAATTCACCAGATTCCACAAATGCTGAATCATGGTCTCAGCGTACCCCGGACTCTAACGACTGGTTTGGATCCAACTCTGAATAATACACAGCACGATGACGACATAAGTCTAAGTCGGCCGTCATAATGTCATACATTTTGTGTCTTTCACCGTCACTGTAGCCGTCAAAAGGAAAATCCTTTGGAAGGTAACAAAAAACTACAAGTAATATTTTTAAGCACCAAATGCTTTATTAATTTGGTACACAACCATATTTCATTTATAAGACTTTAACAGGTAAGACTTTACACAGCATTTAATTTACTTCCTTTGTAAAAACTTTTTGGGAAAATGTGTCCTGATAAGACCTTGGTTTTATTGTAACCAAATAGATAATGTAACAAATAACCTACTGTTAATATCTACTTCCGTTCTTCTAATATATACACAGTATTTTCAAAAAGCTTCTTCTGACAACGCCTATCAAACAGATTTTATTTCAAATAATTTGTTCTCTTCATTCTGAAAATTAAATTTATTTTATGTTATGTTATTAACACATAAGTAATCGTTTTAAAATTTAATGCCATAATTTTGATTCGTCAGCGCGCTACGCAATTTGTTTGATTTGGAAAATATTTAAAACCACCGTAGCCATTTCGTAGTATAACCGACTACGAAACTCGTAGCAGACCGACTACGAGCTTTCGTTGCTCCTAAGAACCCGTTTATTTTTATATCTCCGAACGGATTTTAATTATTTTTCTGAAACCAAATATGGCCTTTCTTTGAACAAATTTATAAGGTTGGGTTTCGAAAAAGAAAAATAAAGTGGGATTATGTACATAATTAAGACTATTTATTATTTGTAAGTGTTTTTGTTTTCATACGTTCAGAGAGGTTTATTTTCTTTAAGTTTTTCATTTTCGTAAGTATATATCGATGTTAATAGACATAATGTTATAATAATTGTATAGGTACATATTAAATAACTTATTATCATTATATTATCAAACAGTTTAAAATATTCGTAATAGATAAGTAGGTAGGTAGCTTATTAGATTACGAGACCCATAACACGCTTTTCAATAAAAGGCACATGTCAATTACAGTTTTGTAGTTTTTTCATTAAGAAAACTCCAATGTATCTCGGCGGCATTTAACCACCTTGACGGGTCATCACGCGCCCTAAAAATACGATAAGGAAGCCATCACGCAGACTATCGGGCCGACAAACATAAGGCGAACCGTTCATGAATAGTTAAATGGTAGGATTTCCTTAGACCCCGTGCACAGTAAAATATAAAGAGTACAAAAAAAAGGTAACCAATCTGCGGTTGCAGATCGCTGAACGTCGTCAATATCAAAAGGTAAGCAGATATTTATAAACGGGGTTGGGAGGAGAAGAAACAGTTGTATGGTGATAGTTCTTTAGGTGTCCGTGTGAGCTAAGGTTTATTGTAGCGAAGGCATGCGCGCTGTGAGCCCCGCCGCGGTCGCGGCACAGTGGCGAAGAGACCCGCGCGGAGGCCGGCCGCCGCGACGCCGCGTACTCTCGTAACCACGTTCCTACTTACGTAAGTGGACGCCGGGAAATTAAAAAACAAACCTACAGCCAAACTCATCATTAATGTGCACTCAGTTTTCACAACACTGAACGTGATTTTAATTTTGGAGGAGAAACAGTAAAGTGAGGAATCATAAGTGGGTGAACAGATGATTTGTGTTTGTTTGACATTACAGTGCTGAAACTGACGGTTCACAGGCTAATGTTTAGGTGAGTTTCAGTATTTTTTTTCTTACTCCCAAAACATTTTTAGTCGATCAAAATTTGTAAACATAACTTTAACGCTTATTTAATACAGAGACGTACATCCACGTTTCATTTATAATAGGTAAGTATGTACTATTATTTGATCACAATACGTCTTATTATTGGTTTATACAAATATAAAGAGTTTATTTTACTGTGTTATACCCGTTTTGTTAAGTGTCTTCATGGATCTTAATAATATAAGCGAGTGCTTATTTAAACAATAATTATTAATACCTACAATAAAATATGTGGCTTTTGTGCTTAACTTATATTAGTTAATAACCAGCACATACGGTTATAATATTTCTAAAAGTGATGCGAAATTCGGTTTACCTAATTCAGTAGTAAGTATACCACCTTAACTTCTTTAGAGTTTCTTTTTGGTTGTATCGTTTTTACGGAAAGATGCCAAAATTTCCGCAATCCAATACAAACACAATAAACGTCCGAATCACGTGCTCTCGTTGAGTGGTGCTCACTCCCGCTCGAGCCAATCTAATCGCAAACTAAGCCTATTGTTTTCAATTACGGCTCCGCTCTACTGAAACTGTATTAACCTTATGTTGTGTCTAGGTTTTTAATTAAGAGTTATTGTTTGTTTAAGTGAAGATGCCAAAACGTAGGCACGCAAACCAAAAATACCAGTAATTATAATACTTAGGTAGGTACTTATTCCTTCTTATCGAGTCGATGGCGATAAAGTTTAATTTTCCCATCCCAAAACTCCGCCACGCATACTGCGCTTTAAGTGGCCTTCAGGACATCATACGTGCAGCTATGAAAAGAAGAAGATTATGATACGTGTGTGCCACGTACCTTTCATAGCAGGTGTTCACTCTCTACTTCATTGTCCAGATCAGACTCCCCGTAACTAACCCATCGGGAATTACATACTGAAATAAAAACCGAACAAGATTCATTAAAAAATTCAATATTTCTGATTATAGGTACTACCTACCTTATTTTTTTTATACCTAAACGTCAGAATCACGGGGCTTACGGAGCCGTGACTGAGTGATGCTCACTCTTGAGGCTTGCGTTAAACGAATAGCGGATCAAGTCTCTATTGTTTTTAATAACAGCTCTGTCATTCTTCTTTTTGTTAATACATAGTTTGCAACTTTTTTTATGTGATAGGTGGCAGACGAGCAGACGGATAACAATTTCCGTAATCCCATAGACACCTACAACTTATAACTCCCTTAACTCCCCCCCTCCCCCCATTGGGCTTTCGGTATCCTCACTCAATCGACAAAACATCGCACTTTCATTAAAATATGCCAAACCCAATACAAAAACCATAAACATTGCAAATTACGAGGCCTCCGTAGATGTGGCTGAGTAATGATCGCTCTGGCTTCAGCTAATTTAATGCCGGACTAAGTCTATTGTTTTCAATTACAGCTCGTCTGAGTGGAGATTATTTGTTTGGTAGCGGGTATCATACATTGTTTTGTTTCTATTTGGTCCTTTTTTACTAGAATAACGCTTCGCACAAATGTAAGCAAAAATAATACCCGATTGTAACTCAATTATTTTCTACACTAGCTGCGTCTTGCGGTTTTACCCGCATGGTGGAAGAATTATCGTTTTGGATCGTAATAAAAATATACTTAGGTATCTTTATGAATTGTAGCCCATGTATCATTCTGATATGAAAGTTAATGTCAAGATCTATTCCGTAAGTAGTATCTGTATCAAAGAGCAACAAACATACTTATATGCATACATGTATGTAGTAAATATAACTACGCAGTTAGTAGAAATTAGTATAAATTAGGTCTTAAAAAGATATTTATTGTCCACCCTATAATGACATACCCTAAATTATAATTCACTCTGTCCAAACAACAATTTATCATTTCGAAATGAACACTTCAGTAAAGTAAGTACCGATCGCTAATATAATCCATAACAAAAAGCTATTTATCAATGTCTTATCTCAATATAATATCAATATGGAACATCCCTCAATAAGAGCTCATAATGATAAAGTTGCCCGATCGACGTTAATGAAATGGATATTGATAGATGTAGAATAACAAAAATTGTCATACTGATTTTATTATTGTATACCTTTGACGATTTACAGTGTGACTACTGACTACTCTCATTTGGCAAATGGCACGAGTCGATTGAAGAAAATAATGGGGTTCTCTTTAGTGAGAGACATGGGCGGTAATATTATTAAAAAATTGTAGAAGGTATAGGTATAGGTACAGAGGTCAGCACATCAAGTTACTACAATCTGTCAAATTTCCTCAGTTGATATTGAACCAAACACGTTTGACATAAAAGTGAGGTTCGATTGAAGAAATTTGACAGATTGTAGTAACTTTATGTGCTGGCCACCGTACATCAGATTAACACAACCTGTCAAATTTCTTCAATTGCAACCAAATGTGTATGACGGCAAGATGAGAGTCGATTGAAAAATTTGACAGATTGTTTACTTTGATGTGTGCTGTACCTATAGGTAACAACCCGTCAATGTCACTTTTATACTTAACTCAAAGTAGTTAGTTAAATAAAAGTCGGACTAGAGAACTAGAAAATGTGACAAGTGTAGTAGGTAGTAATTTTGGAAATTATTTATCACTCAAAATTTTATTCTAGTAAAACTCTCCCTTTTTTACCTGATTTTCATGATAAATATTCACATTAATTTTATTCGTACCTTTACACGCATTCAAGCCATTATTTTGTCATCTACAACAAACAAAATGTCAAGCTTTTATTTAACGGGGTGATTAATTATAAGTATGAGCAGAATGTTTATTTATGTTGGATGGTTTTTAATACATTTTTTACGTGCGTAGCGTGCGATAACACGTGCGTCGGCAAGCATGCTCTGGATTTTTCAAATCTATGAGCGCATTTTATAACATTAGCCCGGTGAGTAAAAACATCTCGTAAGGAAAACAGTACACTTCAGAGAGTTTCCCAAACCTGTGGATATTCACCATTGTTCCACCATTGGACTAGTTTGCACGTCACAGGGCTGTGAAGATCAGACGACAGTCCCTTCATTGTAATTACAAGACTACCTTAATCCTGGATCATGGTCCGAGCGTATGCCGGGCTACAAAGCGTTCTTGATATGACGTTTTCTCATTTACTCTTGTTGAGTCAAGTCATTTACTCTTGTAGATATGTCTCAACAAGAGTAAATGAGGAAACGTCCGTTATTTTCAACTCGCCCTCACTTCGTTTCGGGACATTAGTTCCACCCTGTACCAATAGATGGTGCTGAAAGTCGGTTGCATCGTGATACTGTTTCGCCTTTTTGGTTTGTAATATATATGAGACTTGTTGATGTCTATCGAATTTATCTCGTTATAAATAAATGGTATCTTGTGGACCACCCACAGCTGCATTAGTATGAAATGCGGCTTGCCATTAGATGCTCAGATCAGACGGAGCTACGATCTGTCTTACTCTTTCTTAGAACTTCACGTATCCAAAATATCCTAATATTTTATATCCGATAGTTGATGGTTGGTCGTAGAACGCGTCACAAGAAACTATTTGCATGACGTGAGAACTCTTACAGTTCAGTGATGGTTTATTCATGTGATTGCAATATGCGATTTTTATGCGATTTTTACCCCCTATGATGGGATGGATGTCCATAGGCCGGAAGCCGAGTCGGTTGGAAGATATTACCTTTTATTATTTTTCGATTTAAAAATAATTTCAGAGTAGGTATAGTTCACTGAATAATAATTTCTCATTGAACCCAAACTACGACCGCATTTCACGATATTAACCATTAGTCGTTAATGACGTGGTCGCCATGATAACCGCCGTAAAAATTAATTAAAATCGTTAAAACGAGTCTCTAACAGGTATAATGATCAAAGAGTTTAAATGTAACGCGTATAAAAGTGTAGGTTTATCAAAATTATTTATTAAAGCTTTATAGATTTATAGATTATAGGTATAGCTTATACGCCTAAGGCCACACACTGTCATTAATATATGTAGATGATTGTACATTTTTTTAATCGTGCAATATAATGATATTAACTGCGCAGTGTCTTATTGGTAAAAGATTATACTTAAATTCATTACACAAGATACTGAAGTATTGGACTAACATCTTTTTCATGGTATGGGCGCAGACCGCCCATGGACATCTGCAATATCAGAAGAGTCATAAGTGCTCTGCATTTAAACCTACCTTCCCCCGAAATAGAGACGTGCTTATGGTACAACGTACGTACATTTACATAATATATTTGCTTATCCATAAATGGGTATTAATTGGAAACGACAATCTGAAATATCTTTTGAAATAATGAAGTAGGTACCTTAATTTTTGTAATCTCAGAGCTGAAGAATTAAGCCGAGTAGAGCTCTTTCTAGTCAGCGAGAATTCAAGCAACCCCGTTTTCGGTTTTATAAGTCAAAATGCGAGTTCATGAATTATGTTAAAAATTCTAAGGCTCTCTTTGGAACATGATAATAAACTCCATCTCCGACATACGACAAAACTATCAAAACATCGCTTAAACAAAAAATATGTAATTTAGTGGACATCTTCAGTGGGAATAAGATGCGTGATTTAGAGTCCTACTTATATTGATTTAGTCTGTAGGAAAACATAATTGAATCTTTTCACATTAAGAATAAGCCATTCGTTACATTTGTTTGCCACGCCTCGACACCGTTTGGTCTAATGCCGCGTCAAACTTCTCTCTCTCATGGGAAAAATAAAGCCATAAGATAGTATCTTGCGCGCAACTAATAACAAAGTGGCGGGTAGAAACATCCCACGATGACATCACAAAGGGAGAAATGACCGGGTTGCTAACTGAATTTCGAACTTATATTTAACGTTAACCTTTACTTATCTTTTTAAATAAGTTTCTCTTTACGATATGTAAAAAAATCCACCTGCATAATATTAAGGGACCACACCGCAGCAGCGAACCGATATTATTAAAATAAGATATTAGTAACAGAGAAAAATAATAAATAAAGTGTACTATTATTATAGAAAGGTTGTTTTATTGTGTCAGTTGAACCACATGCCTAAGAATCCTCTCAGTAATTCGTGGTAATGCACTAGTATTTGAACGTAATATCTCTCAAAATTATCGGTGTAGAGCTGGGTTTCCCGACAAACTGTGAAAATTTAATCGATTGTCATAATAACTGCTCTGTCATTCTTAAATCAATTACGAAACAATTTCTCTGCAGTTATGCATATAAATTGCGGATTGATAAGTAATTTTCCCGGTTCAACATCATTCAAAGTTGCGTTATATGTCATCGCTTCGGAACCCGGGGTACGATTTGACCATGATCCAGGATACGATAAGTCAGGCCCGACTACCGTCTACCTTTAGCAACTCTAAATTAGGGGAACCAGACTCGATATATCATGGTTACCAGTTCCGAAACCATCCGAAACAGGTTATCATCCTTTCTTGGTAATAACTATTCCTCGATTGCGCTCAACCGCTTTTCGCCTACCTTCGTGATGCGCACTGCCAAGGAGTGGAACACCCTTCCTGCGTCTGTTTTCCTCAATGAGTATCACCTCAAAATTATACTAGAATACTGACTGCTTCTGCAATTATTCATTAGGCAAGCGTGGTGATTAAGCCTAATCCCATCATGGTAGTGATAACATGATTTCTATGATGGAGGCCTTTGCCCTGCAGTGGGAAAGTATATATATAGGCTGATACTTTACTTTTACTTTTTACTTTACTGACTGCTTCTGGCTCAAGCTCGCTCCATTGTGGGTTACTTCTCAAATCTAGGGTTCGGTATGAAGCCAAGAGTAAGCCCATTTTCAATAAAAGAAAAGTTTCCTCATGACGCTTTCCCCGCCACTGAACTACCTAATGGTGAAAGTGTGCTCATAGATTTGAAAAATCCTGTGAATCATACTTGGTTTCGAACCGAAGTAGTAGCTTCCGATCAGCAGGCGCACGTTATCCACTGGGCTACCATTGCTCCTACTTTCCCTCCCCGTTGGGGAATAAAACATTTCTAGCAAATACATGAATTCATAAACTTAAGTCAACTTTGGTCTGAGTTAGACTAATGTGGTCTACGTTGTTTCTAATGTATTATGACCAGAATAACAAAGCTCTATTTTCGTATGTGGTGTCGGTTGTTACGTTCCACACAATACCGCCCGAGGTTAGTTTCAGGAATGAAAACTTTTCATGTCGGTATCTACGTACATATTTGTACATGTTTCTTGGTATTCGACTGAGGGAAAACTAAGAACCTTAATCATTTAGAATCTAAAACGATTCGGTTTGAACCAAGATGGATAAACAAAAACATAATCGTATATCTTAGGGCTGAATGCATAAAGTTTTTCGCCGTTTCACATACTTAAAATCTATTACTTACCTAGCAATGTTTCTAAACCTTTTCACATTTCTGTATATCAAAAAAAAGTATATAGGAGTATTAATTACACAAGTAACGTATTTATTTAAATTCTTCGTGCGCGTGCGTTCAGGTGGGAACCAAACCAATGACCTTCAACATACCAGTTGGATGCTCTTCCAACTGAACTACCAAATGCAGTACTAGGTCAACGGACGAAGGTTTTATAAGTCTGTTCTTGGCTAGAAAAAAATTCGGAAAAAAAGTGACTGTGACATACGAACGGACAGACAGACATGGGGTATATTTTCGGAACCTTACAAATAACAAATAAGTTTTGCTTTTGAAAAAATATATTTATCTCAAGATTGTGTGATTGTGCATCTTTATCTCAAGATACATGTATTAACACAAAAAATAGCTATTAAAATTGAATTCGAACTTATAACTTTAGATTACAATGTCAATAAGAAAAGTAGCCACCTAAAAAGAATAACAGTGTACCAACATAATTGACAAGACCTCCCTTGGACCGTATAAGAAAATGAATGAAAGACCGCTCGGAGATTTGTTTTCAATACAATAACTGGCTCTTAATCTGGGTCAGTTTGAATCATAATAGAGTAAGTAGGTCAGTCTCGGTAATGCTGCATTTTGTCGTCGAGACGCAGCCACAGTCACCACTTTCGTTTTTTGTATGCAAGCGAGAGTGCCAAAAGTTTTCCGCAATGCGTCGCTCTCTCAGACTGAATATTTATAGTTAGAACTTGCCAATTCAAATAAGGTTATTTTACATAGTGCAATACTATTAACACAATTGTCTAACGACCTGTGATACAGACGGCGGCACGGTGGAGGTACCTAATACTGTAAATTTTTTCCGTTTTTATTTGTTATACCTATAGGGTGAAAATAATTCTGGGGCCCGGAGGAAAGCATTCGGAAATTTTCATTTTAACAATTTGATTAACGTCGTAGGTAAGGCCCAGGCAGCAAACACAATAGAAAATCAATTAATTGTTTTTGCCTTGTATGAGGCTTTTGGGTCTTACGACGTTAAAGAAAACGTTTTTGTATTTCTGTTAAGAAACTGCATTCAGTTTTTTTAATCGAGCTTCTCATGCTCAGGAATAGAAACAGAAACATGTTAGGGTATTTTATTCTGCCTGTCGATGCAAATGAGCATAAGACCTAAGGTTTCTAAGTGAAATTGTAGGCATATGACTAAATAGATTGGTGGAATAGAATCTCCGTTTTTGGATAATTTTCGGGTTTGATTCTCAGCTTAACTATTTCTACTAGCTAGCTGTCATTCCTTTGTGAATTCCAATCTCTCTGTACGCGACCGCCTCTGCAATCATTTCCCATAAATCGGCTTTGTTACTCCACCTATGACGTCACAATTCGGAATACCTATTTTAACTATAGCATGTAACATACTAGTGAATCATAGTCACAATATATCAAACTGGTGATGGAGGTAGATCAAACTGATAGAGATCCTACGCAACCGCTCATCTTCTATCTATTCTATTTCGAACATAACAAAAACGAAAAAGCTATGTCTGTACATTAAACATTCTGTTCAATTAATCCTTTAATGACTCAATGTTTTTTAAATTGAATGTATTTTTGTTGGTCTGTATGTCTATGAGGCCTGGACAACATAATAGGATTAATTCATTATGAAAAAATATTTCATTGGAAAACTGATCTCCACGCGAGCAAAGCTGCAGGCGTCCGCTACTAATAAATAAATAAATAAGTAGTTTAAAAACTACTACTACTGTAACTGAGTTCAAACAATTCCAGTAATAGTAGTAACAAGACCTTTCTAAAAAGTTCAAAAGCAGCTGCTTTATGATACGACATTCTATCATAGAATGCCATGGAAATCCTTGATAAATTAATTACAAGATTTTTTCTAAAACATCTAAATACAAAATATGATACGATATTTGATCGTGAAATTACATACCTCCCAGCTCCATCGTTAGATCAGTTCAACAGTACCATATACTAGGTAATTGTATTATCTTCAGAGCTATATGCAGCTGCCAACTTTCATGAACATCGTACAATCCTTGAAAGGTTTCGCTACCTAGATTCCATTACATATTTAGTTAGACTCAATAAAAGATTAAATTTAAAGTGCGAGTTAAAAATGTACTGGCAGATAAAACTTAAATAGTTTAACTTAGTAAAGGCTTATTTACTATATCTACAAACTTAATTATGGCTTTCAAACAGCTTTTACCTCCAGTAAAAGTTTTGTGTGACCTCAGTTTACTGGTACCGAATAGTATAGAGTTAGCCCATTAAGAGAATTTACTGTTAGATCTTAAATTTTAGCTAAACATCTAGCTACATTTTATGTGTTTTTTAATGACTACCGGTTAAAGAAGGCGATAGAAGTCTGAAACATTACTGTTATTACCTGAATTTCACAGGGTTACCCCACCTGGAAAAATTATGAAACTCTCAAGGCGGAGAATTTTATGTAGTCATTTCCTTTTTAACCCTTAGGGGAAATCAACCGTACGTAAAGGAATAAGGTAAGTACATATTTATAGTTATGCTTGGAATTAATAGCGAATATACGAGTACATTTGTTGTGACTTTTTAGTTGGATGTTGGATATGAGACTATCCATACACGGTAAGTTTCGAACAAATTGATACTGCGACGAATGGATAGTACAGTCGAGTTCAAAAATATGTATACACTTTAGGACCTTGTCACAATACATATTTATAAGAAAGTGGAAGTCGTTTTCTTACACATATGTACTGTGACAAGGTCCTAAAGTGTATACATATTTTTGAACTCGACTGTACCTATATG
Source organism: Cnaphalocrocis medinalis (assembly GCA_014851415.1). NCBI lineage: Eukaryota > Metazoa > Arthropoda > Insecta > Lepidoptera > Crambidae > Cnaphalocrocis > Cnaphalocrocis medinalis. The sequence continues at coordinate 6,745,213 of CM026275.1, read as the reverse complement.
GTTGGCTGGTTTGGTATGCCATGCCACTGATTTTGTGACCAAATTTACTGGCGCACGGACTCTTAATTTTCTTATTAATATTCGATCTTATCGACGAATTGTACCGTATACGGCTACGCACTAATTTGCAAACGATACTTTTTGACCTGTTTAAACATGTTGTCATGAAATACGTTAGATTCGACCAAAAATATGATAATAACTTTACGCAGGATTAATTTACTCCATGAACGCTATACCATATTATTATGTTACATTTATGTTACGCGCATAATGACACTGAGTAACAATAGGACAGAGGGATCTCTATTCCTGGTTTATACACTGGAGAATTCAGGTCACTAAAAACGTAACGTTTTGGCAATCCAAAACACTAACTAAAGCCAGCGGGTTAGCCCGGAGCCTTAATCCGACGAGTTACGCCACCGAGGCCGTCGGCTTAGGTCTATAGGATCTTTTAGGTATTAGATAACGTTTATAGAGTAATTTTACTCTCGTATAACTCTAATTTTGGTCCAATAACATGGTATTTCAATTCCAAGTAGTAAAGTGTATGTGTATTAAGAAAGGACAGGGTTCAAACTTGGCCAGTTTATTGAATGAAATGGAGAAATTCTAGCAAAAGAGAACTAGATTTGATTAAGCTTAATAACTTCCGTAATTTCAAAGTCAAAGTCAAATCATTTATTGCATTTCATGAATTTTCTCTTATGAGCTTTCAAACTTTCAAATTGAATACGTCTTGTTTTGTGTGTGTGTATCTGTGTAAATGAAAGGGCTTGAGTAACCCACGATGGCTGCCAATGTCGGATATTTTGAAATTTTCGTTTTATTTAAATCGCCTTGAGACCTTTAAAATTTTACATGGTAACGGAGTGATAATTTCACCACTGATTCTATTTTTAATAGAAGATACTTTGCTCATAATTAAAAAACAGGCCTTAATTTTAGATCTAACACAGGTGAACTTTAATAAAGCTTTCCTGAAAGCTACGCCTTGCGAGCAAGCAAAGTCGCACATTCGTTTATTTCACGTTCAATCTCATCTGGTCTGAGCCAGCGGCTAGTCCAATTTCCAAGGATTCGGCTTTGCTTACCCAGAAAACCTAATATGTGGTCACGTAAGAACAGACAGAATAAAAATGTTGGTACTATCTTGGACATCCCAAAGGAAAGTATCTGTATATAATATGGCTAAGTAATGGTAAAAGAAAAACCTACCAATTAAAAATATATATTTTGATGTGGCGCCGTCCTGTGGGGCGTACCCTGATATCGCTGGAGGGACGAAGTCGCCAAGGACCTTAAAGCACTAAACATGCATTGGTCAGAATTCGCACAGGACCGAACCAAATGGCGAAGTTTGACGTCACAGGTAAGACCCACCTTGGATCGCTTAGCCAGCGTAGTAAGTATTTTGATTTCAGCCACATATATTAGTTTCCATAATACTAACCAGTCTCAGTGTCACTCAGTAACAATAGTGTTAAAAGGGTCGTATGCAATAATAGAGGCACTTGTGTGCGAATATTGTGATAACACCAAGAATGCTCGTATCTCTGTTCAAGCTCTAATAGTTCTATTCAGGATCACAGTTTCAGTATTGACAATACACCCAATATGGTGTCCGAATATTTGATATAAACGGGACTAAACACGACGATATAAAACCTTATAAAACAATCACATTTTGATATTTGTTTTCAACGGAATAAAATAAATGATTTATTCATTTATTTTGTTCCGAGACAACATCACTGACATTCTCCTGGTCCCAAACTAAGGTTTTCCCCTTGTACTATGGATACCAGAAAAAACGAAGGAACCACAAACACCCCGACCCAATACAAATAGCTCTACCTATCTGTGGTGTATCTATCCCTATCAGTGTCGACCCATGAGATGTTTTTTTTTGTCACACTGTAGTTAACATACATACAATATCAATTGTAACACCCTGGTATTCCTAATATAAATTAACTAACATTTGTATTGATGCGGCAACCCGGAATCCTTGCTTTTAAACCAACGTTCAAACCACTGCGCTAAACGGGTCGTTTGAGGTTTCCGAATACTATTCCAACTTTTTTTTCATTTATACCTACTTTTTATTGATGTGTACATCAATCTTTATCTTATATTGTTATTCATAATTTATTTTACATGCAGATGTTCAGGGGTACTAAGAGTACTGTTGCATAATGAAGTTATCACAGTTTGAAGATGGTAGATAATTTTCACCTGATTATGTTTCCGCTTCAATTTCCTTCCAGTTTTACGATTTTGTGTGAAAAAACGACTTAAAGGATTAAGGGCTTAATCCCTTTTAAAATATCCAGACATGTTTGTGGAAGCAATGCGTAAACATAAATTCCTAAAATGTTTGTATTTGCATGACTTGCATTTCCCACATTCGCCCAAAATTTTTTCCTTTGTCCAATGTAGGTATGTTGACATTCCAGCATCTGACTGAAGGGGAGAAATACTTACGTACGTAATGCCTGTTGTTGTGTTTTTTTACCTTATTTGTAAGACTCTTCTGTATGCAAATCTTATAAATAAAGTTCGATTAAAGCAATTCTAGACACGTCCAGCTTGAACGCGTTAACAGTGTCGCCGCCAAGGAAGGCTCTATTTGGAATTTCAAAAAAAAAACAAAAAAATGTTATTCCATCCTTATGAGCCGACAACGAATAAGCGGTAATCGGATTCTCGTTTGCCCGCTATACCTAATGTAAAAGCAAAAAAAAAAACTTTCAAACCCCTTTGAAAAATAAACTGTACCATGCTATTGCTGATTGTTTCCGGAGAGTTGACCTAAAACTCTTGGTACAAAAAAATATTATGGTAGCAAATAATAATAATGATTTGGACTCAACATTAAGCCAATAACCCTTATATTTTTGATTACTCAATTTAGTTTAAAAAATATATACAATATATATAGCGTTTTCATGAAGTAGTAGCAGCATAGAATAAAAATAAGACAGAACAAAGTTTTACAGTGCAGAAAACCAAAGAAAACTTTTTCATCTTACTAATAGCACAGCGTATAGGCAGAAACTCCAACCATCTTCGTCCACGTCCAATCATACTAAATAATGAAAAGGAAAGTTTTGCTATTTTTTGTTGTTTCATACAAATGGAACTATCAGACGGCGTTTGCACTTATGGATCCCAGTATTTGCAATAGAAACGGCTCCCACTGATTAATATTATACACTTTAATAAAATTATTGTTCTAAGTAGCAAAGTAACGTAGTAGGTCAGCCTATAAACTGTTCCACTGCAGGGCAAAAGCCTACATCAGAGAAATCAAGTCACTTCGATGGGGTTAAGCTTAGTCACAACGCTTGCCTAATGTGGATTAGAGCCCACAAACCCGGTTTTTTTTATGGTATAGGTAGCAGACGAGCAGGCAGATCACCTGATGGTAAGCAATTGTCGCTGCTCATGGACACTTGCAACACCAGTTGAGTTACAAGTGCGCTGCCACCTTTTATCCCCTTCCCCCCCGGGTGGGCCTTCGGTACCCTCACCCACTCGGCGAAACACAGCACAGGGGCTGCTTCACTCCGGTTTTCTATGAGGCAGTGGTATCACTCCGGTCGAGCCGGCCCATTCATGCCGAAGCGTGGCTCTCCCACGCTTAAACTCTCCCACGTCCACGGTTTCCAGACTCCAAACCGAGAGTTTTAAAATAACACGCTGAGTTTAATTTTGTTTTTTATATTACAATTGTACCAATCTATACATATCTATTCTATACATATAATAAAAATGTAAAGAAGCCGTGTCTGTACATTGAAGATATTTATCTTGAAATAACTTAGGACGACCAAAAAACAGTAACAGAACATAAATCAATGATTTTTAAAATTTTTGTCTGTCTGTTTGTCTGTTTATCTGTTTGTCTGTTTGTTCGCGCTAATCTCGGAAACTACTGGACCAATTCGAATGAAACTTTTTTTATTGTATAGTTGTAATATCAGGGCAACTTATAGGATATATTATATTTTGAAGACCAGGCTCCTTGATGTAGAACCACAACAGCCCAGCTAAACTATAAGAGGTAGGTCAATGGCACTTTAACAAAAGTTGTTCAGATTGATGAGCATTTTATGATGCCATGAAAAAAATCAAAGATCATGGAACATCTGGTTTGGAACTCTAAGAGCCCAGCTCCACTATAACAAATATGGAATGAAATGGAATGGAAAATTGCCAATTGTGATGAGCATTTTTGGATGAGATCCTATAAGGAAGGATATTCCGAACTTAAACCCCTAATGGAGCGAAAAGGGGGTTCCAAGTTTGTTCATGGGACTACGTGATTCCTTGGCCCAATCTACTTCAACTTTTGCGTACACATTCTTTGACAGAATTGATTGATGGAGAAAATAGGTATAAGATTCAAACTTTAATAGAAACTTACATCACTTAATGGAATAAAGAATAATTTGGGGGTTACTTTCATTAGAAGTTGATATCATTTTTTTTTAAATATTAAATGGATTTGCACTTGACCTCATGTCACCTGATGGAGAGTGACAATAATGTCTAAGATGTAGCGTGCTCTCCCAGAAGAAGCCTATTCACTCTCGACTTAAAGACACCCAAATTGTAGCTCTCTGGAAATACAATGCAAGTTGTTCCATTCCAAAGCAGTTCGTATAAAATATCAATGAGCCGCCTTAAAAATCTATTAACCTATAAACGAACATTTATAATAAGTATTATTTTTATATCTATTTAAATAATCATCTTTAAGTCAAGAGTCATAAAGTTCACGCAAACGAAGTTGCGGGCGGCCACTAGTAACTAATATAAGTGTAATGCCTGAAAGCTTTTGGAATACCTGTTGTTTGGAACAATACAGTATAAAAACCTGTCATGTGGTTATTGTCATGAATTAGGTGGTAACATACTACCTAATTGACACTTTAGGTATGTTAGTATAATTGGCTTCATCAATATTATTGTTATTAAACTAATTATTTCATTAATGTGTACGTAATTGGAGCATGTGGGTAAATATTAATTAACACATTTGCACAAGTATAACATGAAATGTTTTATTAATTTAGTTGTCCAATAGGCCAATTTCCATGCCATGATACATAATAAAAACATGAAGTTCGTACGATAATGCTGGATAAAGAAAAAGAAAGAACACTCATTATGTGTCGAAATTATGATAATTTTCATAAGTTGTAAACAGTCATTACATAAAAATGTATTTTCTACTGCTGTAAACAATTTGCAGCCAAGGATTTATATAAATGTACATGATATCTATGAATATTAACTCATGAATCCTATATTTGCTACGAGCTGCTACGGCTACAAGCTGCGTAGCAAGTCAACGTGTCTACGAGTAAAAAAGAACTCGTAGCACATCGTAGGTACTAATCATAGAATTCCGAATGGGCGGTATCCTTAGTCAATGGTACCTATTAATACCCAAACATATGAATATGTATAAAGTGTGGAAAGGAATACTACGGGTATTTTTGGAGGTATAGAAAGTCAAACCATCTAGAGGATAATCTGATGGTAAGCACACAACGCCACCCATGGACATATATTACAGAAGAAGGTAGGTGATATACCGTCGACCTAGAAATTTTAAAGATAAATTGCATAAATGAAGTAGGTAAGTTCCGACGTTAAAACATAGTCTACGAAGTACGAACCATAGCATGCAATTCAATTGTTAGGTTTTCAGTAAAAATAGGAATGAACAAGGAAACGATTGATCGTGACGACCAATTTTACTGTTCATACTCATTTTTATTCACTCTGGCGCGTGTAAGTAACCCATCACAGAGTGAGAAAAAATTTAATCGTGAATTGTAAATAATAAATTATCGATTTCATCTTTAGGATTTAGTTAACGTAAATATTTTTTTCCTTTAAAATGGTCTGAAACGTCGTAGCATATATAGGGCACAGGCTTACTCGTATAACAACATATGATTTGTTTGAATGACTCATCATTTCAGCCAATAGACGTCCACTGCTGGACATAAGCCTCCCAAAAGTTCTCCACACAGATCGGTCCTGTGTCACCCGCATCCAAGAGACTCCCTCGACCTTCACCAGATCGTCGGTTCACCTGGTGGGGTTTGAATGACTGATGTGCAAATAATGATAGTTTTCCCATTAGTATTTTAATTATTGTTATTTCAACCGCACAATGACGTCATATTTGACACACAATGACTTTCGCGAGCGATCCAAAACCACGTATTTTGGTAATTACTTCGTTAAAGTGTCCCTCATTTATGCATTGACTTAATTAATATCTAAATAGGTGTACTTTCCAGTCCGACCGAGCTCATTTGAAATCCAATCATATTGTACTGGGAAACAATGTTGCCAGCCATGTATTACGAAAAATATCATATTATTCTAGATTAAAGTTCTCGCATAAATAAATACACATAATATAAAATATGCATAAGTATATAAGACTATAACTAAGGACGTATATTTTTGGAATAGATGCTCGTAAATGTGTAGAAATTTTGTGGAAATTCCGGTGATATCATAAGTGGTTAAAAGCTATTTAATTTGAATATGATGTGAACCGATATTTATAAGTATTTAAAAAGGTAGTGGTAGTTGGTATATTTGTGTCAATTTGAGGTATGTTTTTATTAAATTACAATTATCTAGTTCTCTATTATTTAAAGCAACATTAAAGCATTGGGCAATTGCCATTGTATAGCTGGCGGCATGAAAGAATAGCGTTGACCGTTATTTTGCGCACTTGTAAAAATGAAGACTTTCTATTAAAAATTGGTTTCTGCGCACTCAAGGTCATAACTACAGTTTCTTGCCGTTGCCTATACGAACCTTTAACCGTATTCGTAGGCTGCAACTACTATTATACAAATGCATCCTTCTGGCAACCCTGCTGTGGAGCGATAACTGCTTTACGGGTACCTGTGGTTTTGGCTGTTTCTATCGTTGTGTTGGCCAGTTAATTTCGGTAACGAATCGCCCGACTGCGAAATCATTTTGACTATAAATTTCCTGAAAGCAGTTAAAAGCAAAACATTATGCGTTTTAAATACGACGCAGTGTGGGAAGGACATTTCATTTAAAATATTTGAATATTGGATATTATTGTAAATTTTGGATTTATTTATGACTCGCCAATATATAGGTCACTTTTGCTGTGAAATACTCTTTGTTAAATACTTAAAATATTCTTTGTTAAATACTCGTACTCTTACATATATTTTTCTTACTCATATAGATAATAAACACTTTCTAAAACGCTTCTGGGTGTAATATTTTGTTTTGAGTATTATGTTGTCCTGCCAACCATGGCCATCGCCTACACATAAAATTGCCCGATTTGCTTCCATATTTCTAAATACCTGGAATTTTCTAAGACATTCGTTTGTTTGTATTTCGTATAGAATTGGATTATTTGTTTAGAAAATACTCATATTAGATGATTCATAAGAAGAACGGGCTTAGCAGACGTACTAACAGAAGTCTTGTTATTTACCCTAAAAATATTTATTGAAACAACAAGCCAAGGAGCAAGTAGTTGCAAACGTAGGTAATCAAAGTTGTAAATAGAAATTCGGACAAGTTAAATTTGACGCCGGGAGCTACATTGTTACGCCACCAGTCAAGCGTAATTGCTTTCACTGAACTCGCCGACTTCCTAAGACGGTGATTGGGTATTTAATTCCTATTTGCTTAGGTATTAAGATAATAATACACAATTTATTGCCCCCGAAATTCTAAGCGGAGTTGGACTCGCATTTGTGCTCGCTCTGCGCGCGCCGACAAAAAGGGTCTTCGAGACGAACAAAACTTATTCGTATCTTTCCTTATAAGTATGTATTAGCAACTCTCCATAGTGGATAGCTTAAGAGCATTGTTTTCATGGGTCGAAATCTCATGAGAGGCTAAACATACATCAAACGCATTGTAAGTAGTGACAGAGAATGGGAAACAACTTCCTCCTTTTATATGATAGTGAACGTGTATGGTTAGAATACCGCAGGCTTAAATCACATGATTGTACAAAAAAAATGGTTTAAGCTGTGTCGAGCATGCTATTCAAAAGAAAACATTGAACAGCTTATTCATTGTTAAATGATGCCCCAATATTTTATATTTTCTTTCAAAATTGACGAATACATTATGGTACCCGCAGTGTGATAATATGGTACTGCAAGATTTATAATATTCGCCGGAACAAATATTGGAGCGAAGCCTCTTCTGATGGAATCAATGCCATTATTTTTATGAGGACATGCAAATTTGGGGCCGATGAGTACAATGTATACAGATATAGGTATATGCAGAATTTTATGACATAACTCGTGTATGTAATATTAAGAACAAGTTTTTGTCTTCAGCTCTACTTATTATAGCACTTTATTATGACTTACAACCCTGAGGTTTTAATTTTCGCTACAATTGTTAATTTGGTTTGATGAATTTGATAACCTTATTTTTGTAAAATTCCGTATGCAATTTAAAAAGTAAATAACTGTATTAATAATATCTATAGTATTTCTGCTGTAAGTCAAAATTTACAACTTAGGTTATATATATAGTACAAATGCTCTGTTGTGTATCTGTACATAAATAAAATACATCGAGATACAAAGTACCTACATATATATCAGATTTTCCTGACAGGTTTTTGAACGAAACGAAAACAATTCCGCTCCTAATTAGCTAGAGCGTAACAAAATAAAACAAGTGGAAAGGAGGAGACCCCTTTTTTCAGCAAAAGCATAAATCTTACCGGTTTTGGAGATCAGACGCTGAGCATACACTAAAAACAAATTGTGTTTCTCTTTTAACTTACTCTTTCGAGACTTATCGTTTTTTTTAATGTTGGTATTTTATTTTACTAACATTTTATAGAACAGGTACCTTAGGTTTGGTAGGCTGGAGTTAAAAAGATTTAAATCTGTTACGGTAAGGTATAAAATATGGTATAGTATAACTCGAATGAGCCTAATATATTGCCTGCTTAGATGCTATGGATTCGCAAAAAAAGTACTTAGTTTAGAAACATATTAATGCTCTAACATAAAATGAAAGTAATAGGCAACTAATTATTTACCTGAGCTAAATATAATATTTAATCTTATAAAAAACGAGTTTTGTTCCATAATTAGTTGCTAAGGCTCTTGTTGTATTTCAACGTGGATTTCCCTGGAGATGTCGAGTAATAAACAAAAGTACTGACTTTCTTTTTATTTCATGTTTTATCTCTGCGATGAAGTTTAGCACTTAATAAATGTTTAAGATCTGCAATGAAAGTTTGTTTCATTTTTATTAGACGTCTAGGATTATGTAGGTACATTTTCTTTCTACCTACACATACTTAGGCTAAATGAGGTGAGGTTCATAAAACATAAGCTCTAGGATAAATTATTATTTTTGTTTGATGGCAGATAAATATAATGACGACAAAAATACTTAATACCATCGAGTGCCACAAAAACACAATTTGATAGCCATATAAAAATGTCCACAAGCGAATGAAACATAATTTTAAATTAATAAAAAGCGTAATTAAGAGAAAGAAGAGGCCACTCGATTTAATGACGTAAAACAACGGGGAAAAGCTCTTTTTGTAACCAAGAGCACTTTTACTGACAGTCCCTTTTTATTGATGCACAGATAGGGAGTGCCCTATCAAATTTAAATGCGACCCATTTTGTTGTATTCGGATTGCGGGTTTGTAATGAAAATATTCTTTATTTTCCTGTATATTGGTTTTTTATACAATAGGCCCTTCGATTTTTAGCAAGTTTGATTATATTTACATTGCGATCACTGTAGCATTATCGGAATGGCTTTTATTATGTCCCTTTTTCCGCTGTGGCTAAAATTACGGACGAAATTGTTGCGGTCGACCGCGCGTCTGCGGATAGACGTGGAAATATGGCGCTTTCATAAAATCCGAGGTGTCATTTCCTTTTGAATAGTTCGTTATATCTGCGTTGTGAGAAGCCGTGTATAAAAGTCTCAGGTTATTCAGGTTATTACGAGTCGGCCCGCGAGCCACGGGGATCGTTTCGGCTGCCGTGTTATAAAGCGGATACTAAATCTTGCTCCTATTGACAAATGATGTCGCCCGTTACAATACCGTATCGTTTTCCATGCCCATCACATTTTATATTTCCGTCTACCTATTTGATGTAGTATCATAAACTTGTATTCTTTCTTCGACGTCAGTATTGAATGTCCGCTTTTGTAAGGAAGAACATAGTAACATTTTCCTCGATAAATACGATCGTTGTAAAGGCAACCGTTTATCAGACTTATTTTTTTTTGTATTGTAGGTTGAATTATTTATGGTGTTTGTGTCTGATTTTATGGATAAAATGTTCGTTATTGTGTGTTTAATTGCAGTAATTTAGGTTTGTAAAAGAGATTTACTTTGTTTTTTTTTACTAAATACCGTAATGTAGATTAGGTACTAGTATTATTAATAATGTTATTTATTTACGTTAAACCTACTTAAGTCACAAATATCTTAAATACCTAAATAAAGTGAATATCTAAAGCTTGATACCAAGTTTAGCGTAAAATGTCAACATCGAAGGAAAAGTTAATTGAAAACAGTTTCCCCGAATCTTTTACGCATTTTACCTTCGTGGAAAAACTTCTGTATTGCAAAGTTAAATTCCTCGAACATACCTACGTACCCGTCCGTGTTGGCAGTTTTTTTCGGTCCCAACGGGATTTGGGAGCATTTGTCTAAAAAGCGCGATTTTATTACTCACAACGAAAAAAGATGAAAAAATCGTGATAACGTGCCTACGTTTGATGACAATGGTGATATGACCCTCGCAAAACAACGTCACAGTCACAGTTCAGTTTGCATCTAAAGCCGTGTGTTAGCTGAGTCTGTCAAAGGAGCGCGTTTCTTTATTCCTTTGACTTTTTGACTGAATTTCTTGGGTCCTGAAAACAATACAGGCAATACAGGCCATTTCAAAAAAGTGCCTTGGAAGCGCTGATGATCACATCTTAACCAGGTTCTGCCAGTACGACCATCATAATAATGATTATACTTTCATTATCTTTGTGAGTATTCACAGTTTGAGAACGTCCGCAAGGTGCAATGTCTTTAGGATGGGTTCTGTCCCGAGCGGGACGTCTAATGTTGGTCCGAAAGTTGTCCCGTCCGAAAGAGCGGGACAACTGGAAGCGCAAAATGAGGAAACACTACCTACATATTATTTATCGAGTTTCCTGAATTTTTTATTGTATAAGTAAAAAATATCGCGGCGAAAGCTTAATTGAATCAACCGGGATGTTAAAATATGTTTTTGTAATTTAATACTATTATTAATTTATAGTCTTAAAGTTTTCCTCTTCACGTTTCGGCGGAATAAATAATTTGATTAGTTATCTTGTTATTGAATAAACAAATCAGAAACTTAGTTTATTTACCTTTTGCTTAAGTAAATACAAAAATTTTGGGTTTAGGTCTCAATTCGGTTTTTGTAGCCTTCAGCATTACCGCTCTGATTAACGCTGTAATTACATAACCATTCGAATGCCAAATAAAAAAGTGTTTATTCAATTTCTGACTGTCATAATATTTGCCTATTAAATTAAATATTTGAGGTTTACCACCATCTTTTGATGAGATACCCAGCGCATAAGCGCTTACAGTAGGTATTCATTGTGTGGTTAGAAAACCTAGCACAAACTTTTCAAAGAAATCCTAAACAATTTAAAGGGCTTCCTCTATCGGACGTAAGAATAACTTAAATTGACAGGACAAACGTGAAAAAGGATAAATAATTATCTTATATAATACATTTTTAGAGGAAATGGTACGATACGATTCCTCTACAGAGGTACTTCATGCTGAGTACCTACTGGCGTAATCTACGCACTACACATTGGCATGCGTCCGTGGTACTCACTCAGCTAGAGTCCTACTGAAAACTAGTGTTATGGTCGTGTGATGATTTTTTTTTGGTTTTACTTAAGTATGTTATATTTATTACTTTTCCTTTTCCTAGTGTTTTGTATTTTCTTGTGTTGTATCATTTGTCTGTTAGTATGTTACATGTGCTGTGATGTCCAAATTAATAAATGTATTTTTTTTCTTTCTTTTTTAATTGTAGCGTGGGCATGCTGCGTAAACGTTACGAATTTTTTGAAAAGTTCATGTTACGCCCACATATCTCTTATTTATCGTAATACCCTTGATCGTTTTCATATAACATATAAAGACCAACAATGTATTTGTTGTCGATCAGAAATAAGACCTCATAACTTGTATTTTTATGGGAAAAATTATAATATACGCCCTTTGTATTCAATACTCTTTTTGTCGCGTACAAGTGGGAAGAATTTATCACGTCCCGCTAAATAGGCATGTATGAACCCTCTTTGTGGAATGGTTCATAAATCACGGGAATGAACTGGAGCATTCTTTGACAAAAGTACCATCATAAATAAATAAATACGGCCTTTTGCTCGATTTTCCCAGATCTCTTTGAGGTGATGCGCTATTATGCAAATAAATGATGACAGTGGCTTTGTGGTTTATTTATTATCCCGGAAATTTGTGATAAGATAATATTGTTTTTTTTATTTTCAAGTGTAGGTAGTTTTCTTGCGTTAAAAGCACGCTTTAGGTTATTTTTTATACCTATGTGTGATCTAATTTGAAATATTTAAGCACTTAAAAATATTCTTATTCTTTGATATCAATAATTTATTGATATCAAAGTTTCTTAGCGCACTGAAGAAAAACCGAGTACTTAAATTAAAGTCTATTATAAATATCTACTATCAATACAAGTTTTTCGGAAAATTAGAGGTTGAGCAAACAATATTAAAGTAGATTTAATTTAAAGAAATGAAATATTATTGTCTCCCTTCGATAAAAAGATGTGGTCCCATTAAGGCGCAGAAATTCATTGCAGAAGTTAAGGCATTCAATTTAACAATATGCCTGTGCTTAAGCTCAAAATATAAATATTAAAAAAAGATTTCTGTAAGCTGATTTAATTAAACAAAATTCAAGAAATGAAATAAGTAACGTAAGTTGAAACTCCAGTAAACATTTCCTACTGAGACCTCATACCACAACTTCATACTTTGAAACTGCTGTGGTTTTCGTAGAACGGTTAAATCATTTTGTTGCTACAATTGTTACAGTTAAATTTACATAACAACAAAATCTCCAGTCGTAATTTCACTTGTCTCACACAAGAGCCGCTTTATCTTATACACAAGCGAGTATAAATAAAGATATTCATCTCTAGATCTATTCAAGTGTTCCAAAGTGGAAATATTACACGATTGTACCACTGAGGGCCCTTGAAAGGGGTAAGTGGATTGGAAGTAATCGCCTTTTTTAAGGTGATGTTATTGGACACGATTATTACTAAATCTGGGACATCAGAATGATGTGTAACAACTGTCTAGCTTTGGCCTTTTCCTTGCCCTAAAATTAAAATGTTAGTAATTTTGAAAAAAAAAATGGTTATTATTATCACATCACTGAATCATTTTAAACATTATTTTACCTCCACAATAACATGAAACTCAACTTACTAACAATAACTCGTAAAAAAATTAAACTAGCACAAAAAAGGCTCGGAACCAGTGTCGTAATATATTTACAAAAAATAAATACAAAAAAGTTCGGCATCTGGCAACCATGATTCAAATACAGTAATCGCTTTAAAATGTTTAGAAAACTTTCAAATAAATCCTAATACATGGTGCAGTTTTTGAATTTTATTTTCAGCGAAGAGTGCCAACAAACAGTACAAATTGAAGGACTTGTTCCGTAGAAATCTTCTTCTTAAACCACTGTGCATTTATTCTCGCTTCTCTTATTATGTTATGGTAGGAAAGTGTGATTCAAACGCAAGCGTCAGCCATTACCACAGTGCAGTGCAAAGATCACCGTGACTCAACGCGATTGGGGTGATCGATCAGCGCATTCGTTTTACAACTTGGGAAGGTGTTTGTTCGTTGACATTCGCGCTCACTGATCCTTTTTGGTATCGTTGGGGTAGTGTCGGTGGCCCGGAGGGACGATAATGGCCCGTCAACCTTATGCATGGGGGTCCGCAAATGGGTTATGTGGCTCTCTCTAGGCGAGAATATTCTCGTAACGAGAAACCGGTCAGAGACATGTCCACTAAAAGACTTGAGACGCTCCATCATCACTTGAGTCAAGTGCAATCGGGACAGCAGCTTCAGGTCATTAGGCCTAAGCGCGGGTGCAAAAAATGTTCATCTAAAAGTTTTGGCAACGATGTTACCATCGGTTACTGATCACTGTCGTCTAGCAAATATGAACTAGTAAATATAAAAAAAAAACTCTCATAATGACACTTCGATCGACTTTACTATCTAAGTAGTTACAGCATTGATATTCCAGATTACCTAATGGGAGGTTTTTTAATTCTTATGGTCAAACTTTACAAATACAGAGCGATCGTGGAAATGTTCGACTTATGTTTTGTTACTGGAAATGTTTGGTACTGTGCCATTACGTAAACTGCACGGCAAAATGTTTGCCCCGAGATTTTACCAATTCAAACAAAACGCATCCGAAGTGCATTTTCATGGTTGGCTCGTGTAAACATTGAACTGTGAAGCAATTTAAAAAGCTTAGTTGTGTTCAATATGTATATTGGGAACGTATAGACTCTCTTTTTTTGTTGTTGTAATAAATGTGTTATTTTTTTCGTTTAGACCATCATTGAGTTATTCAAAATGATGTAAAGTTTATCTACCTTCTTATTATTTTCTAGTGTATTAACACGTATTAAGAACAAAGAGTAGGTAAAAAATGTTACATAATTTCTTATATTTTTATTACTTGGAAAAAATCAACACCTTTTACCACTAGGTAAAGAAAGAAGAATTCGATAAAAATTAAATCCTTAGTTTTAGGACAAAAAAAACTAAAAGTAAGTGATTTAATTAACCAATCTTTAAAAGAACAAATCTATGGTATATAACTGGTATAATAAAGTCTTTGGGTATGACGCGGTATTCTTATATAGATAAAGATTCGTCGAATTGGGCCTTAGACAGAACTAAAATGATAACCTCCGTCTTAAACAATCTGGTGATTTTTGATAGATGGAGATAGATTTTAAACTAAGTTTTTATTGCTTCTTGGCCCGCGGTGGGCATCTTCAATTCTCCCCGGAAGAGATGAACGGAATCGGCAAGTAAAAGGCATTAAATCTGTCTGGGGCGTTCGATTTGCATTGGGAAAATTGCATTTTCGAGTCGTTGGCGACAAGGAGGCGCCTGCAAATGTTTGCAAATGCTTTCCAAAGCTTTGCTTTAGGATTCTGCGCTGTATGACGGGTGGCGTTCAAAGCGCCAAAATTATATAAGCTGTTAGCCGGAGAAATTCAAGGATATTATTTATTTGACTGTATGATTATATCAGCCCGTTCAAAACAATGCAGAATTATTTCAACTTTTTTAATATTTATAAGATTCGCTCCTGAAAAAGGGCGAACAAAGTGCTTAAGTTCATAATTGACTAAGGTCCGTTTTATTGCTTTGATTTACAATACAGAACTGAGGGCAAAAGTACTTGTTTTTGCCAAGATTTATTTTGAGTTATTTTGTTGATCAAAGTTGTTTGGTGATCTGTTATAAATCGGTTCATTGCAATTAAAAAAAGTTTCACTCAAAAAATATTACAACACTGGCCACTAAAGAAAGAAAAAATGAAGAATAAAATTTACAGAATTAAATTCAAAATTGACATAACATTTTAGATGTAAAAATTTTCAGAAAGATTTGAATCAAAAATTTTAAGTGAAAACACTAAAAATATTATGATTAACAATTGATAGGAAAAATATTACTTAAAAACATTTGAAAAATATGGCCTGCTGCTATTCCGAGGATTGTGGGGAGTTCGCTGTAACCCCGATGCTGATCGCACCTTGCCTGCCGACGAAGTGTTGTGAGGACCCGCCGGTGTGCTATCCTTGCTTGCCACGATGTGGGAAAGGCAAAGTGGTGTACTGTTGTGAGAAGCCAACGCCGTGCCGGCCGGAGCCCTGCTGCAGGCAGGAGCCCTGCGAGCACAGCGCCGACAGCGACGCCGGCGACTGCCACCCCCCGCCGCGGCCGCAGCACTCCCGCCCTGCCCCTCGCCAATCCTCATGCAAGCCCCCACCCAACTGCTGCCCGACATGCTGCAGGCCTATGAAAACCAAATACGTCATACCCTGCTACCGCTACGAAGACGGACGAATTGTAAGTTCCACCTCATTTCCTTAAAACACAAAGGTTTCCTGAAACCAATAGCAATCTTGGTAAAGTACTTCCACTTTACCAAGTAATAGTATTTTAATATTTATGTTGTTGGTTTCAGGAACAATACGTTCCAACACGTCACGGTAGGCTTCCAATGACTGCGTACCAAAGAAATGGAATGCAAGATCAAATTCACGGGTATCGAGGGGCTATCCGATATTTGTGCGCAGGAGAGTGTCGGCAAGGGTGTTGCGTATACACTGCCGTCGATCCGTTAAAGAGACTGTTTCCTAAAATTACCCAAGAAGTTTTACCTGTCAAAAGAAAGAAAGATAAAAAGTGAAAATAAAACTTCGTTATTTAATTTTTAAGTATACTGTGCGACAATGATAGCAATTAATTTAAACGACAAATGGGAAACTTGTAAAATGTCCGGCAGGTCAATCCTCTGCCATCTTCTGCACTTAAGCGTAACGGACTTCAAGATCAAAAGTTTATTGAGAGCGGTGGTATCTCGCATATCCGCAAATCCTGGCGAGACGCAATATGGAGTTATCGTCCCATCGCTATACCTGTCAAACCGATGAAGAAACTTCCCGCCTTAGTTAAGAAATGATGCCATTTGTAGGTAAATGAACCATATTCTAGTTACAAGGCATTGAATCACGAAATACCATTTTGAAATAGAGTTGTGAATGTTAAGTAGTCTGACGAGAGAAATTGGATTTAACGGCAACTCTCTGGTCGATTGCAGGTGAACAAGTTGCCAGTGTCTGCATTTAAACGCAACGGGATGCAAGACCAGGAACACTCGAAGCTATTGGGCACCACAAATTTCCTCGTCAGACATCCTCGCGACGTGGCGATCGAGTGTGAAATCTGTACCACCCCAGTCAAAATAGGTGATCCTGCAAAAGTCCCCGCGTGCAAAACAAAACCTATCCTCGGATGTAGCTTGCTAAAGAAAAAACCCATAGAAGTATCTCTCGAAGACATCCTAGACGATTGAATCATTTTTCTATGGCACGAGGCTTGACCTAAGGAATCAAGTTATACAAATGTTTTGACATCTGAAAAATTACGCCTTGTGAGAAGAAGTTCCCGAAATAAATGAAATTGCCCACGTAAGCGGATTTTCTTTTACCTTACTATGCGAAAGGTCCAACTAAAATATTTTGTTTGTATTTTCGCCTTGAATATTTTATCCATAATCCAGAGGAAGTAAACGAAAATCTTATTTATCAATTTCATAACCACTTATATGTTATGAGTTTGTAGATACTAGACTTTGAACTCTCTAGTGGCTCAAGATCTAGCTGCCACCATGAATAAGTTAAATTTTCAGGAGTCCCTACTTTATTTCAGTTACATTTCCTTAGTGAATGTTATAGGTACAATGTAAATAATTTCCTTACAATTTTATTTGCATGATATTTGCTGACAACGGATAGTAAAACTTCCGTTTCATTATTCCCGTACCAACGTCCCAACGTACTTAGTACTTACAGACCGAATACGGGACGTTGGTTCCCTATCAAAAGTATTTTTGTCTTGACGTTTTATTTAAAAAAGAGCCCCTGTTACTAACAATGCTGTCTAATATTAGAACCATGTAATAACAGTGATTGTTTCTGTTGTTCCAGCAAAATCAGCCAACGTTGCTGATGCGGCGAGCCTGCGAGGTGGCATGTGGGATCTCGCCAGCGGCGCAAGCCCTTCGTGTTGTCCACATACAGCGCGGACCCCTATAACGTGGAGCAGAAATACATGTCTGAAGATGCTCGGGTATCTCATAGTAAGGCCCTTCCCTGTCCTGCGGCTTTGGTTCACCTTGATTTGCTCTGCAATAAATAG
Organism: Cnaphalocrocis medinalis; assembly: GCA_014851415.1. Lineage (NCBI taxonomy): Eukaryota > Metazoa > Arthropoda > Insecta > Lepidoptera > Crambidae > Cnaphalocrocis > Cnaphalocrocis medinalis. Next base: position 6,727,087 of record CM026275.1, on the reverse strand, counting down.
ACTATCTAGAGCTGATACTTACCGAAGCTGATTACAGATCTTTCGGTAATTCCACGTCTTTTTATGCAGACAACTATAAAAAATATTTTGCATATCAGATCAAAGCTGGGGTAAATCCGCTTGACAGGGAAAAGGTCTTTCGAGTTTTTTAGGCTTAATATATTAGATTAGAAAATGTTATAACTTGCATCGTAGTCTCTGATTATAAAACAGGACGGGTATACCAAATGAGCACATATTTGTGTTCAGATTACTTTTTATTCTGAATTTGTAATCAAGTTTACTTTTGTAAAATATTCGGTTTGGCTTTTTCATAAAGAAAATTTTCACTTAATTTATATAGGTCCCAGTGCTGTTTTATGAAAAATTAATATTCAGTTTGAGGTTGGAAAATCGCCACCTGAATTGATTCCCACGCAATATCGCTTCAGAAGGCAAGGCAAAAAGCCGAATAAACGTCGTCAGTGGCACCCAGAAGGAATTCAATTTCGTTACGAATCCAGTTCTGAACTAAAAAAAAATGTATTTCCGCCCTGAACCTTAAAGCGAAATTAAATCTCACCTTATATTAAAAAAGTTCATGACACAGTGCAGATTGGTCAGTCTAATAAAAAGGCTTATCTTTTAAAACTAATTCGTATAACATTTTATTAAAATTATTTTTACTTGAGGAAAGTAAAAAGGATTGAAATTACTAATCTTATACTAATTGAACTTATAAAGAACGCTTTTTAAAGCTGCTTAACTTTCCATTAAAACTCAGCACAAAAACTGTATGGTAACATTTCAAATATTTTACTTCAAATAATTTTCTATCGTTTGAACCGGCTAAGTAAATTTTAAACTTTTAATTAATCAAACACAAGAAAAGTATAACCTCATTACGTCTGAATGTACGAGATTTCTCTGCTAATTATTTATATTTCAATTACTTTACCATAATTATTCAGATTATTTTGACATTCGAAACTTCCAAGTCACGTTATTAGACTTGTAATGAAAGTGTTCAGGAATCGAGCTATCCGCTGAATTAGAATTTTAATTGAATCTTACCACTCGTTTGCGAGCAAATTACGTAAGATTAGACGTTATTTGGAGGCCGGTGGCGGGTATGTTTTTAACATCGATCGCGCGCTTCCTGGACCACAATGTTTATTCGCTGAACGCGGCGAGGGTTGAGATGGGGATTTATTTCCGACTGGGGCTCAAGATACGCTCCTCGTGATTGGGCTCTATAATCCGTCGGCTTGCGACCTTCTGTACACAGCGACGATTCAGCCACTCCATAGGTACCGGCACCTTTCGGCCTCGTTAAATATTTTGTCTACAGCCGCCCACGTCTTAATTGAACCTTGAATCTCAATTCATGACAAAACTGTTTATCTATTTGTAATCGCCATAAATCAATCACGCCCGGAGTGTCTGACGTTCCATTTCCCGAGCCGAACGGCGGCTTCTTCACAAACTGAGAAATCTTATATCTCCCCTAAACAATATGGAGATTAGTAGATACAACGCCGGAAATTTAAACTTCTTATCCCCCTCTTTCTTACACTTTGCGCTCTGTAATTAACAGAAAGCGTGTTTATTACACCTAAGTTTTCGGATTGGAACTCCGCCTCGAGATTTTAGCTTTTTTACCTGGAAGTTAATTCATTTACGAAACTTGACTCTGAAAACTTATCTGCTTATGCAAATAATGAGATTGCTGTCGCGTCGCGCGATTTTCGGAAAGTCAAGTTGCGATTCTATTGTTTTACACAAAATTCTAGCTTTCGTTTGTCGCGTTGAATGTATTTGGAGACCCGTGTTACTGTTAATTGACTTCCCGCAGTGGCTTTACCGGGAAAATGCAAAGTTTCCAATCGGATCAATTTGGAAATCCCAGATTTTATTAATTGATTCCATTGGGCGACTTCGCATCGTAGGTCATAAAAGTAGATTGTCACTGGAAAAGTATGGGACTGTCATCTGTATTTTACAAATTGAAAGTTAAACGAAAGTTACATCTTTTGTTTAACTTACTTAAAATTCTTAAAAAAATACAAATAATCTTGTTAACTACAGATCAAGTATTCAGTAGTGAATTAAATGTGGTATTGTTACTGATAGCGATTCCTTCCTAAGTGCGATCAATCTATCAGACAATATAAATGATGATAATGAACGCGGCCGTTGTAATTAATATATAATCAAGTAATCTTTAAAAAAATCGGTTTTGAAATATTGTTTGCTGTATTTTGTATTTTGTTTTTCATTTGTTTTTTTTATTACATGTACAGGGTAATTGTTGCTTCCACTTCGAGAGAAAAAAGCATATAACTAGTTGCTGCGACATGCCGTGTCACCACCACCTCCACAGCCCCGAACAACGGTGCCTACCTTGCCACTCTTGCCACGATTGCCACCCCTGCGCGTCGAGTCCAGAATGCCAGTACACGGATTGCGTACATGCGCGAGTGGTCGATCCGCCAAACTATTGTTGCTACTATTGTTGAGGATCAAATTGTCTTGTGTTGTTACGTTCCTAAACAATTTGGCGGCTGTGTTATTAAAGTTTAGTTACTAAATTTTGTTTTATTTATTTTTTACAAGCTTTTATTTAGTTTCACCTGTCCCGTTGTGCAGGTCTCATGAAGGAACCTAATAAGTGATAATATAAGTTTTAGGTAATAGGTTATTTACAACGAGATTATCAAAATATCCCCGGGGTTTCGGTAACGAATACCAATTTTGTTCCCTGTTCCATCCATCTGATAGTGTAGGTACTTGGCAAAAATCCTAGTAGATATCCCTACATACCTGTAGAGTTGATAGGTAAGTAAATAACCCCTACCGGCAAGAATAAGTTTTCTTTCCTAACTGCCGCACTCAGAGTCGTTGATTAACTAAGTTGGTAACTTAAATAAATATGTTGACACTTATTTCAATACGCATAAAGACTACCGATACTTAATGAACATTAGCTTAAATGACGTCTCTAAGTGCGGCCGTAAGAAAATTAAAATTATCTTTAGGTAGCTGTTTTGGTTCTGATGTTCATTTGTTTTTGTTATGTTCATGGGTTTTTCCGATGTTCATTGTGTTTTCAGGCTCATTTGTTTTTTCTTTTGTTTATCATTACTCCCGAAATTAATATCAGAATCTTGATAAAATAACCGGTTACAGCTTAAACCTCCTATTTAAAATGTTATAGGTATTTATAGATTCTGATGAACATTTTGGAGGAATATGGATTTAAAGAATACCACGGTTAAGGATTGTCGACTAGAAACATCCCAAAAAAATTATGCAGATAAACTCATTGAAATCTAATCCGATACATGCGTAAATATACCTGCATTTAATTTGTCCATCGTCGATGAAAGATAATGAAAAATCGCTATTGTAAAATGGAACCACCACCGACTAAGGAAGAAGATACCACGGATGTAACTTAACTGTATGTGTATGTGTGTTTTTTCGTGTGTACTGTAACTTTTTACTCTCCATCTTATATCACATTCATGAAACGCAATAAACACTTTGACTTTGATGTAGAGACTAGCACCTTCATCAGGTAGATAGGTAGGTACAGTCAACTCCAAAAATATGTATACACTTTAGGACCTTGTCATAATACATATTATACGAAAGTAGAACGACTTACTTTCTTATATGTATTGTGACAAGGTCCTAAAGTGTATACATATTTTTGGAGTTGACTGTAGATAGTTAACGCTTTGATGACGAAAGGTGTCTTTACTACCTATTGGCTATTGGTCCCATAGTTCAATTGATTGGACATGGGACTGTGGACCCCTTTAACCTAATTACCCGACTACGGCAAAGCAAAAGGAAGGTTATGATTTTGACAGGCTATGTATGTATTTTTGCCTGTCAAGTTAGGTGTTATGTTCTAGTAAATAGCGATAACGGGTATGTACTTATTTATTTGTGTTAGATTGTATTGTTTTTAAGGTTCGTTACTGACAACAGTGGATAGAAAGAGCATCTCAAGGATTTTTGGTAAAAAATGTGAAGATGCTCTTTTGAAAAATGTTTATTCCTGTTTTTATTGGTATGTTCTTGTCATGTTCTTACTATGACTTGATTTCTATGATGGAGGCCTTTGTCCTGCAGTGGGACTAGATACTGATTTAGGATGATACTTTACTTTTACTACGAATCCAAAAAAATTGTGCGAGGAAAATCTAAAAGTCATAATCTTGTTTCAGATGCCACATCAGCTGGAACCCAAGTTGAGCTCGCAAGAAAACAATCAAATTAAGATTTACAGTGAAATTGCCATAAACTAGTGCGTAGTAAAGTAATAATAAAATAACGATACGAGCAATCATGCGAAACGGGCTTCGGTTTCGTAATTGTAATATTTCTTTACTCGTTGGGTCGTGAGGGTATGCGGGGTTCGTCAGGGTGGGTAGTCGAGTAAGGGTTAGATGAGTTGGGTTGGGTGAGCCAATGAGAAGGCGGCGCGGGTGGTCCGCGGGGCGAAGCGCGCGGTGACTGGCGCGCGCACCATGCGGCGAGCGCTGCCGCTGCTGCTGCTGGCCGCCGCATGCGCCGCTGCCTTCGCGCAGATCGCTTGGACGCCCATCTTTTTGGACGGAAGTAGTAAGTTGCTTCTGTTACTTCAACAATATTAAATGCATGCAATGTACATGCATGCCACATTAATGCAAATACATTAAAGGCTACCAGCGGATTTGTGACTCTACTGGTGTTGCAGGTGTTTATGGGCTTACCATCAGGTGATCCGTCTGCTCGTTTGCCACCTATCACAGAAAAAAATTCTTAGGGAACTTTGAGTAAAAATGTTAAGCCTATGCCTTTGTCTCCCTACACAGAGAAGTACTCGTATGTAGGTACCTATGTAATTAGCAATAATTAGCATTTTGTCCCTGTCACTCTCATATTTGGATCTCACGGCCGCTTACCATCAGGCGGAGTGAGATCATCTTGATTGTCCCTAATATACAAAAAATTTGATATTGGTGTGCCATTTTTGACCGTGTTGTAATGAAAATATTGTTATCAGGTCAAGTGGATCTATGGACGCAGTCATCGTCGGGGTGCGCGTGCCCGAGCGGCGGCGGCGAGGACTGCGCGTGTTGCGTGCGCGACGGCGCGTGTCCTTGCGGGGACGTCGCGCCGGCGCGCTGTGCGCAGTGCGGCCTGGAGCAGTACTGCGCCAATAGTGAGTATACTCTTACTTAGGTAACCTAACTGCAAGTGCTGCGTGCGCGACGACGCGTTTCCTTGCGGAGACGGCGCGCCGGCGCGCTGTGCGCAGTGCGGCCTTACTGCGCTGATAGTCGGTATACTCTTACTGAGGTAAATCCTACGTTGCGTGCGCGACGGTAAGTGTTTTTGCGGCGACGTTGCGCACAGTGTGGACTCAAGCAATACTGCGTCACTAATGAGTATACTCATACTTAGAAGTTACACGTATTGTAAACTCGTGATGCATAATCTATCTATGTCTTAACGCGAGGATTACGCGAAGATGTCGCGAAATCTAGTACCACCTCTCTTAAATGCATATGCCGTCGAGTGTGTTCACTGTCCCAATCTACATCGTAATCCAAACAATGACGATAGAGTACCTACAAATTCAATAAGTAGGGCTCATGGTATAAGTAGATTATGCGGCTAATGAGTTATGCCTACCGGAAACTTTTCTTGCTTAGGTATCCCCCAAGTGAGAAAGGCTCCGGGCTTAATTCTCGATTAGATCAATTTAAAATTTCATCACATGCAGAGAACAAATGCATAAAATAGATAATGGGCGTGGAATGACAAAAAAGAAAGCGCAATGTTCCTATTGAACACAGCGGTTCACGCAATTGAGTACGAAATAGCTTTGTGCATTTGTGGGCTACATTGATGTCTGCTCGTGTACATGTGGTAGCTACACGACTGACACAGATGCTCTTTCTCGAGCTAGAGGCCGAGTGTGGGCCATTCCGCACACAATCGATTGTGAGCTTACAAACAACTCCCATCGATCGTGGTAACTTCAACTGTTCCTGCACCTTTCAATATTTGATAAGTCGATTCTAGGCCGAATGGATTAAACTACTCATATCACAAGTATAGTCAACAATATGTGGCAATTTCCAATGAAAACATAATGAGGGCTTTGCGTGTGGAAACTTGCGTGACCTTCAATGGTGGCACTGAGTGCCACCAATAGCCATTGTAGTTAAACAGGTTATTTATTCGTAAAGTGTGACAATAATGTTGTGGCGGAAGGAAGGGGGTGTGTACTTGTATAATGCGAAAAGGTTGTTTTGCTTGATCTTTGTCTTCTCGTGTCATAGTAGTATGTAATAATGTACGAATATGACTTTTTTTGGATGGCATGCATCACTCGCTGTCTAGCGCTTTTTCGCCTATTGTATATATTATTTATAAGTGATTTTTAATATTTATAGCAATATAGGATGACTAGGTAGTTGTGGTACTTATAGTCCATTTCAGCTAAGAAGAGCCCTGTGACAGTTTAATTTTTGACACTTGTAGAGGTGCCTAAAATTATATAATTGCGATTGTTTATAGTGGCGATTGAAATGGACTATAGTAGACTATGAACCTTTACATAAAGATACCAACCAAAACGGGTCGCTCCATGTGTGTATAATGGGGTAAATTTATCAGTGATTTGATCAGCACATGTCTGTGCATTGATTACTGCTTGGTACTTTGTTTTGATCTGATATAATAAAAACTTTACCAAAAATAACATTGTCCATAGTATATTAATGCTATTGTTTTGTATGGATCCTCAGAGAGATCTGTTTGTATTCGAAAATATGAGTCAATGTAGGTTAAGTAATTATTGTTTTAAAATATTCTTTCATCTAAGTACGATAACTAAAAAAAGATTTTTTAGAATATCTTCAGTCCGAGACGGTACCTAAATTCCCTCCCAGTTTACAGTTAGGCAATACGTAAGTCCTTTTTGTTATATTAACTGTCTATACATATTAGCACATTGATTATCACGTGTTGCAAAAGCTTGATTTAACTATTCATCAACATTATTTTAGGCTTTCCCTTTTCTATTTATTAAGATAAGACCAATTAAAACTCACACGAGAGCGATTACAGATTATGTTTAATGTTGCGATTATTAGTGCAAACAATGGGAGACAATTTGAGAACGGTCGGTACGTAGGTACTGTAAGTAGGTTACCCGCTAATCCCTCGGGTATTGAAACCCAAACAATGTTTACCTTTTCCTTGAATAACGGAACATTATTAACCCTCAGCCAACATCAAACCTTTAGAACGGTTTTACTTGTCCAGCGTGATTTCAACCACAATTTTTCACAGTTTGCTTGGTCACGTTTCGTTTTAATTATCAAGTTTATACTTTCTGTTTGGTTGTTTTGAATGATTGATGAAACGTTTTATTTTGTAAAAGAATGCCAACGTCAGGGACAAGTTTTTGTGATGGAAAATATTAACAGGCGCGGCGGCCGCCGAGTTTTTGTTTACAAGGATTGCTAATTTTACAAACTTTTTCGAAGATTATATTATTTTTGATTCAACACTTATATTACCGAATAAAAGATAAGTAAAACTTGAAGCTAAGGCTAATTAAAAAAACATGCTAGTGCGTAGCGACATAATTTTTTTGAAATTTACAAAATTACAATTACAAATAATAGGATTTAGAAAAATGAAAAAAATAATACAGCAGCATCATAACTATCCCAACTAATGTTATAGATGCGAAAGTAACTCTGTCTGTCAGTCTGTTACTCTTTCCCGCCAAAAATACTGAACGGATTTAAATGAAATTTGGTATACAGATGTTCTAGACCCTGAGAAAGAACATAGGCTACTTTTTATTGCGAAAAGGGGGGTTGTAAGAGGTTAAAAGGGGGGTAAAAAGTTACTTTTCCACGCGGACAAAGTCGCGGGCGGCCGCTACTTTTTATAAAACATAAAAAAGAATAGAGATATTTGTCTGCAGATAAAAGTTTTGCGTGTTAATGTTTGCAAAGAATAGCTCCACCCCACGGGTTTACCTACCTAAGTGAATTTGGCTTGTCGTCGAAAGTCTTCAGGGAACTGTCCATTATGCCGGGATGAAAAGTGCCTGAGGAATTTTAAACAAATACACGATTTTTTCCCTCTAAAGTCAGGAGTACAGAATATTGACTAACAAACTCAAAAAAGTCTGGCTGTTTACCTGTCCTGCCTGACTGCAAAATTAAATTAAAGCAATGTAATGATACGATGACAATATGTATGCTTATAAATCCTATAAGCATTTGTCTTTTGGTAGAGTACCTAATAAATACGTAGATAGATACTTTTTATTACACAAAAGGTTACAGAACTACACATACTTAATTGCTATGGTCATGTATAAATACAATCTCGTAACGAGGATTTTTATGACAGAACTGATTATCCTACTCAGCAATTCTTCATGATGACATGCACAAACGATAACTTGGACATTAAGTAGGTATTACACACAATTTTATGTAATAATACTTAAATATACCATATCTTTATCTATTAATTAATTTATTATTTTTTAGCCAAATTTAAGAAGCTAGGTAATATTATAAGGTATGCGAATAAAGACATTTTATAAAAATTTTTTTTTTTTCAATTTCTTCTGCAATAAATTGTTTAGTGTAACATTGTATTTTGTAATACTGACTAAAACATCGGTCCTAAAGTAATGTTTACTCAGCTTTCTGGATACAATAATTGTATATTAACTTCGTGATATTTTGTCCAGTGTGCAACATAACCATCGACTCACGAGTCCTGAAAACCAAGTCGGGGAAGACGTTCGGGCAGATCAAGTCCCCCTCGATCGAGGGTCCAGGCACCTGCTCCTACTTCCTGCAGCCGGACGCCGGGCAGCGCGTCGAGATACAACTCTACAGGCTGGTCTCCGTAGGCAGATTTAACGGCAGTAGGTGAGTAAGGACTGATGATATTCTGATAGTCTGCTTCGACTTTTTTTTACGAATCACGTGATGATAAGCGGTTGCCGCCGCCCATAGACCAATAGAGACCAGGGGAGTCACAATGGCGCCACGGACCTATTAAACCTCCTTTCTCCCGACTGGGACCTCGGTACCCTCAATCACTCGGCGAAACACAGCGCAGGCGCTGCTTCACGTCGGTCTTTTGTGAGGCTATGGTATCACTCCGATCGAGTCGTTTTCTATCCACTTAATCCTTTTCGATAGGTATAAAAAATATTTAAAGGGATTAAAAATGTGTAAGTATACAAACTAATAGTAGGTAATTCAACTAACTTGGTCTAGTTTGTTTAAGCGTTATCCAATTCCTTTAAATGTAAATAATAACTAGGTAAACACAAACCTTTATACATTCATATCATATTTACATACACCTTTGACCCATATAGGCAATAGGCACAAAGGTGTGTTACAAAATGTCCAACCCATTTTACGTAAAAAATATACATGAAAGTGTCTCTCAACCCTTCAAATAATAAGTCCGAAGAAAGCCGAATTTCAGAAAACTGGCTTATTTGAGGGTTGCAATCGATTGAATTGGAAGAAAAGAATCGGCGTGATGGGTCCGCGGCACCGGGGGTGTCACAGGCAGACAGCTATGATCAATGTCCCGTCAAATTGAATATTTCGAGCGCACCACCTTCAGGCGACCGCGCACTATAGGCACACACTCATAGTTACATATATTTATTACACTGAACCCTTCTTGTCAGTAACGATAATGTTCAAGATTTGAATGGATCCAACGTTTCGTGAGTGAGGTTACACATTTTTTCCCCGATTTGATTATTAAAAACTATTCACCCTGGCGGACTTCGTAATAATATCATCTCGTTCTCGTTCGTTTTTTCTTTTTCGATATTTTTCGGTTCATTAAATCACAAAACTGTTTTTTATCTAGTCTTCCGACCGAGACCCTTAAGGATCGTCTCTTATCTTCTTTCATGGCACATATAAATAAACATTAACTGTGTCAATCTTAATTTTTATTTATTGTACGCAAATTGGGGCAGGCCATAAATTTTAATTGGGGCGGCCGTAACCGAAAGAATTTGGGGCACACCAAATCGCCCTCATAATTTGGATTGGTCTGCCTCTGATGCCCATGATTTGAGTAAACATAGGTATCCATTACATATCAATTTATTGATGTGCTACATTTTATCATCCTTTAAAACCTGAGTTATCATGTTACTGAAATTCATGTTTCAATTCTTGACTGATGAAATATGCCGGCATATTAGCCATTGGTATTACCAACATAAGGTAGATTTTGACTACGACAGGCTACAGTTTAATCTCTCTCCTCGTTTCCTCTGTTCAATTTCCTCAATGTCATTGAATCAAACTTTTTTTTTTATGTGATAGGTGGCAGACGAGTTTGCGGAACACCTGATGGTAAGCAATTGCCGCCGCCCATGGACACCTGCAACACCAGTGGAGTTACAAGTGCGCCGCCAACCTTTTATCCCCTTCCCCCCCGGGTGGGCGTCCGGTACCCTCACTCACTCGACGAAACACAGCACTGGGGCTGCTTCACGCCGGTTTTCTGTGAGGCAGTGATATCACTCCGGTCGAGCCGGCCCATTCATGCCGAAGCGTGGCTCTCCCACAGTTGAAACATACATAGAAATCATTATTTTTCTATGGATAAAAGATTTTCCGAAAGGATTTTTGTGTAACTTGACAGACGAGCAGACGGATCATCTGATGGTAAGCTATTTCCGCCTGCCATGGACACCTACAACTCCAGGAGAGTCACCGTTGCTCTGCCAATCTTTTCTCTACCTATAAAATATGTAGGCGCTGTTTCACGCTGGTTTTTTACGAGGCCCTGCTTGAGCTGGCTGGTTGGTTGTTGATTGGCTGGTTATTGATCAAAGTTGGTTTCCCAGTTGCGTCGGCGGCTGGATACAGCTGGGCGGCGCGACCGCCGTGCGGGGCGCTGGCGGCGCGGCCGAGACGCGACTCTGCGGCGCGAATGAGCGATACACACCTCCTGTCGTGCTCTTTGCGGACCATGGCGCCTCCACTTTAGAATTTAGGTAAGATTGGTTCCTTGTTATAGCGTAAGATCTCATGACATGACTGATTACTTATAACTTATTATCATATGACGCTTGTTCTTTTCCATAAAAACGCCAACATCATAATAATACAGTTATATTAACAGAAAATATAAGTACTTCTACTGCATGAAATTGTAATTACTATTAATTAAAATTAACGATGAAACAAATTAGATCATTGAACTGTAAATAAATAACCAAATGCGCAAATATGGTACCGCAACAATATTTGTATGTAAGCTCATTTCCAAACAGTAAAATAAAGCAACTTTAGACTAGCTGCGCCTATTGATGAATGCATTCATAATGAACAATAATTAATATTATTAATGCGTGCTAACGAGACCGATGGACACTGAAATGAGTATTATTTCCGGATAAGTGAAGCGATGCGGTCGAGTTCCGCTCCGGCCGTTTTGAATTCATCTCCATTTGCAGTTTGGTTCGGAAAAGCTAGTTCCGGCAGGGAACGGCAGCCGGAACAAAAGGTCGTCACAGCGGAACCGGTAATGCTCGATTTGGAATTGTGGCCGGCCGCCGGCGCCGGCGCGTCACCCGCTGCACCCGTTTATGGGCTATGCCCAATGTCAGCGTGGAGGGCCCTCGACTACTGTGCCTCGACAAACGAGTGAATAGCGCTTCAAGATGAGACGTGACGTCAGCGGCTTTTGACCCGGCTCGAATCTGTCATAATTTGAACGATTTTAGTCCTTATCGGGAGAGTTAAGATAATTACCGGGTTAGCGACTTGAGAATAAGATATCATTTAAAAAGCTTTGTTAAAAGTTACATAGATACTTGTGGTAATAGTCATAGTCTAGATTTGGAATGACGGTTGGTTTGCTGGGCTGATGGAACGCTCATATGTTTACTATGTCTCATAGCTCTATAGCCATCATAGATGGGAAAAATTGCGCTATTCCAAACTGAGTCAAATGTCGCGTCAGCGTAAATTGAACTATCCTTTGTGTCAGTCATAATAATGCCATATCTTAGTCCTATTTGGAGGAAAAGTTAGTAGGTGGTAAATGGCTTATAGTAATAGAATGACCTTTGAAACTTAACGGTCTGGCGCCCATTCAGACATTAGGTACGATACTGAGAATCCTGTATGAATAGGTCATAGACTTTTTACGGTGATATGAGCAGTAATAGCAAAGAGCACAAATGAATGAGCCATTTTTCACATCTTCTCTCCTTTGTTAATGGAAAAACTGATTTTTGTCACCAGGATAACAGAGAAGACAGTGAGGTCGCAGTTTTTGGCGTTCTTCAGCTTCACATCACTAAGTAACAACCAAGGCGTGGGGTTTCATCCCAGAGGTGGTTCCAGAATACCACATACAGGTAAGATGAAACGTTTTGATAGAAGCTGTTAGAGATCCTTCATCTTCAGCTCATCACATTGTTGAGGGTGTATGATCCAAGATTTGGAAACTCTGGGAAATGACTTCTGACAATAAGGACTACCTTCGTCCTTAGACAGGAATAAAACTGACCGGACCACGTCTACACGTTCAAAATCAAAAGCTCAACATGATTTGGCAGTCCACATTTTCAGAAACTATTCGAAACGAGCAAGTTGATGTATTCGGTCATATCAAATAAATTCGAAAAATCCATAGTAGCATGCTCGGAGTCCTGTAAGACCTCGTATCCACTGATCTACCATCGCTCTGTAGCATTAATTTAAGTGACATTACATAAATATATTACTGAATCAAATAACAAATCTTTTAAGAGTTACGAGCAGAGCTCAACGAAATATATTTGACTTTTATCCAGTTCAACATCATTTCTCCCTTTATTCCTATTTGACGGAATCGTTTTATGTTCTGGCTTCCTTCGTACAAAAGGCAATATGACTGAATTTTATGACCAACGCGCTCCAAATATCGGATTCGGAGGATATTTCACCTATCTAAATTTAAAAACTTCCTGACATGGAATGTTTTGATAACCGTCTATAATAAGATATCTAAAATTCTGCCTTCTTGCACCTAATACCGTTTCTTAACGGGGTACAATACATTTGGATCGAGATCTAGGGTTTGGCATAGTTGGTGCTTACCTTCGTAAGCACAACTTTAGTTAAGAGAACTTTATAATCATGGTTACACAGAATCAATTACCTCTATCATCGTAAGTTACATGTATTAGTAGTTGCACAAAACTGTAGATTTCATGATCTAGTCTCTTACCGCCCAAGCTAGTACATACATACATATATCAACACATACATTTAATAAATCCAAAGGTGCGAGATCAAATCCATACCTACGAGTTGCTTACATAGGTATGTAGGCCTGTACCGTAATTTTTACCTGTTTTAAAAGTAGGTATTTTATGAAACGGGCGGATTACAAAGATTTTTAAACAGTTAACAGGAGGGAAGATGTTACATCTCGCAATTTTCTAAAAGTTAACAAATTGTTTCCCCCTGACGTAATGTAAATATTATCGTCGAAAATTTCCTTTGTTCTAAATCCATGAATTCAAATTTTCTGAGTAAATGTAAGCTTTAGATATTCATGTTTATCACAACAAAGGTTCTAAGACGAAGCCGAAGGTAAAATATTCATCGAATCTTTGCGAATGCCAGTTTGAATATATTCGGAGGGAGAGTAATTATCTTCGTCTATTGATTTGATTTATGTAGTACGTATGTGGATATGAGTATTGCATATAAAATATCAAGAATTATTTATGAATATTGCTTACTCTCAGTAGCATAAAAATGTACTCCACAGTATGAGTAAGCTATACAGGTATGTGGTAAATAAGTGGTGTTAAAAACAATTATTGCATAATTTTAATTTTTCAATTTTAAACATGAAAACAAAACTTTCTTTCGTAGGTACCACTTGAGTATTGTGATATTATAAATCAATGAGCCAGATGATACTTATAAGCTAACCTTAAACTAAGCCTCTAGGGCCTAGTGGCCTAGGTATCTGATCGGAAATACCTTCGTTGGCGGCTGGTTCCACAGTTTCACTGTGCGCGATAAAAAGTGACGAGAAAAACGCACTGTGGTGGAATAAAATTCATCTAAATGATGATCTATTGATGTGTGACTGTTTGTATCTACTATATAGAGAAAGAAAACGGGTTTTATTAGATAATTTTAATGACGTTTTCCATCGTATTTGAGGACCTTAATTTTAAACGTTTAAAACGTACTTGTACCCTAACCTTAAGCGCACTCGTACCTTGCAATTCGGGAAAAAGGTTAAGTATATTTAACAAAATGAAAGGTTAATCCAACATGGTTAATCCAAACCTTCCAAATGTCATGTTGAGTTTATTTCGACGTCAGTAATTAACTTCACCCGACTGTTGGATGTCTCGTGTGTAGTTATTGTATAGCAGAGGAAGCTCGTGGATTTATTACTTTGCTTGGTGTCTACAAAAGATTTTTCCAAAGCGCAAGTGTGGCCGACATGAACGCGACCCTCGTCATAAGCTTGCTTATAATTATTTTTGTAGGTCCCACCTATTCAGTATTATTATGATAATGGATATATTATTTACATATTTTTGCCTAGGATACTGTTTGTGGAATTATATGTGTACATAATTATATGAAGGCTTTTATCTGCTCCTGCTGCTTTATTTTTATTTCTTCGGATTTCTAGGAAAATCCCTAAACTCGGATTGATTTTATTTCTAATACTTTACATAGGTAAAAAGTATTTCGGATTTAGAATTGGGTCAGCGTTTTATAAAAACAGTTTTTCGTTTTCTCAGTTTGCCTGATCATTTTGAACTAACGAAGTTTTTTAAAAAAATAAATAAAGCGAAATGAAGCTGAGTTCTGACCTGTTTCTCAAATTGCTCGTTTCTTTGAAGCACTCAAACACGTAAAAAAAAGATAACAAAGTTCTGTCTTGTCTTTAAATTGCCCATTTCATCGGAGCACTCACGAAAGTAGAAACTAACTATTCTAGAGTTTTATTTGTGGTGCGCACTACAGAAATTGTACCGCGATGATGTGACAAGACCTCGAGAGGTAGGGAGTGAACTAAATTGTCTCCGCTAACCCGAGAGGGTGCATTTTGCTACGTTTCACTTTGCACAGTATTTTTCAGAAAACCTTTGCACATTTATTTAACCTTTTATCCGCTGGGTGTCGTACTTTACATTTTGTTGGGGCTTGATTGAAATGGATTAAGTGAGACTGTTTCCATGCACTGCCTGATGGGTTTATGATATGCATATGCACGAACCAATTGAGTGTTTGGATTTTACTTATTTCATATATTAAGGTTGAAGTAATCTAAATATTAATTAATTTTAAGACAACACAATATCTTTTTGGCACATTATGCGATGTAATTTTAAGGTAAACACCCCAAAGTAGACACCCTTGCCTTGAATGTGTGTTCATTTCACCCCAACAGATACGTGTTATTCAGTCACCACGTCGTAGGAAACCCGCCTTAGACCCGTATTTGATTGCTACTAGGGGGACTTTTCACGCTTGTGTTTACAAAGGTGGTACTTTATTTATGTAGATGCTTACATTTTTATTGATGTCTTTAGTTCGGATTGATACTCGTACGAAAATGATTTGTTTGCGTCACTGGAAAATCTTACGCCTACTTATAATTTCGTATATTTAGAAGGTTCAGAATAGTTGGTAGAAAAGGTGGTTGAATTGATGTAAATGTTTACCGATATAGCCTATACATCCACAACTATGTATCTTCTACTATCTAAATAGTCCAAGTAGATACATCCTCGAGGATAAGCGCTGCAAACTGCTTACCGTCTGTCATACCTACTCGTAAGATGCGCACCGCAGCAGGTGTCACGCATTTGAAGCTCATTGTGGGTGGGTATCTGAGCTTAAAATGTTTGGCGTCTGCGACTTAAACAATCTAATAATATTAAAGAATAAATAAAATACTATCCTATAATGTAATGCATATTAACATTATGAGTTCCCGAGATCGATGAGAACTGAAATGTAAAACCTTTAAAAATATTTTTATGTGCTACTAAAGCAAGGGAATTTCGTTAAATTTTTACCAAAAAATTTAATTAAATTTTTTGTTATGATGTGAAAAGAATTCGAAGAATATCTTAAATGTCTGAATTTTGCACTTTCAGGAAACATTTTTTTTCCAACAATCCTTTTAAAAGTGATTTTATTTCACAAATATTTTAACTTAAAAAATTATAATATACTTTATTAGCTCAAAGTACTTATTAGTCGGTGAAGATATTTATGAACTTGGTTTAAAAGTAATTTAATAACATTCAGAAGAATTGTGCAGAATTTCCGATAGGTAGAAAGGAAATCAGTGGTTTACCCGTTAATTGATTTTGTAATAAAAACGTATGACCAGCATCCGCGCCTGCGACTCATCAATATGGATGAAGTAAATGAGCATTTTCAATCATAGCACGTACCGATGCTTTATCACGAATATTTTTTAGGCTTCCAGAGTCCTTTATAGTTTCGCGATTACGATTCGTCATGGCGGTGTTATAATTATGTCGTTACGGCAATTTTTGGGGGGCGGCTAAACCTCTGCTTTATCCTGAAGGGGGGAGTAGGAAGGTAGCTATACCACTGGTGTAGGGGAGAGGCGCTTTCTAAGTTCAGGGGGCGGCGGCCGATAACCCCGCTACGCCACTAGTTTAAATTTGAGTAAGCAGCTCTGGATTTTTCAAATCTATGTGCCCTTCTCTCGGCAGGTGAGAAAAACATCATAAGATAGCTTGTTCAATTTTAGAGATAAGTATTCTAAACGTGAATTCGTGGTTCGGTTGGTATGTTTCACTTGTTTAAGGGTGGTTACGGGATGGTCAGACGACAGTCGTTTCTTTGTAAAAGGTACCCTACTTCCCTAAATCCTGGATCATGGACCAAGCGTACTCATAACGTGTTGATTCGGCGATGGCGGCTGATCTCAACGATCAGCCATCCACGCAAGATAAATTATTACGTTTTATCACAAGTGCACTTCTCATCCCCTTGCCAAAATATTATGAAAGTACTTAGTTTCTACTTGAACTTCCACACTTTGGGCTGAATGACGCTGACAATTTATGGACAGGAGATCTTTAGCACGACCCGGAGATGATCCAGAAGTCGTTTCAGGCATTGCTTTAATGTGCGACGTCCTCGCCACTGAGCCACCGAGGCATTCCAATTTTTTTTAACAATAGCAACTGTCGAGGACTAAAACCTCGATGCTAAACCTCATTTGACCACTTTCTACGGCTCGAAGATAACTGCGTTCTTTTTTTGAATTTCGCGAGTCTTTTGTTTTCATTGTCACTAATTTTCCTCACCTTTTGGACATTGTACGAATATGTAATTTTTTACGTATTAAATTTTAATTTACGTATTAAACTTTTATTCAATTTTAATTTGTCCATCATTTTGAAAATACCACACCACGTCTACCGAATCCCGCCGGCATAGGTTGCCGGTACAGCAACTGTAGAAAAGGACAACCACCACCTAGTATGTACTAGTTAAACGTAACTTACGTAGCGTAGCTTAATACTGTTTTGTTGAAAAAATACTCTTAAAATGTCGCTAGACTAGTCATCGACATAGTTCATCTATCGCGAGCCATATTTCGTACCGTACACTAGGCACTAAATACTCTTTTACCCATAACAGATTGCGACTGGATGTACCAAGACGTCTCCTGTCGGGGGTCTGGGACCTGCGTCCTGGCCAGCCCCGGGTACCCGGGACTGTACCCGCCACATCGCCGCTGCCGGTACCTGTTCGCTACCAACTCCGTCAACACAAGGGTCAAGATCATCTTCACCTCCATCTTGCTGCCTAGAAAGTGAGTACCTGTAGAAATTAAGACAGTATCCATACTTAATATTATAAATGGGAAAGTGTGTCTGTCTGTCTGTATGTTTGTCTTTCTTTCACGGCAAAACGGAGTGACGAATTAACGTGATTTTTTATGTGGAGATAGTTGAAGGGATGGAAGTAACATAAGCTACTTTTTGCCCCTTTCTAACCCCCCATTTTAGGGAAGTGGGAGGCGCGAGCGAAGCCGCGGGTAAAAGCTAGTAGTTTGTATTTCTGATTTTGGACTGTCCCGTTGCAGTAGATGTGTTTTGGAATCCTGGGTACCCTTAAACCATGATTCAGGATTGGAAGACAATAAAGAAACTGCCGTCTGACCTTCACAATCCGTTAACACGGCAACCAGACCAACTGAATCATGGTTACTATTATATTTCAGAAACTGTTGTATTATTTGTTAAATATTTACCTAAGAGATAAGTCAAAGCTCGATTTGATAGCTTTGCTGTTTGAAAGGGACTGTCTCTATCTAAAGATTACACAATAATTCCTCTGTCAATGGTCAGAACCACAGTCGGTAGAAACTGTAGGCACTAAATTTTAGCTTTGACAGTTAAATCTGTGTTTGTCTCGGGGAAGGCCGATGATTCGACAGCAGTGATTTCGTATGTATGAAATACGCACGCAAGTCATAAATAATCTTAAATAGACAAAAACCTTATAGGAGTATCTATAATAACTAAGTAAAGTTTAAATCAAATGAGATGACGCAACCTCCACGCATTCTACAACTTATCTAATAACTCTACGTTAAAATTCGTTATTAGCTTCAAATAATGTTCTATAATCTGGAATTTAATATTACATAGATACTTATTACAATTTAACAAATACATTGAAAACAATTGCATATGTTAATGATAAACATATTAAAGCGTCAAGTCAAATTAACTGATGCGTGATCATTTAATATTAATATCACTCTGGATTGAGGGAATTAATTTACAGATGACATTTGTGTGATAATAAAAAATGCAAAATGATTACATAGTATCAGCATCCTTGTAATTAACAATACAGATTGAGTCATCATAGAGACATAGTAGACATGTAATTATTAATTTCGTAAATGCCAACATTAACCTATTATGACGTCACGCGTCACGATTGTTAGATGATATCCATTTTGTTTTTAAACACACCATTTTCTTACATTTCTAACATAACGCACTTTGAAATCTCAAACATAACACATTCTAAATAACAAATCAGCTAATATAATTTAAAGTTAATAAGTAAAATCAGTACCTGAAAGTAAACAAATATTGCCTTAAATGTAATAATCCATCTCATGCACTATGCTGAATGCCCCTATTCTAAAAACTGCATTAATGCAATTGATTTTATGCAGGAAGAAATAGCTTATTTTTTAATGTTTTGTACCTATATCTTAGTTTTTATTTAAATGTTATATAAAAGATACAGAGGGACAGTCCAAAGCTCCACATGATAAATGCGTCCCTTGACAAATCACGACTAGTTTTTAGCTAGCTGCACGTTTTTCTTACGAGTTGCAAACGTTACGAATCAATTTTGTACATTTGATTGTAATGTTTAAATGATAAATTATCTTTTGTTCTGTCACAAGATAAACAAAAGAAGTGGCAGACAGCACTTAACGAGTTAACTGTTTCGCTTGACAAATGACAGATCGCCGAGCAATTAGTGGGCATGGGCGGAAGGCGGCGCCCCAGTTGTGATATTCCATCTACGTCATACATAACACAACTGGAATGAGGATTAATCTTAAGAGAAAAATTCTAATCTCATAAGAAAGTCCGTAGACATTTGAGCTGGTGTGTCTACTAATAATAAGTACTAATTGCCTGCATTCTCGTATATATTTAACGACATGCTGCTGGTAATAACGTAGGCACATGTTCGGAAAATGACATAGGTAACTAAGATTTCTTTTATCTGACGTCTGTCATTTAAGACGATCAGGACGCATCACCTGATGGTAAGAGATAGCCGACGCCTATAGCACAAAATAATTACACACAGAAGTTAGACTTTGGCCTGATTTTGAATTTAGAAGAGTTCGTTGACATATGCTAGGGTTGTTGCCCGGCATGAGTACATAAGCGCGCGGCCTCTACCATAGACCTCGACAGTTTGACAATCTTATGTCATACGTTAGGATTAATGTGGTCGAAAAGGCGTTTTTGCCCGTTAGTGCGCATGCGTGAGTACATGACATATTTTTAGCTCTTAGTGGGCAGTCAGCCTTCTGTGTCAATATGTATTTTGTGCCTATAGACACCCGGAAAACCAGTAGAGTCACCAGTGCGCTACTAACCTTTAAACCCAATTTCCCCCCTATTGGGCCTCCGATACTCTTACTCACTCGGCGTAACACAGTGAATGAATAAGTCTGCCTATGCGAATGCCTTATAATCAAGGCATTAAGGATTATATGCTCCACAGTTACACTTGTATTTGTATAAGTAATCAGCAAATCAGTGACTGTTAAATCTCTAAATTTATTCAAGTGAATTGGAGTTAATTAAAAGCCTATGGAACCTTAGGATCATTGTTTGAACTTTGAAAAGAATGTAAATTTATTCAATGGCAAATAGCTCTAACAATCAATATTATATTACATACTTATATATAGCGTATATTATGCGTACTTTGCCGTTTGACAAATATCAGATGGCGCATCTGATTTTATGCTTGGTCTGAGATAAAATCTACAAGAGGACATAAACTGTTTTATCCACACTCTAATTCAGAACGCAAAAGTAAACAGATGATGACAGGATTTATATAATATACCTACTTATATTGGCTTTACAGTCTTAGAAAAAAGTAAAAAAATGTCAATAAAAGATTCGATTTCTCACATTATGCAACAGTTTTTTTCGTACTGCTGTGAAGTCAAGTTATGTTACTCATATTGCCCAAAAAGTTAGTCTCTTCCTTTGATTTCGTTCTTCTTTTTGAAGATTAAGACATGAGTGTGAGATTAAAACATGACAGACGAGCAAATGTCACAAGTGCGCTGCTAACCGTTTTAACCCTTTTCCCAAAGATTGGATCTTCGGTACCCTCACTCACCCACTTGCTAATAACATCGTACGCGTTGCTTTGCTGGTATTCTGTGAGACAGTGGTATCCCGCCGGTCTGGCTCTCCCACCCTACGGCTAAAAGGACATTTAAAGGATGACACATAAAACAGGCCAAACCTTTGATTGTTTGACACTGTTTCAAGCGAAACAGGCTAAGAATTTGTCATTCAATTCTAGTGTATCCATCTCATCCAAAAAAGCCCAGAGGGGATGCCATTTATGTTAATAAAAAATACCTGCACTTAAATTAAATAGGTATTAGCGGCGTTACATGGCTGATGATGGCAGTACCTACCTTTATTCTGCATAGAGTTGTTGTCATCCAACATTTCGTTGACTAATCACCGCGGCATTACAAATGTTTAATATTGGTTTACATCAAACAGGTACTCTTAACGAGTTAACTTCGTTTCAGTGACAAATGACAGATCGCCGGGTGATTAGTGCTCGCGCCCGAGACGTTTTGTCCCCGTCCCGGGGCCGCCCGCTCTCATAAATCGGCATACAACTTCCCGACCATTGTTAATAGAGATGCGATTAAATTCTACCATATGAGTCATTTTACAATTTCACAATTAGTTACCTTACTTGAGTGTCACTGCGATTCGAAGTTAATTAGTCACCGATATTAGGAAACCATCTCATTCCTATTCGCGCCATTTTCGTCCAATTTTCACTTGAACCATGGATACACCATTAACCCGTAGTACTCCCCGAGCGGTAGTGGTCGAAAAATAGTTTGAATAATATCACAAGTCATTATTACATGTCAAGTCACTTGGAGACGTCCAGGTAAATCAATCATTTCTAGGCCAAGGAATCAGAAATTAGGGGAGTCCGAGAAAATAGTCATTCTTCTCTCTCATTTAGGCGCTTTGGAGACGGGACGGGCCGGAATATTGTCCTGGTCCGAAATTTTAGGTTGTAGGTTTCCTCTTGACAAAATCGCAAAGGTTCAGTCCTATACTCAGTACTCACTACTCGCTAACGCACACGATGAACAAAAAGACAGACAAACCAGTTTGTATGAAACAACGCAGACGTCAGGCGCACGTTCTTTTAGGTGACTAGAACGTATCGTCCGTCGTCGTCTTCGTAGGGCTCACGGCTGTGTCAGTCGCGGACATCTAAAGACAGACGTTGTAATTATTACTTCGCGGCCAAAAAGTCCGACCCACCCAGGCATCTGACTAATACCTTAAAGTAAGGCTAATGAACTAGATTAGAGTACACTTTTTTCATACTTAGGTATCCTAATGAAATCGAGTCGATAATTTTCTAATGTCACTCTAGTCACTCAGAAGTCGAGTCGCATCCCTAATTGTCGCAACACCCGTAATATTTAATTAGATAGTTTGTATTTCACGACACATTTGCTCATTTAAATGGCACAGAAGCATGAGCGCTGCTGGAAATTTATGAATTCTAGTAACTTTGTACAAAATGGCTGCGGTGGCAACATTATGTATGTCAGGCCACTGTTACATTATCTAGTAATTGAAAAGAATAGTCTCAAAATAGTTTGTGGAATCAACTATGTTATTTAATTAATAAATTACAACGTTTAAATTAGTTTGCTCATCTAAAACCTCTCGAGCTTTTATAGTTTATTGAGTTTAGTATGTATAGTGAGGGAAAATATCGTGAAGATAGTTTTCGGATAGTTTTTGAAACGTGTAACCATGATTCAGTTAGTCTGGTTTCCTCATTAACTTTCGTAAGGCCTACACAGCAACACAATAGAAAAGTAATTGTTTTTGTCTCGTATGAGGCTTTTGGGTCTTAAAACGTTAAAGGGTTGTGAAGGTCAGACGGCAATCGTTTTATTGTACTTAAAAACCAGATGATTATCTAGGCGTACCCCGGGCTTCTAAGCGACATTTGGGACGCAAACGGGAATAACACGCCAAGATGAGTAGTAGTACTTTCTAAAACGTTGCGAGCGTGTATAAAATGTTATCACAGTTTTAGCCTTACAATAACTAGCTACTTGGAAATATTTCTACTGAGATATAAACTTGTAAGACGTAGGTAGATATCTAGACGAGTGGTATCGAGTAATAGTTACCAAACTTTATTACTGCGGGGTTAAGTTTGAATGCATAAAAACAACATCCATAATATTTCAGACGAATATCAAAAAGTTATTCAGCTGAAAATAACTGTAGGAAGTAAAAGCAACAGCACAGTAATAAAACTGAATAGATATGGAGGTGCTATTATGATATAGTAGAGGGTGGTTGTGCAAATAACATTGTTCCATCAAACACCCTCCATATATATTACTGGGTTATTGAAATTCCATACATTTGGTTCATGAAAAGGCAGCAAACATAATATGCATCAAATAAGATTGAACTTGGACTGATTTAACTGCTGCAACATAGAGAAATTGATATACTTATTGTCAGGAAACGGGTTGTGTAAGGCTGTTTTCCATCAACTGTTTTAAATAATCGTTAAGTTGAAATCCAGAATATCGACCTATATAATAATAGTTCTTCTCGCGGGGTTGGCTCCACTAAATATTAACGTGTTCTTGCGAGTCACAAGAACATGTTGTAAAGAAGAGTAATAGTTGCAAGAAGAGTATAGCGAGAAATGATAGGATGTTCACGGCTAGACCAAATCTGACGCAAAAGAATTACACTTATGTTCACTTTCATTATAATCTGTTAGAGTATTGCATCTCTTTTTTATTTGTCTTCTATTATTTCTATTCTCAGCAAAGAAAATGTAAGATTTTTTTGTAAATTAACTAGTATATAATATTAATACTTCATTATATTTTTACTACATTAACTAGAAAAATATGTTTTTAAATGTGTAGCCGTCTAATAAATCAAAAGACAGTTTTACAAGAGCTGAAAAAAATATACGATGAAAGTGCTAACTAACTGCCTTTTCATTAATGTTGCACAAATACTTTCTAATTTATCCCACTTTTAAAAGGTCTTTTTACTTTGCTACTTCGGGCTATTCCGACCCTCTTTCGGAAGCATTTTTATCAAGCACCCGTATGAAATCCAGTCGTACTCGTTTTGAAAGGCCTGCGAACAATCGTTCCAGTAAATAAAAGGACCGCCCTATCTCCCTTCCACCCCTGTGGGTTGTCGCGTGTTACTGAAAATTTACGACGAGAACATTGACTTTAAAGAGTAACATGTTCTCCACCATATAGGTTTATCAAGTATGAATGTGGCACGACAAATGGCCCCTGGCGATACATTATTTAACTCGTTATCTGTTAAAAAATACAGCTCGCTTTTAAAGTATTTTGGGGACTAGGTATGACTTATTTACACCGTTATTTTACCTTACTTGGATGCCAAAATCGTAATAATTTATTTGACAAATTAAATGATATATTTAACGTCAAATTTTAGATCGGAATGTGGCGGGCTTTAGTATGGTAGTCATTCAATATAGCGTTTTGTAATAAGGTGGCAAGGGTTGCTGCGGTCGCACGGCTGACGGCAGTAGTTTTAATCTTACAGACTTGCTCTTGACCATGGTGTAGGTTTGGGATTAAACGCTAAGGAAGAATATTATTTGTACTTAGATACTTATTGCTCATGAACCTACGCGTAGTTATCTCATTAAAATATCATAATATAATACATACATAACTTCAGATGAGCGAAAGCACGCAGAATACTTAATTCATGCAGATAAAGTTTTCTACATCAAAGTTCTAGGTGACAAAGTTCACATTGCTCCCGTTCTTTAGAATTTAGAGCGCAAGCTAAGCTTTTCTCCAAAAAAACACTTAGTATTACAGTGCTTGTATAGCCCACTAGTGACTCCAGTTTATTTTAAATAATTTTGATGAATTTTAACTATGTAACGACTGCCTTGTAGTATTGTATGCAGTAACTTTTGTATTTTTACTTATATTTTTTTACATATGGTTGTTATATTGATAAATATTAATTCAGTATGGAAAATTCATAAGAGACATCTCATATACACTTTCCCATGCATACATATAAACACGAACCGGTAGTAAACATAAAACCTTGTTACCTATTTATGTTTTGTATAACCATGAGACCGTAAACAACTTCCATCATAAACGTAAAAATTTTCAAAACAATTTTCACCTTTCATTCCCGAGATTTACGAGCAGAACACTTTTATTTCTACCGGATGGTGTTATTTTTATGTAGTGAAGATTATTTCAGTTGAGTTATGTTTATTTGGTTGTATAGATAGGCGTGGATTGATGGACACATTTCAACCAAAACATCGTAATAATTGTTTTATTTTTATATAAAAATGTTACGAACGCTGTCTAAATTGATCTTTATGTAAATCTGTGAGTAATCGCAACATTCATCAGTTAAGAGAAACTTTGTGTAAACCCCAAACAGTTAAGAGTTCCGATATTGAAGGGTTGGTTGCCATAACACCCTTCTTTTACCGCCATGAAACTATAGCCAAGGAATTTACGACTGTTGCCCCATTTTGATATTGGGTGACCGATCAGTACATTTACGTTTGTGGGTTTATAGCTCTGGCCCTAAACAAGATACGGCAAACGAAGTAAAATTGTCATCATGATCCTGGTCTGATTTAATTTCTAAATAGGGATGTGACTGTAATCTGAGTCGAGTAAAGTTGTTAATTTCGAACTACATATTCCCGGGCACATGGTACAAGTTCCTTCGTAATTTGATTAGCATGCGTAACATATCAGTTTAAATTTAATTGATTCGTCTTGGTTTACTGAAACACGGCTCTAATTGTATAAACTAAGTATATTAAGTTATGGGTGACGCGAAATATTCAGCTAATAATTTCCCCAAACTTTAGAACTCACATAAAATTTCCAAGTGAAATAGAATGCCTTCTTTTATCTTCAGAAATATTACCTATGAAGTCGGGCAATCCCAGCGGATTTTTAATATATCCTTGAACCAAAATGTTTCAGGGAGCAAATTTAAAATTCCGCAAGAAAGCCAGGTTATCTGTGAGGTTTTCAGCGCTGACTTAAGTTTATTAACTTTGTTTTCTTTGCGACTCTTTTCGACGATAAGTGCCTGGCTACAGTTTTATTTTTAGAAACTAAAATAATAAGCTTACATTTTGAGCGGTATCTGTTTCAATAGCGCTTGTCCTGAGATAAATCTCTTAAGAGCACTGGAGTGTGAGAAATAAAAGTGCTATCTTGGTGCAATACGTTTTCCTACATACGCGTGCTCGTGTGTACTAATAGATACAACAGCAGCCCACTTCGTCGAGGCTTAAACCAAACACACTAAGCTCCGCAAAGAAATTACCCAGTCTTATCTATGTGAAAGCGTTACGTTCTTATGTAGCCATAAGGTTGGAGCAGTCGTTTCGTACATTTTTCTGTTTTATTTTAGATAACAAACCGTTTCGTTGCCATTTTTAATGCTTGAATCTAAGCCAAATTGTTTTTATTGGCAAGCTTTTACAAATGTTTCTTGCGTACCAATATTTTCGTTTAAATGGATCAGAAACGTTTTTGTAGTCACAATAAAGAAACATTATGTATGATTATGGAAATAAAAGGATATATACCATCCTTCAAAAACAGTATACATTTTTATCAGTCTTTACGACTCTTTATAAAAGTTCTGTAAAGACGTGATTCAGGTATAATAGTTATATTTTATAATCGATAATAAATTTATATTGTATTTATAGATAAAAAAAATATAGTTAAGCCTACCTATCTTTGTAATATTAACACAATAATACGTAAAAATAAAAAGTAAAAAATCTAACAAAAAAACAATACGTACTGTTGTACCATTGCTACTTTATTGTTACAGCGTGAGTCTTCATACAGTGCACATTGGAACCAAGGATACTTTCTATGCATCATTTTATCGACCTAAAAAATTGTAAAAATAAATAAATACAAAATGAAAGTTTTTGTATACAAGTAGGAACATTTTTTTACAATCAAGTCCTCACCTCACCTGATGGAAAGTACCGATTCGATAGTAAAGTAAGTTTGTTTGATTTTGATTGATCGTTTCGTACTAACTTTAGTAGTTATAACGATTTTTAACAAGACGTTTAAAATTTTTATACTTTTCCAGTCGATAAAATCGAGCATGTAGTAGTAGGACGTTTTCAATATTAGCACTTTAAGAAGAAGCACATTATAGGTATAAACAAAATATAACTTTAAGTACCTGACCAAAAGTTTTGTTCGCAGCCACTGTGCTACAGACTATCTGACCCTACGTGCCGGGAACTCGCCGTCTGCCTCACTCCTCGCCTCCCTGTGCTCGGAGAGGACCGCCACGCTGGAGCAACCTGGACCAAATTTATTGCTCGAGTTCAAGTAAGTTCAGCAAAAAATACTATTTCCACAGTTGTAAGAACATTGTGCTAGTTTAATTAGTGCCTTGAACATTGCTGTTATTTATTGTAACACGCGCTGCTGAATGGTTACTGACGATTACTACTAATTACTTTTTTATTTACAAATGATCATAATATCCTTCAACCGATTCGGCTACGGTGCTATTCTAAACGATCAACCACGTGCCTAAGCACAATATAGTACCTATAATGCTCAAATGTGTGCTCATACACAATTGCACTCTCTATTCCTATACCTACATACGACTATTTTGATGGGACACCAGTGTGACACGACCTCAGAGATACCGGGCGTAGGTCAAACGGCTTAACGTGACTCCTGAGGCACGGGAGTACAAGGGCACAAACTTCCAGACTTCGGGCTGATACTGAGAGTTTCAAAACAGAAAAATTCAAGTACAGATTTTTGCCCAACCCGGGAATCGAGTCCGGGACCCTAAGCGCAGCCGTCGCTTAAAAGTGTGTCACTGCGCTACCGAAGCAGTTTAATTTACTATTACTTTAATAATAATAAGTATAACGGTTGCTCCAAGAAGTGAAACGCCTCAATTTTATCTATGTGTTGGCATTGACTTTTTCGGCAAAAAAAAACCTAATTGTGAGATTAAAAATGTAATAAGTTCTACATGTTAACTACTTAATAATCTTCTACGTTCTAAGGTATCCATATAAAATGATCTTCAGAATGGAATTAAAAGCATTAAATTATACTTAGCATAATAGAAGAAATGTTAATAAAACACTCGTCTTCCTCAAGTATAAAGCCAGACATACACCTCAATTTGCACACGAGTAGAATTCTAATCTTGTCTTATTAATTTTGATTGTGACTCGAGGAATTCGGTTAATACCCTTAGTTTAAGTTCAAAACGCGCCTTCGGCAGTAACACCATTGTTGAGTCCCACTTGCAGTGAACGTTGCGAGAGTTATTGCTCGGTGAAGTCCCATTTACAAGCAATTTCCGTCCTAATGTGAGACCCGGTGGTTGTTGAAATTCTGACTTGATTACATGTGATACTCAGCTCGGGGCCGTTAGTTCCGCCGTACGATTACAACGGGTTTATCGCGAAGCTGGAGTTCATAGAGAGGGTCGACAGCAGCGGGCCCCCGCCCACGGTGTTGCCGGCGTCGCCGCCTCTGGCTGCGCTTACGCATCACATACAGCATGGTAAGTTAAATTATGTTTTGCGTTAAGGTACGTTTTTCAGCGCAACGCTTATACCGCCGTGCAGCCGGTCGCACTATGATGCCACTCGATGTTTGATCGTATCTTTATTAAAATTAAGTTTTGTTGATATAAATTGTTAACTAACACCATATTCTAGAAGACACTAGTGAGTTAGAGTTGCTAAGGATTCAAGTATTTACTGTTGAAAGAAATTAGCCGTATTCGTAAACAGACTTAATTACTGAACACACTTCGCCGACTTGGCAAGCAGATAATTATGTACGAGATAAATATTTTAGCACAGCCTGATGAGAGTTAAGAGCCTAATGGTTCCAATTGGAGGAATGATCTCTGCTACGTTTTAATTCAAATTAAACATCAGAGAGATCTAACATTTTAATAAACATGTTTGTGACCCTCTTAGAAAGAAATCTTGAATCTGTCCTTGGAAGAAATGTAGATTTACATAACAAATAAATAATAAATAAATTCACACAACATCTCATATATTGACCTATACATATCAGACAACAGAGGATCACAAATACATATAGTACCTAAATACATATATAACACCCAGACACTGAACAAACACAAGTGTTCATCACACGAATGTTTGTCCAGGGTGGGGATCGAACGCACGACCTTTGGCGTATGAACAAATAATTACTTTAACAAATTAATTGGGGCCGATAGCATAATTGGTACATATTAAGAGTTCCTAGGCAAATTTTAATGATCTACCATTAAAATTTGTAAAGATTGATAGAAACCCTGACGTACCACAGGTGTGGCTAACCCATATAGCCGTCTATCGCCTTCCGTTTTATAAGGCCAGCGATTAATGCCTGTCATTTAAACACGAATGTATTTAGTGATTACCTAACCACAACTGCAAGGATCTATAAATACTTTTAACCTTGCCAAAATACTAAATATTTACAGGTGTGTGTGAAACATAGCCTTATTGTAACTACCTGTTGTTGTACTTGATGCGTGGCAAACTAATTGCCGTCGATTTCATAAGTAAATTATTAAATAAGATAAGATCTCATAAGTAAATTCCACATGCACTTAACTACAACCGCTGGATCTGACGCGGCCATTCGCTGTAACTTCGTCTGCACGCAACATACTAATTAAGATAGAAGTGGTACATATACTCGTAGGTGTGGCTAAACTTGTCATAGTCTTTTGCGGCCCGCAATGGATGTCCCCTCATTGTACCGTAAATGTACCCACTGGTGACTAACCACAACCGCAAACTTCAGACCACAGGATGAAGTTATTTACTGTTACACCCTGCTCTTACTGCAGGTGTGAAACTGTGCGTAATACAGCCACAGACTTTTTGCTGTTCTAATTATTTTAAGTGGTGTTTGTACAATTTAGATTGTTTACATAAAATAATGAATAGTGGTATTGCTAATATCATATTGTAGTTTTTGTTTTGTTTTACAGTAATGTCAATAATATTGATTGATTAGGATGATTTGTAACTGGCTTTTTGATCGTTTTGAAACATTGCCACTGGGGTTAAGAACCCTAGTACCCACACGTACCCATGTAATTTAAAAAGACATAAATGAGAGATTTTGAAATAAAAGGGACATCTTAATTTTGAAATGAACGAGGCCTATCAATTTTGAAAAGTAATAAACGCAATAAGTTTGAAATATCATAGCCATTAACACAATTTGAAAGTATTTTACTTTGTAACCAAATTTAAAAAGAAAATTTCTATACATGTGATTACCAGAATGGTCTTAAATGCGAATCTAACTTTATTTTATAGCATCGTTTGGCTACTTAGCAAAATATACGTTTTCCCGCAACCGCTCCCAGAAAGTTGCACACCACAACAGGAGCCTAAAGTATTCACTGTTCGTTACTATGTAACTGTTGTGAGTATGGAAGTGTGTCCAATGCAGGCGATCCCGGCGGGCCAATTCTGCTGTAATTGTGTTGCGATCCGACATGACCCGTTCCGCACGGACCCGGGCGGTATTATCTAAACCGGACAGGCTTTATTTTTTAGGATTCCAAAGATAAAAGGAAAGTTTTACTAACACTTTTTTTTAATAGTCTTTATTTTTTTTGCAAAACAAAATTTGACATACAATCATGAAAATCTAGAAAAATATCTGAGGACAAGTGAAGGTGAAAAGCTGAGGATTGTAATTTAATATGCAACGAGTATATTACACACGCCTACCATATTTTGTCTCCCATAAACTACGGCAGCCAAGAACAACGAAGGTACCACAGACACCCAGACCCAACACAAATATTTATTTCATCAGTAAACATCTGTGTTTATACGGGAATTCAATCCGTGACCCTTGCCTCTCAACCGGAGCATTAAAACCAATGCGCTGAACGGGTCGTCAACTACAGACTCCATTCTTTACTTAAAACAAAGCTCGTTGAAAGAAAACTCCCAAGAATATCTCAAAACAAACACTCTAGCTACTGAAACTCATGAAAAGACCAGTGTTTATCTGCAAAAGCTCTCATGAAAACATATCCCATTTATTTACCAAGCTCAAAATTTAGTAGTTTTCTCGCTTAAATAGCAAAGGAGATACTCCGAAAACAATTGAGCGTGGAAAAAACTTACAGCTCGCCAGTTTATTACGAGACATTCGAGCGCTCCACCGTGAGAAGTGGGATTACTTCAAGTCTAGTCTTTTCTGACCGGCGCACAATTTCTGTTTCCATTTCGCCGGCAAACATTGTCCCGGGGTACAATAATGAGGTTGGGTAATATGTTTGTTTTGTCTTTATTTAGTGGACAGGGTGGCGGCGATGGAAAGTAATGTGGTGTCGAACGAGGTTTCCTCTAACAACGGTGGTGGGCGGGTGGGGTGCGGCGCGAGTGTGCGCGGGTTCGGGCCGGGCCGGGCGCGGTCGGGGCACTTCGACACGCGCGCCACGGGCTGGCGGACCCAGTGCGCCATCCACCTGCTGGGCGCGCCCACTGACGTCGTGCAGGTGTCGCTGTTTAATTATAATTTAAGGTGAGCATAGATACTTTATGGCCTACTTTAATGTCCGATCTAATTGCTTAGCTAGTTTATTTTTATTAAAATATGTTACGCCACTTGCTTTTGATGTTGATTTGAAATGAAATATCGGACTTGTTAAAAATACAAACATTTACAATTTATATTATAAATATTTAGTCCTTCTACTTATACCTACTTAAATAATAAAGTACGCATACATACTCTATCCCATCTTAGCGTGTAATTTCCAGTTGTATCTAAAAATTAAACTTTGGAGCCTAGGGTACGGTCACGAAACGTACAGACGATTCCTCACGCTGTTATTCCTCACCACCGAGCTAATGGTTGGAATACGCTCATAGATTGTCAAAATCCATAGTTGCATGCTCAGATTTGAACCACGACCCCTTATGGTAAACGCGTTCTTATCCGCTGAGGTTGGCCGCTGAAATGTTTTCATAATTGGACGTAGATAACACAAATATAATGGATTTGTTCTGTTTTCGCTTTTACATAGTATGAGTTAGCTTGATGAAAGACAAACATTTTTATAATTCAGTTACCAAACATGTTTGCACTACACATGTAGGCGTATAACTATAGAATAATCTATAATTAGAAATCATCTGCTAACATTTGCAAAGAAGCTTTACTTAAATCTATAATAGCAAGCGAACATTGTGTACTGTTTCAAAGTAAACTAATTAAACCACTTTCCCACATGACGCCGCGGTTTTCCATTTTCTTTTTGTACAAACGCTGCCAGGCAAACCGTATACCACTGAGTAATATGAAACGTCCATACCAGTTCCAGTGCTAATTGCTTCTGACTCCTTGTCTTTATCTGGACTGCTGCCAAAGATTTATCGAAAGCAATTACATTATTAGTGAGAAATTTAGTTAAGAAAACTGTTATTGCTCTACACAGGTTACAAAGCTGTCGATCTCATATTGAGGTCTTAGAAGGTCTTCATGAGTTTGGAGGAAAAGGGGAGAGAGGTGACCGTTCGGAACGCGGAGACCGGGCGCTGCTTAGAGTGTGTGGGCCTGCCGTGAGGGAGGCCAGGGACCCTTCGGGGAGGTTCCTCCTGCGCCAAGCCGTGACTTCCAAGGGTGCTAACTTGACTATACTGGTGCGGCGAGCGGGAACGCAAAGTGTAGATGAAGAGGAATTCGTTGATGGAGCTTTCGCTTTTCATGACGGTGAGCAAATGTAAATAGAGTTTAATTTAAGAGTCCGTACACTTCTATTCGCACTCGTAAGGTTTTTACGATTATGGATACTTGCGCACTTAGAGTAGAATTGAAATTAATTCTGAGTCGAAAGATTGTAGAACGAACCTTTTACGAGAATTTTATAGAGTACCAACTTGTTTTGCTTCAGAAAAGCAGGTCTTAAGTGCAGCCGTGGAAAATTACTACTTTACCATTTTAAATCGAACTCATTTCTCATTTGTAGTCTGGAACATAGCCTAACGAAATGAAGCCGGTAAAATAAGAATTAACTTTTTTCATGACTAAACTGAGTGAAAAGTTTAGGGCATCATTGCCCTAAAGTTTTTTTATAATGATATATGAGTTTCCGAGCATTAAAGAAATGTTGTAATAGTTATATATAAGTGGAAGCAATTTATTTGGGTGGCAGAGCTCCACGAAGGCACGGCGTCCCCCGACGCGACGTGCGCGGCCACGCACTACGGCCTGGCGTCGCCGAAGCACGGCGGGGTGTCGGCACCCTCTCACCACCACATCTTCTGGAACATCGAGGAACAGCTGCAGTGCACCCACCGCTTCATCCCGGCAGCCAACCAGAGCGTCACTATTGAGGTAAGTGTAGTAAGAATGGGTTAATCGCAGCTCACGTTTACCCACTGCTGAGTAGTAAGTACCTCTTTTTCATTTTGCCACTGGTTTTCCGCCACTATTACAATATCATGAATAACCAACTGCACTGCAGACTCATTTGGGTCCGCAAAGTTGATACTATACAACTTGATCACACTTTACATAATATATACATTTGTGTTAGTAGTATATATTAATCACTACTTATTATGTAAATAAAAATTTAAGATTATTTCGAGGTTACTGACAAACTATAGAACCATTCATTCATCCATCACTTCAACTGTTTCCATGTTTCGCACGACGCAACACAATAATGGGTACCTAGTTAATATTCGCAGTATGAACGCGACTTGTATAAAGAATTTGGAAATGGAATATGAGAATTATGCAGTTTATGCCGGTGTCACACTTGTGTCTCTCGATGTATGAAAAATATTCCGATATTCGTTGTGAGCTCGCAGGCAACAATCAAGTGACCCTCAATTTTCTCTATAGTTTCCATTCGAGTGCGTGGTATCCTGTATTTCTGGAAGCATTTAAATTTTTAAAGTTGTAAGTATCTAAGACCGTCTGCCAATTTTATTCCACCAATAAGTCTGTAATGTAATTAACGGTAGGAACTTGTGTAACTTTTCCGTCTATTTCGCTTCGGTAGAATGATAACAAAATCAATACACAAAAACCAACGACATCGACCCTTCATTAAATTTCCTAGAAAATTTATCAACATTCGGAATATCACAAACTGCAGTTAAAATAAATTATTTTAAACGGTGTTAGGTTTAGCTTTCGAAAATTAAATTCCGCACCGTTTATTACTTTCCGGAACTTGATCAAGCTACGATTCGGACTATTTTACTGTGACATATTTAAACCATAAACTCCACGGTTTATTTAAACGCGCCGGTCGCAAATTATAAAGCTCAGTTAAGTTTGTGTCCCGATAAACTTGGGCTCCCGGAGGTAGTCATAAATTTAACGCACTATTTATCATTCTGGAATTCAGATTGACCCAGATACGATTCACGTTGGAGATTGATGAATTGGTATTATCTACCTGAGTTAAGAGCTATAAACAATTTTATTCTGAAACATTAAGATTTACTGTTGCGATGAGTATCAACTACCTAAGATGCGAGTATGTGCAAATATTTCATAGTTTAGCACCTATATGTATAGGTATAGGTAAGGATATCCCTTATTATTTCTATTCCTATGTAAAATAGCCGGGTACCTAGAAATAGAAGCTCCTTCTGGTCGGTATTATGCCCACGCCAGGATAACGCTAATACTCAGCACGATGCACCTTCGATGACGTATCGTATCATACCATTTTCTTCAAAGATGGATAGGATACGTTAGTTGTATAATCTGTGGATGGGCACTCACGTTGCGATTCTATTCTTTCTGACGTTTGTGCGGTCAATTTTAGTTCTGTTTTAAAGAATTCTGCTAACATACGACAGAGGGAGCTCTTCAATTTTCATACAAATTGTTTACGATATGCTTACGATACGATTTCTGTGAAAAGTTCGTGTTAGGCCTACAGTTTTTATTGATTCGAACAAAAATTTCGTTTCACGTTTAACAATGCGGTAATTTTTGGAGTGGGCTTTTGTCATTGGCACTTGTTCTTACCCTCTTCGTTTGATGCAAAGAAAAAAGTCGATACTTATACAGCCATAGGTATATAGCTTACCTGTTCAATTACCTTGTCAAAGATATTGGAAAAAATGTTATAAAATTTTATGTCTTTGACTTTGCGGTCGGAACTTCATAGTAACTTTTTTTTGTATTATAAAACAACCTAGGCGTTTATGTTTTTACGTTAGTCTAAAAGTTAAATCGTGGAATCACTCGAATAGTATTTTAGAAACTAATTAGTTATCCCCTGTCACTAGCATCACGGTGACTCTTCGAACGCTAAGACCAAACTGATGTGACTTGGAATGCCGTTGATACACTTACTAGTAGTTGGATTTCGTGGCACTTCGTTTCATACGTGAGTTTTAATGTGAAGTGATGAGTTCAATTAACTGTCAAGTTCACCTTTGATTCACTTTTCAAATGCTTGAACTCGTCGTGTCACTATAATCACTCGACATTGGCGTCAATGACCGCGCATGCTAAGTCCATAAAAAAACAAATGCTTGATTTTTTTTTTCTTTGAAACAGATTCAACGGTTAGACCGAATGTGGAGCGCTGAACCCACCGGCACCGTGGGAGCATCGGGGTGTCGCACGGCGTGCGGGGACGCGGGGTGCGAGTGTAGAGCCAACACGCCTCTGCACTACCACGACCATATCGCGCTGGTGGCCGGCGACGGTACTCACTTGTCCTGCCTCTGCGGCGACTTTCAGGTGAGATCAAACTAAGTGTAACTTAAGCAATTTATACGACAAGAATGGGCCAGCTCTACCGGAGTAATACGGCCTGACAGGAAACCGGTGTGAAGCAGTGCCTATGCTTTGTTACGACGAGTGAGTGAGGGTGCCTGAAAGGCACAATCGGGGTAATGGTTAAAAGGTTGGCAGCGTACTAGTTACTCCACTGGTGTAGCGGATGTATACGGGCGGCGGCGATCACTTCACAACAAGTGATCCATCTGCTCGTATGCCAACTATCACAAAAAAAATCTAGCTAGTCGATGAGCCGAGTGCCTCACACTTGTATCTATGTGTCGAGTTGAAACGCTAATGCAGTAGAAAATTAGTAAGGTAATTTCATTATAATGTTTGTCTCTAATTTATTGTTATTAGTTTCTATGTTGTCGTTTTTTTTCTAATAAAATACTTACTCTCAATAGGGATATATATCTCATTTATAATACAGTTAAACATGAATACATTTTTATCATTAGCTACGATAATAATAACTTTTAATACATAATACTTGACATTGAATCTTCGTTTTTACTAACTTTCACTTGTATAATATATTACAAAAAGCACTAAAAAACTTTTGTTCTAAAATTTCGTAGGTTTCTCTTGGGAGTGACTTCGTAAGATATATTAACCGCCATTGTTAAAGTACAAACCCGCTTTTATTGTGCCTTAGAAAGCTCTGCTCGGATGGCCTGACTTTTATACGCCGTTCTAGTTCGTGTGTCGTTACTTAACCATGGAAATTACCTTGTTCAACTACCGGGACTAAGTTTATCTTGGTGCATGGCTGAAAATGTCTGATAACTCAAATAATGCAAATGTGTTTAAACAAGTCTTGCTACAGAATACAATATTTATTTATGAACGGGACTGCGTGCAAAGTAAATAAAAAAACTTACAATTGAGACATAAAACCTTCTTCTTTTTTTAATCGAGTAAAAACAAATGAAACGGGTCAAAAGTCAACAAAATGAAGAATGGCTAAATAATCAAGTGACTTGATAATGAAAAACAAATGATTGACGCAAATAGATGTAGGACTTAGATTTCTTCTCCATAATAGGTATTCCATCGAAACATTATTCGGCCTATAAACTTATCGAGTTCACTATTTCAAATACCGGTTTCCAATATCAAGCTCAATCATGAAAACGTCATGATCAGTTAAATTCATTGTTATTAATATTGGAATCAAAGTTATTCATTCAATACATTTACCACATTTGAGTTGATTTTCATTGCTTGGAAATGTTTAAGTATTTGTTCGAGCAAAAATTCTGTAATTGAAATTGACAGTTATTCGCGTACAAACCGGGTGAAATATTCGAGGCCCGCTGCTGGCAATATTGACGCGGCATCTACTCGGCGACATCAAAGGAGCCAATGAACGTAACCGCTTGGAATTGTACAATATAATAACTCAATACTTAGTAGAGTTTTTTAATAAATTACCGGTTTTTGCTTTCAAAAAATATTATAAAATTCAAAATATTACGTGACAAAGAATGGTTACAATTTTCCTGTTCGTTTATTTCATTTTTTGTTTTTGACGAAATCCTAACATGGACATGCCGACGGCTCTTAAAATCTTCTCCAAATGTTCACCATTCCAATCGATCTTGGGCTTCTGAATTATAAATAACTTTTCTTGTTAATTTATTTTCTTACCAACAATTTTTGTATATTATGATGACTCTTTATCATTACCTTTAGCATTCATGAGTATGTGTTCATTCCGTATACACATTAAACCACGCCACGTCAAACCTATTAACATTATCACCAACGTGATAATGTCGAATACTATTATTGATTATAAAGTTCTTACAAAAGACAGTAACAAATGAATTAATCGCGTTACCCGGGCTTGAGCTAACATTGTCGAGGGATGAGCCAACCCTTCCGTTGCCTATGCTCCGGTTTGTGCGATCCGCATAATTAACTAAGAGGGTTACTATTAAGTATGTAACAGCAATAAAGCAAGGAAAGGCCACCCAACCGTATAGGGACTTCTAAAAGCAAATATACCCTAAATAATTTACTGATGTTGTTAGTAGCCACGCGTACTCGCCTCCAACGTAACTTAATTATCAAAGTCGTAAATAAAATTATCTTTTATCTAAATAATGCGTTATTTACACATTAATCAGTAAATTGGCTCAGTTTACACTTCTCCAACAATTTACACCGCGTCGCCTAACCTTCCCGAAGTTTCTTATCGAGCATCAATTAGGTAACCATTTGCCGATTCAAAGTTCACTTTAGCGAGTTGTTTTTCAAGCCATCAAAAATATACCGAATAAGAAAAATGCGTATCGCATATGAACTCGCAGTTCTGCAAAATACACGGGTAAAGGCGAGGTAGAAGAAAACTTTTCTTTTTCCATTTTCATGATTACGCCTAGTGTGTGAGAGCCTGAAAGTTTGCGGTCTCCGTTACAGATATAGGGTCGAGTGCCCGCTCGTAGCTTTTATTATCTAGCTACGCGGAACGGGCACGTAATTTAATTATTAACAGTGCTTTACCCCTATCATGAGTTGACGTCGGCGGCGCTAAATTGTTACGAGGAGGCATTGTTGCAAAATGGACTTTAGGCAATAACAGAGTTGGGCGTCGCGCGGCCAGTCATCGACACTCATAAAACACGGCCTAACTGGCGGCGTGTCATCCGTCCACCCCTGTTATTAGTGGCCGCTGGCCGCGTCGCCCCGGGCGACAGTGCGGAGAGTTGCCCCTGAAAATTCAATTACTTAGTAGCTGACTACGTATGCGTGCTGCGTAGACAGTTGCACGGCGAATTTGTCAATACGCCACACACGTAGCGCAGCGCACTAAGCTCGGTCACCACTTGTCTCGGGTTTTATTCCACCTTTTCTTTCTATCTTTTCTACGCTTATACGTTTTATCAAATAACGCTACGAGTATTTCTTACCCTTGTACTTCCGCCCGTGTAAAAGGGTGAAATTATTCTTAAAGGTTGAAGAGGGCCGCGCTTCCAAAAATACTTATCCCTCGAGAGAATCACCGAAGAAACTTGAACTGGATTTAATTTTTTCATCAACCATTCTTACAGTTTAATTATGAAGTTAGATTTCGTCCGTCCCTTTTCAGGGGATTTAAAAAGGACCGTTATTAAATTGGGATATTTATAACAAACTTTGACATTTATTCTATTACGAAGAAGAAAGCTTAGACATTTTGATGTTATAATAATTACGATTGTTACAAAAGAAAGAATAACTTATGTATTATTATCTAGATAATTTTGAAACTAAGCACACTAAGCGCTACGCGAGCTCTTTTATTAGAACGGCCAACGAATGGAACTCATTTTCAGGCGAAATATTTAATGAGCATTATAACCTAGGCCTTTTTAAGGGCAGGGTGAATAGGTTATTTTGGGATAAACATGGCCCACCTTATCGTCAACAAACACCAGGTGGGATCGAGGTCAAATGTTAGTCTGTTTGTAACATGAAAAAATATAAAACTATGAGCATATATCGTTTTATTGATTTTTAAAAAATATTTTCTTTAATCGAACGTTATGTCATGTCAATTATAGTCCGATGATTTCGTGCTCGACCCTACTGCGGGGTGACTCTCGTTGGCGGGGTCTGTAACCGAGAGCTAGAATGACGTGCTTTCTCGCCCCGCCAACGTTTATCACCCCGCAGGACGGTCGCGCACGAAGTAAACCCCGCAATATTATTTAATTTGCTAGATTTGCCGGAAGTAAACCTATTAGTGGATTCCGTGGTTGTCAACCGGACGAAGGGTGGCTGAGTGGTTTATCAAATTTCGGATAGCACGGCCTTTAGTTAAAAATGTATTCCTAGTACTAGCCCATGGCGGTCTTATTTTATTAATTTTACAGGTTGATTACAAAACTTCTTTTTTCCCATGCCCGTGATGCGCAACCTAATCGATCCAATACTGGCGGTAGTAGTAGTAGCGGGTGCAGGGTGTGTATTAGTAGGATGTAGTTTGTCAACTAGCTTTTTGTAATTGAAAATATTAGTGCATAGTCAGTCATATTAGCATTAGTCAAAATTTTATATTGTTATAGTTAGTTCGTCGTATTCTTGCGGTTCATTTATCTCAAGAACCAGAGTCAATCCAAAGAAAGTAAATGCATACTGTTTATGTATAAATAATTATTTAAAAACCATGGACAAAATTTAGTACCGCAGATTTTTTATTTATTTATTGTTCCATTTTAGATTTTTAATCAGTTGCCAGCACACCAAGCGCGAGCCGCATATACGTGAGCACACAGATGTCACATTACAAAGCATAAAATACAATCTGCAACTTTTGTTCGCAGCTTGGAAGATGAATCTGCTTTCTTTTGCGTTGAATAAAAATGCACTTGTGTAATTTAACGCGCCAAATGTCCTATTCTATGTGTGGTCCATAGACAGCGTGGCTCGTGGAAGTTGCTGCTTTTTTCAGAGAAAACATATTCGCAGTTTTTCTTTTTACTTCTTTAGTTTATCTTTAAGGAGTTTGATGTCCTCTCCTCACACTCTTTTATATTCACAAATATAAATTACCTTAATTCGCATAACATTAGGTAAGTCCGTTTTTCATAGAAAATGGATGATCAATGGTAGTAATCATCGAACATCATCATCGAATAAGCAAGCTATTTTGATCGGATTTATCCTTCCGTGCAATTACTGACGAAATCTTAATATGGACATGCGGACGGCGCTTCTAAATGGATTACGATTTCGATAAAAATTATCCATACTAATAATAACAATCCTTTACTAACTTACGTACCTTTTTTGATTTTGAATAAAAGAAAATGTATTAGGTACACGTCCAAAATTTTGATATTCTGCGGGCGTATCTATATTAATGTAATGTTTGAGGTTGTTAACCCTTAATTTTATTGTACTATCTAATCAGGTCACAGTTTTTCTTTTTACTTCTTTTGCTTATCTTTAAGGAGTTGGATGTCCTCTTCTTTATATATTTACAAATAGAAATATGCCTTAATTCGCATAACATTAAGTCCGTTTTTCATAGAAAATGGATGATCAATGGTAGTAATCATCGAACATCATCATCGAATAAGCAAGCTATTTTGATCGGATTTATCCTTCCGTGCAATTATTGACGAAATCTTAATATGGACATGCGGACGGCGCTTTTAAATGGATTACGTATTCGATAAAAGTTATCCATACTAATAATAACAATCCTTTACTAACTTACGTACCTTTTTTGATTTTGAATAAAAGAAAATGTATTAGGTACACGTCCAAAATTTTGATATTCTGCGGGCGTATCTATATTAATGTAATGTTTGAGGTTGTTGACCCTTAATTGTACTAGGTATATAATCAGGTCACAGTTTTTCTTTGTTTTCTCTTTGTTATTTTTTTTTTCTCATGTCCTATTTTAAGTGTGTACGTCCGTCGCCCAAGGCTCAGCCTGAAAATCAGCGCTGCAGTGGTTACTGGCTGCTGCAGCAAATGCTGAGGCTGCGCCTTGTTGGCCACAAACCACAATGTCATGTCTATTGTATTTTTAACCGACTTCAAAAAGGAGAAAGGTTCTCAATTCGACCCGTATGTTTTTTTTTGTATGTATGTTATTCGATTTCTCTGCCAATTATGAATGGATTTTTATGTTCCTTTTTTGTTTGGTAGGACATCATTCAAATGTGGTCCCATATAAATTTTATCAAAATTGACTCAGTAGAAAAAACTACAATAACTAAAAAAAATATTTTAATGGTATATTATATTGTGGCAGTAGTCTTGAAGTCGGTTTTTTTAAAATATTTTTTTTTGTTCTTCAACCTTGTTTACTGCTGAATGTTCTATGCTTTATGGCCAATAAACGTTTATATATCTATCTAATGTGTGGTGTCATAGGCGGCGTGGCTGCCGGTGGTGGTGCGCAGCTGGACCAGCGTG
This sequence comes from Cnaphalocrocis medinalis, assembly GCA_014851415.1. Classification (NCBI taxonomy): domain Eukaryota; kingdom Metazoa; phylum Arthropoda; class Insecta; order Lepidoptera; family Crambidae; genus Cnaphalocrocis; species Cnaphalocrocis medinalis. The sequence continues at coordinate 6,685,369 of CM026275.1, read as the reverse complement.
CGCCTGGAGTACTCCGTGGCGCACTACACGTACGCGAGCCGTGGGTTCGACTACGCGGCCGCGTACAGCTTCAACGACGACGCCATGTGCGGACAGCGCACCTATACTACACATTCAGGTAACTGGGCCGGTAATACAATGGGACGGCTCGACTGGAGTGGTACCACGGCCTAACAGGATACCAGCGTGATGCTTGCGCTATGTTTCGCCGAGTAAGTGAGGGTACTAAGGTCCAATGGGGGAAAAGGGGTCAACAGGTTCGCAGCGCACTTTGTGACCCCATTGCTGTTGCGGGTGTCTATGGGCGGCCGCAATCGCTTACCATCAGGTGATCCGTCAGCTCGTCTGCCACTTATCACATAAAAAAAAACAAAAACTGGGCGAGACACCATGCTAGAGCAAGAGGTTAATTATACCGCCCTACATTTTGTGTTTCCCTCAGGACTATTAACTAAGAGAACGTAATTTTAGTCAGACCTTCGTGTTGCCAAGCACTTAGTAAGTGCTAGCTAATATGTAGGCACTTGTTAAAATGTATCATTCGGCTTAGGTACGTTTATTATTTTAAGAGAAGTGAAGATACCTAGTTCTATTTCGTTTCTCCGAGTAGGTAGGTACTCTGTACATTTAGGTAAGCAAAATAAAGTAGTTACTCGTATGTTTAGATTACCTACATTCAGGTTGGCCTGTTAATCTGATATTTATAGGTATAAAAGGGGACGTTTACGTATTATGTAAGCATTTTTTTCTTTTTTTTTTGTATGTATGTTATTCGATTTCTCTGCCAATTATGAATGGATTTTTATGTTCCTTTTTTTGTTTGGTAGGCCATCATTCAAAAGTGGTCCCATATAAATTTTATCAAAATTGACTCAGAGGAAAAAACAACAATAACAAAAAAAAATAGTTTAATGGTATATTATATTGTAGCAGTAGTCTTGAAGTCAGTTTTTTTTTAATTTTTGTTTTTTGTTCTTCAACCTTGTTTACTGCTGAATGTTCTATGCTTTATGGCCAATAAACGTTTATATATCTATCTAATGTGTGGTGTCATAGGCGGCGTGGCTGCCGGTGGTGGTGCGCAGCTGGACCAGCGTGCGCCTGGAGTACTCCGTGGCGCACTACACGTACGCGAGCCGTGGGTTCGACTACGCGGCTGCGTACAGCTTCAACGACGACGCCATGTGCGGACAGCGCACCTATACTACACATTCAGGTAACTGGGCCGGTAATACAATGGGACGGCCCGACTGGAGTGGTACCACGGCCTAACAGGATACCAGCGTGATGATTGCGCTATGTTTCGCCGAGTAAGTGAGGGTACTAGAGGTCCAATGGGGGAAAAGGGGTCAAAAGGTTCGCAGCGCACTTGTGACCCCATTGCTGTTGCGGGTGTCTATGGGCGGCCGCAATCGCTTACCATCAGGTGATCCGTCAGCTCGTCTGCCACTTATCACATAAAAAAAAAACAAAAACTGGGCGAGACACCATGCTAGAGCAAGAGGTTAATTATACCGCCCTACATTTTGTGTTTCCCTCAGGACTATTAACTAAGAGAACGTAATTTTAGTCAGACCTTCGTGTTGCCAAGCACTTAGTAAGTGCTAGCTAATATGTAGGCACTTGTTAAAATGTATCATTCGGCTTAGGTACGTTTATTATTTTAAGAGAAGTGAAGATACCTAGTTCTATTTCGTTTCTCCGAGTAGGTAGGTACTCTGTACATTTAGGTAAGCAAAATAAAGTAGTTATTCGCATGTTTAGATTACCTACATTCAGATTGGCCTGTTAATCTGATATTTATATATGTATAAAAGGGGACGTTTACGTATTATGTAAGCATTTTTTTCTTTTTTTTTTGTATTTGAGCAGACTAAAGTCGGCTAAAGATATCATTACCTGTCCCCAGAGTATACCTGTACATAATATTATTATCGCCGCAACACGAGAACGGGTCCCCGAATAATTCGATGGAGATGTCTCCCGGATGGGACAGATAATCGCCAATATACCTCCAACGGGCCCCATAGACTCCCAATCATAAAGCGAAAAACAAACAGTTCAATTTGACATTCGGCTCGCGTCTCCGGCGTTTGGAAAAACGCGTCGGATATTGTTCTCTGTGGCGCGGGGCGTCCGAGAAAATTACGTGCCACGACCCAGTTTCCCGCCGCCTGGGGTAACACTGAATCGAAAAAAACCTTGAACAAGGTCGTAAAGTTCCAATTACAGCGTTGCCATTGCGGCGACTCGTGTCTGCCTTTTCATTCCATTATTGCTCACGTAGATGTTTCTGTCGCGTTTTAAATTTCGTATTTGGAATGGGAACGTTTATTTTCTCGGGGCAGGTGAAATATCGTCGCGGAACGTGTCGGTGACGGGGAGCCTCAACGAGTTCTTCTACCAGCAGTGTACGTGGGTGCTCGACTCGAACGTTGAGAGGCAACTCTTCATAGATATCTCCTCGGAGCAGGTAAGTAACGGTGATTAATCGTCTTTAATTATTCCGCAACGTAATCTTAGTCATTTTCAGCTTGCTTCTAAATTGGTGAATTTAATGGTCATGGCTCAGAAAGTCGATTTTATAATATCCACGACAACCTGTTCATTGACAATTTGTTAACATTATTTCTGAAAAGAATTAAATATATTCTACCATTATAATGTGACCAATGGTACTTAATGTTCTCTTAATTTTTGGAGATTGCAGACATGTATTACAAGCCTAATTTGTAAAATTCAATTAAGGAAACATTGCACATTTGTTATGTGTCGAGTTACCTAAACGCAAGATGTTATATAGCCTTCATACAAAGATTTGACTGTAGTAACACCTGTGTGATCACTAGGGTTCTACCCATAATAGTACAAGTACGCACATCATACGAATGTACATTGGTGTAGGTACTGCGTTGATGTCTCTGGCTTTTGTTTTACGACTGGAATGAGTCTGCTTTTGTCACTTGCATACCTTTTGAGTCTCTTTCTCGCAGTTTTCTTGACACACTGAGAATAATTGCCTATATGCGACCCTCGTATGTAGTTATAAGCGCTGAGAACGGAACATTATATCACAAAATACGCAATGTGATTGTGTTTCTGGACCTTCACCTATTATGTACAGTCAACTCCAAAAATATGTATACACTTTAGGACCTTGTCACAATACATGTGTCTATAAAAAGTAGAAGTCGTTCTTATACATATGTATTGTGACAAGGTCCTAAAGTGTATACATATTTTTGGAGTTGACTGTACCTACCTTATATTGTTATTATTGTAAAGATGAGATCGCTATTGTTTTTTTAGTTTATCCAATTATACAATTCAAATTCAAACCTTTTGTAACAAGAGTAAGCGATGTGATATGAGTACACTTACTCGACAACAATGTTCTATCGATAGATTGACGTGAAGGAACATCGATAAAAATCAGAAGTCATTGAAATATCATGTACCGAAACATTTATATCCCAAATTAAGATTTGTATAGGTATCATTGTAGATGAGAACTAAATTTAATGAAGTTTACTCTTTAACTTCCCACCAGGATAAATCCTGTGGCTCATGGAATATAACGCTGCATGAGTGGCAGGGTAGCGGCGTGCACAGCGAGGGGGGCCTTGCCGCGACCGCCGGCGAGCTGCTCTACACTTTCTGCGCGAGGCACAAGAACCACACGTACACGCTGCCGTATCGACTCAACACTGTCGTCATTAGGTACGTAGCACCATAACCCTGGATAACTGGCAGGCCTACCGACTGGAGAGGGACGTAAAGTAAGATTCTTCAACCCGTAGTCGTTTCCCTTCCCCACTCCGGCGAAGAGCGAGCATCGCTGGGGTTTAGTCGGTATACATCCGGCCGCCACCGGGTGAGAGTCCGTACATAACCCCCCGGCGAGAGTATGCGTAAGGAGGCATTCCCGAGCGTCAAGAAAAAGGGTAGTAGTGTGCAATGCTCTACACTTTCCGCGCGCGACACAAGAATCGCACGTACGCTGCTGTACAAACTCAACGTCATTAGATATATAGCGCCTTAATCGTGTAAACTAATCACAGTCATTGTTAAGGTACCTACCATTGCAATTTCTGATGTTGTGACTCAACGTACGCGACCCGGCAGCTAGCTGCTGGATTGCTGCCTATCGCTATAAGAAAAAGTTCAGTATGTATCTCTAGGTTATACGGTTTAATAATAGGTAGGGTTAATGATGAAATAGATATCATACCTGGGTAGTTTAGCCCTCATAACATAGGTAGGTACTTTGTTTGCATATGAGTTGAGTTTTGTTTTTTATACCCCACAAAAACGTTGAGCCAGTGCAGGAAAATGGTGCGCGCAGACATTAAGATTCATAAAAGAGTTTATTTGGGTCAGAAATTGCTTGAAACATTTCCCTTTAGAGACGAAGGACCGAAAACAAATGTAGGGAACCTTGCTCACGCGTTAATGTACACTGTTTGTGTGCTCAAAAATTTCAAAACTCCACAAACATTTGTTGTTGGTTGCGAAACGCCCGTTTAAATGGTTTAGAATATAAATTAAAACACAGAACATTATATTTTTTTTTGTTTTAGTTACCTACACACATACATTTATTTTCATTCGTTCTCAGCGATCTCGCCATTGCTGACAGTATATTTATGTACTCATAATAAGTAAATATGTTTCTACTAATTCAAAAGCTACAACAATGGCTTTCGATTCCACAAACGAAAATGGAAAATTGCTTCAGCTCTCTTTGAATTGAAAAAATGATATTATGAGAATCATAAATTCTACAAAAACGATGAAATGAATATTTAACGCTATAAATAAAACTCGATCAGGATAAAATTATTTGGAATTAAACTGTCGCCGCAGTCGTTTATAAAATATCGTGTACTTGCGTCACCATAGCAATTGCCAAATGGATTCTTGTGTCGAACATAAAATGGTTTCACGAAATGAACGGGAAATTCTTTTACACAAAGTAAAATTTAAATGAAACAGTACCCCTTTGGTAATCTGTACATTTCCTGTCCTTGGCATCTTTGCAGTAGGTACAAGCTAATTCAAAACGGAAAGCAATCGCTTTTACTTAGGCGACTAATAGCACTATACCTAGACAAGTGAGAGCGAAACGGTCCCCGTTACTTAATTGACCCTTTTCACCTTTGCACCACTAGTAAGCTAATCATATTACGTATCCAGAGAGTAGGCTACCTATACTCTCGTATAAATGAGCCAAAGCGCAAAGCATGAAAAGGAGTCAAAGAAATTGTACGTAGGAGCTTTTAGCACGACCTTAACAAGAAAAGGAAACACTTTTCAGATCTCCCATTTGATAAATTATTTATGAATGGTCCCTAGCCTTAATACACCCGCTGACGTGCCAAATATGTAGAAGCGCATGCTTTTATATACGCACCTCGATGAAGAAAGATCTTTTTTCTTTGTGCATAATAGAGGAACCCATAAGAGGGTACGTGGCGTGTTTCCCGAATGACAACTTCACTCGTAAACGCGGGACAACGATGCGTAAAAACATTCACTTCTCTACAGATTCTCAATTTGTGAGTGAACAACTTAGTACTTTTGACACAAATATTCTACAGAAATATTGAATTTAAATGGCTGATTAAAATATGAACCTACGATTCCGAGAAGGAGAGGCGTGCCCTTTTCGGAATATCCTGGGTAAATAACAACGTATATTTTTGGAATGTGTTATTGGTTCTATTAAAATTTAAACTAGGTTCATAAGATTCAGAAGTATGCTTAAAGTTTTCAGGCTTCATGGCAATTCACAATTCTGAAGTAGTTAGATGACTCTTTGTTCTACAATATTAATCTTATTTGAAAGGAAACTTTCATGATTAAGAGCTACATTTTGGAAACTTCCGAGAAGTTATCTACGATCTATTGGATCTACCTCAACTAGTTATTTTAAACATAAATTAAGGAATAACAAAATATAGTTTAAAAAGCTTTACTTTTATAAAGCGCTAAACGTTTCCTATCAAAATTGAAATCTCCAAAATATAATTAAGTACACACCATTCTCGGAAGTATAAATATTTTTAGTTGGGGCTTATTTATTTTATTCATAAAATTTTGAAATAAGGCAATATCTTTTCTAAATCATCGTACCTACGAAATTAATTAACATCTACCCAGTAACAATTACAGTTACTAGTTACTCACATAAGTCTCCAAAAAAGAAATGGGCAATTAACATAATTATTTTCCTCTTCATAGGCTAGTAGCTCTATCGAGACAGCAGCCCCTGTATAGGATCCGGTGGCGATCGCAAGTGATCCCTGCGAAGCACCGGCTCGGGCCGCCCACGCCGATGCCCGCCGCCTCCGCCGGGTCCACGCGCCCGACCGACCACGTCCTCGGCAACATACTGCTTCTCTGCTTGCTCGTCGTTCTGCAAGGTTACAGAAGTGACTTTAGTAGTGACGTCAGAAGTTGCGTGTGAAGTGGACGTGTTACGTCACTAGTGTAATAATTGACGAGTTTTCAGAGACACATTGTTGAAATGAAATTTGGATGGAAAGAAAAAACAAATTTGTAAGTTACATAATGATTGATATCAATTATGATTAAAAACGATATGTAAGAGATATTCAAACGAGTGAGTGTTAATGATTGTGAATGTCATCCAGCCGACGTAAATAGTGCAAACGTAATTACTGTCGAGCTCACAAACTTCTTAAAAAGTGTGAATTGTTTAAAAAGAAACAATGAAATAGAATATGAAATAAAAATCCCCGCAACTTCAGTGATTGTGTGCGAAGACCAAACCTTTTTGTACGCTGGCTTTGTTCGAAGTGTTTTTGTACTCGCGTGCACATTTTGTACAGTAATTTAGAACTAAAGTGAACGCCGGAAACGTGTAAATAGTGATAATTGTGCGCCTTTTGTTAGGGAATAGTTTACTGTGCAGTAAATGTAGCCGTATAGAGATAAACTCGAAGCACTGAAGATGTAGTGATAATATAGCAAATGCTTGCTGGGTTTTGGATATAAACAATTTGGCGCTAATATAGTGAGTCTGCAAGACCGACTTCTTGTTTTGTTAAACTTTGTTATGTTCAATAATTTGAATAGTGTGTAAGTTAATGGGTTAATGTCAATTATGAACTCTATTAGATACTTCTGCTGTTCTTAAAAATACATTTTCATGCAAGATTTTGCTATGCTTATATGCAGTTTTAAAAGTATATATGTTTAGTTTAGTTCGCTGTATGACGCTCTGGTTTCGGTTGTGTTTATGTATTGCAACTCACGCGAATGCAAGTAAATTATCATGTTACGAATACATACATTTTGAATGTAGAAAAATAGTCAAATAAAGTACATAATGAGTCAATATGGACTCCACACCCTGTGCCATACAAAATGTTCCTGTTTAATACTAAGCAGGGTTAATAAAAGTATCTATGTTAATCCAAATTAAAGTCCTAATTTATGTCGTTTATGTCAAGGTGAATACTTAACTAATTATTTAGTATAAATTCTTCAACATATTTCTTATTGTAAGTACGCTATATGCTTGCAGAATAGATAAATTGTCAACTTCAATTCACGGCTATTAGATAATAACACAAATAAATATATACTAAACCTAAACATAAAGCATAAATCTACAAAAACCAAAGGCACCACAAATACCTCCCTACTTTTTCAATAATGGTTTTAAATTCCAATTACGCAGAACAAAATCAAATGTAATAAAAACATAAAATGATATGACAAGGAGGCTTTTTACTGAAAATGCTCCCATGCAAAGTATAAAGATGATGAAAGGGAAAACAAACAAATAAGAAGGAATAAAGAAATATAGGTTTCATTCTGTTTTTTTTTAATGTGCAATTTTGTCTTATTAAGCAAAGAAAGCAAGCAGGTAGAGGAGCAAACGAAATAAAATAGTACCTACCTAACTACTAACAGTTTATATTTATTGTTATAATTATACTTTCATATTTATGTTACACAACATACATACGTTGCAAGTTAAATAAAGCTTTTAATAAAATTTAATTTCTCAATAAACAAAAGAATAATAATATTTGTAATTTTATTTATTTTTGAATTGAAAATAATATTTTAGTTTCTATAGAAATATTTAAGTAAGTTACAATTTAATAACTGTTGCGATGCTTTGCATTTTTTGTGACTTTTTATTGTTTAGGTAATGTACTTTTGTTATACCTAACCTAACATATAGATGACTTTCATTATAGGTTATTAATTGTTTTATTTAATAAAAGATTGCATCGTGTTATTTTTATGGTAATTAGCTGATTATTATCTTCACATCATAAATTTGTTATATATTTAGATACGTAGATGTAAATAGATTACACTCATAACGGTTAGTTTAATTAACGAAGTGTTAATTTTTTAGGTAGATGATTCCATGGGATTACTAAAATAATGTTTGTTACACCGAAATAGATAAACTGAATGCGAATATTACTGTGTATTATTTTATATTCTTTTCTGTTTCCCTTATGTCACCTAGGCTGTCTTTTATTAGTCTTTTACTAGCATCTTTTATCGAACTAAATACGTTTTATCTCGGAACTTGTACCAAATTTGTTTCGTCGCAGACGTTTGACGAGATATAGGTATGATTTGTCAATCACACATAATATCAGATCGGCAGCAAAAAACAGGAAGTCCTAAAAGTATTTTTAACTTCAAGGCATACGTAATACCTACTTGTAGAAATGGATAGCATTTTCTGAAGATGCATTCAAAAATCCAAAATGTTATTACCTATATGAAATCGAATTGTTCTACTACAATAATATCCATTGATAGGCATTAATTATCAAACTAGACAAGCGCCAGGGGGTATTACTACTTTGGCACGTTCTGAGCTAAAGCAGAAGCCAGTTCTTAATAGTGTAAGCGTCCATGAATCTGGTGGCGTCAGCGTTCGCCGATGCTGTCTAAATTGCGGATCGCATTTGCATTCTACGATTATATTTGAATCTGAAATTTGACTATTAGGTTCCATCAGAGTTAGTGCGCAATTTTTGTCCTGTATTACCCATATAAAAAGACCTGTTGTTTGTTTGACCATGTCGCAAAGAACAATCTCAAAATACTTGCACTCGCAGCGAGACAGTTTCTTTAAAAATTGCATGTATTTAAAAATGCTAATTAAATGTATATTTTTTCGTGAAACATGTTCTATTAACGATTATGATTGGATATAATCAAATAATACGCACTGTCTCCAAAGCGAAAAGTATAATAAAATCAAAAAAATTGTAAACTCTCACGATGTTGCATAAAATATTCTAATTTGCATTATATCAAAGTGAAATTATGCTTTCTAGCTTGCCGTGTACGTAAATTGTCCACAACGTAACATTACACATCATAACCTATGTTTTCTGTTAGTAAGAAACTGTTACTAACCTAGAGCGAAGACGCAAAACATATCTGAAGAAATGGAACGGGCTACCGGCATAATATTATGTATTTCCATATTTTTTAGGTAGGTAAGTATTAGGTATACGACGAACAAGTAGCTACGAAGTACAATCAATAAAAGCGAAGCTATGCTAGACTTGTGATCATGACTATTTGACCAACGAGTAAAACAGGATTTTCTCTTTCTATTGCTTCATTTTTATGAAGAGAGTCATAAGTTCTCCTTAAAAGTTCTTTCTTAAAAGGCCGGCAACTCATAAGCGACCTATCTGATCTCGCAGATGATTGATTACTTACCAGCAGTAAAAATATAATAACAACCATCTCAATAAGTATGTAAGTACGTCCACTTAACACTACTAACTAAGAGACCTTCGGTATACAAGACGCATCGAAATGGAAAATGTTACACAATCATTCTATTGAAGACGGCTAACGAGTAAGCTAATAAAATCAGAAGCAAAAACTAAGAGCTCGATCAATTTAATCGAGACGTTACAAACTTGGAATCTTGAACGTCTGGTGGAACGCCCGCGATTCTTTAAAGTTCCGGCGTGCCTTTGAGGTTACTAAGACGGAACTTCTTTCTCCTTCGTGAAAACTGGAGTGCTTTTACTTCTGCTCTGTTAGCGACTGTTCAAGATTTTGCGTGCCAAACGAGTAGGTAAGTGACGTTTATAGCTACTTCTGAACTTGAATTTATAAGTAATCAATGTTTCCTATCGCAAAGTAAATGTAGGTATTTTTATAATTAACCAAGAAACTATGTTGTACCTTAATAGAAATATTACCTACAAGATGTTACACGTAATGTTTTGGAATATAGTAAGTACGTATTAATATGTGTCCGATTTATATATTAAATGCATTGTAATTGTATCAATGTTGGTACTTATATTTCGTTGAATTTCATGACTAAAACTTGAAACAGTTTTACCTGTATTATGAAAAACATATCTACCTAAGTAATGTATTATAATAGATTGAATCTTTAAGAGTCGGCGGAGGAAAATTCACGAGGAACTTTGACGCTTTTGATTCGTCGCGGGCGCTGCGCCACTTGGAAACTTGCTCTCCTGAAAAAGGCTGTTGGCGGGGCTTCCCGCTGGATGAAGTTCGCATCCAGCCAGCGTCTTTGTGTCCCCACTCAAAGGAAACGCAATTTAAACTACATGCGGGCACGGCAAAATATTCATTCCATTAACTCTTTCGCAATTTGCAAATTTATTTTTAAGTTCATCGCCGAGAATCCCGGGCCGACTTACCGTAATCATTAGACAAATTCGAGAACTTTTTTGGGACAGTTTGCAGTTCGTTAAAACTCTGTAATTGGGTTTGAGCAAAGCGCATGTATGGGTACCTACCGTTTAGCGACTAGCCGCCCGGCGCAACAAAGGGCTCGCTGAGTTTGTATTTGCTTTCCAATTCTAAATTTTAAACAACCTTCAGCAATTTGCTTTCAAAGTAGGTGTCCAAATTACTTATCTTGATAGAGGTATGATGGATTGATGATGTAATCGACCTTTTTTATGTACTTGCGTACTGTATTTATAATGATTATTATGACAATATAATCCAGTATTAATCGAGCCCTCATTGGTTTCATTCCAAACCTAATCCGAGCCTCACATTGTAAACCCGTAAAAGTATGCTTTTACACTTAATACCGAATTATATAAAAGAGACAAGGTCAAAAGGATTCCCAAACCTGGTAAATTATCATAGTCAGTAAGCCAATAATATTATACATAGTATTTCCACAGACTTGCGCATAGCTTGTGGTCCCCTTGTCATGAAGGACTTCATGTTTTATGCATAACACATAATACTCTATCCTACACTTTCTCACCTGACTAAACAATGTTACTTTTGGATTACAATATGTATAGGTACGCATCGAGTATGTAGGTATACCTATTCTTCTGAAAAAAAGAATCAATCTTTGTCGTATAAATGTAAAAAAGGACATTGACTATGAATATGTTTATTTATTTTTTTTTTATTATGATTTTTTTTTATGTGGATGGTAGCAGACGAGCGGTGGATCACCTGATCGGTAGCCATGCCGACGCTTATGGACACCTGCAACACAGTAGAGTTACAAGTGCGCGTCAAACTTTATCCCTTCCCCCCGTGTGGGCCTCCGGTACCATCACTCAACACGGCGAAACACAGCACAGGGGGATGCTTTCACGCGGTGTTCTGTTTTTGGATATTTGCACACTGCATACCTACATTTATTTGTCTTTACGTACTGATATATGTTTTTTGAATAAAACTTGTGCCCGAATTGTACGTTTAAATTTTTTTTTTCCTTTGGGTTTTAAAAAAAAATCTGTATACAGAAAAAATATTTAACGTACAAATTGAAACATACAGAGAACAATATCTTTTCATATAATAGGATATATAATGTAAAACACTTTGTTTATATTGAACACGCGTAGGTACTCTACGAAATCAAGTATCGCTATCGAGAGCTCAAGTTTTCGCATTCGAGTTTCGATCCCTTTCGCAGGAACCTTTTTAAGAAGGTAACATACCAAGAATAACATATAATCACATATTACAACATAACAAACTAGAAACACTCACTTGTCACTTAATACAACGCTTAAGTATCATGTTTTCAGCTCCCAACACAAACAATTTTATTGTTTCGGGACCAACCGGACACCGTCCGCTCACTGCAGTCATAATTAAGTCTATAACTAAGACAAATTAACTAAAGCTACGCCAAGACAATGGAGAATGAAGTACTTACCAACACAGCAAATTCGTGAGCACAATCTTTCTTTGTCCCCTTCTTCTGTGACATTGCATTAATTAGGAGGATTTGGGTAAAATGGGGACGACGTATTACCACTATAATAACAGTTGAATGCGGACATTACGTCTTGCGCCAGAGTAATGAATTACCTACCGACATTAACAATTTCCGAGTGAGCCTACCTATCCACATACTTAGTATATGAACTCGTAAGCATACTAATTACATAAAGAGGAAAGCTTATGTATAACCCAATTTCTGCAGACTACTTACATAACCTAATATAGGGTAAGTTATACAACAACCAAACAATTTACTAAGTGACACTAAAGCCTAATGAGGTTAATACGGTAAGTACTGTTGTGGATCTACTTATTCGGCGACTAAACTTCGCTAGTACAAATAGAATCCGAAATGTCATTCAACAGAACTTTTCGTGATTTACGTCGAAGAATCGCGATTTAAACAGTTGTCGTTAGATCCAAAAAAATACTGGAACGTTTTGTGGAACGAATAATCTTTTCGTAATTTAAAAGATTCGCCCCTAGGTGTACAATCGGCCCAATACCCCGCTAATTCGAATTTATTTTCCATCAGCAGCGCTCGTCAAGCGAGTGAGCGGAGGGCCGCTCAGCCCCTCACGGCCCTTATATACGATCGTACAAGTTAAATTAAACTAATTATCATAGTCTCCTCTGACGACATCTTCTAATTGACCTTCCCGACAGGGCAAAAGTTCCACATTTGTTAATTGGAGTTAGAATTACAGTCCGTCTTCGCAGTCTTAAGCTGCTTAATGTGCTCTCGTTAATGAAGTTTGGAAATTAACAGATGCGTTTGCTAGTTTTTTTAGGTTATAGGTGGCAGATGAGAGAGTATTCACTTGATATTAATGTGCCGCCATCTATGGACATCAACAACAAGCTTCAATCGAACTCCCCTTGCCCCGGATTGGACCTCTGTTATTATGAAAAAATATTCACTATTATGAAAAAGTCTCTTCTATAATTATTATAGGTACGCTTCTTTTCTCGATATATCATATTTATTTATTTGGATTCCTGTTATCATAATATTATTACATTTTAATCCTTGTAACAAGAACGTTAATATTCAATTAGCTACACAACGTTTTATTATTAAAATATTACTTGACCTTGACGGCATTTTACAAATTAAAAACGCTGTTGTTTTTATTAAAAGTGATTTCTTATTTTCTACGTAAGGTAAAAGATATTTAAGCCAACAGTAGATTCAGGAATTCTATTAAAGCTACTTGAGCATTTACACCACTTGTTCAATTCCAGCTATACTTAGGTAACAGTGTACGAGTGAGAGTCAAATAACAGCGACGCCATTTGCAATTCCATTCCAAATCTAACGTATCGTAATATGTTCTATCAAAATGTGGTAGCCAGATATTTGGCTGCTTTAGATCTGTGGAGGGATCCAAATTTAGTATCTCATTGGGGGGGCGGTCCCGGCATCGGCCGTCAGCCCTAGGTATTACGCGATAAAGTTTGTTTTAAACTAGTCTTCGCCCATATAAAATTGATACGGGGTGGGCCAGCAGGTGCGTGTCGCCCGCCCAAGGGTAGTCTCTCTCGCCCCATTGCACGAGGAAATTGCTTCGGCACCAAAGCAAACTAACCGTATTTCACACTGAACTGTTGGTGAATTTCTTTTTTATCCGGTGCGCGAAACAATTCGCGGAACCCAATCATGTGAATAAATATTCAAACAATAATTGCTGTCATTGGCGCACGCGCGTTTATTAAAAATTAATTGAAAGAAACCAATTAGCTGTCAAAATGAATATTTATGAGCGGCTGTTTTGAGTTTGATGTATTGGCGTAATAAACATTGTAATAATTTAGTCAATTTTGTTCAGGCCCGTTGTCTCGATATTGTATTCTAATCTGTTTAAATTAAACCTTCGTTGGATTTATTAAGCAATTTACCTAAATAAATGTAAAAGTAAAAATAGGTTTACAAGCACAAAAGTTTTTAGTACCGAATCCCTCTAACTGGTTTTATAAAATAATCTTTTTAGCTAGTTAGATCTACGAAAAGCCAACAAGTTATATCGACAATATAGGTTCTTACGATGAGCTTTTGCGGGAGTAATTTAGGTAATTTACCATGGAGGGGGGGAGGGTCATACCTACATACTTTTTGTATTTCCTGAGTCTCTATTGTGGCCGTCATTATGTCTATGTATGTTTATGTTTTGTTATTACTAAATTATCTTACCAACAAAATTGTAGAATACATATCAAAATCTAGGTAAGTATATTAGTACAAAATGCTCCCAGACCCATGCTCCCCTGACATGTGGGGTCGTAATTTTTACTCACGCGTACGTCACTACGTGAGGTATCGTTAGTAAGTTTTTGTATGTGATAGGCGCCAGACTCATCATGTGATGGTATGTACATAATTATGTTGAATTTCTTTGAAGGAATATTGTAAAACATTAATTCAAAGAGTTCGATGTCCTAAGAAAATAAATGTATATCCACAGAACTAAATACTAAGTAGACACACAATATTGCCTTAATGTTAACATAACTTATTATCTCCCTTATTCAAAATCTAAGTTGGTTCTTCAGCTTTCATAGCGGCGTAATTAATAAACAGCTGACAGCGAGAGCGTGTTTTCGCGGAGCTATCACCGCATCTGCCGCGACACATGTAAACAACTACCACAGGTAGGGATGGAAACTTGTTTTACTGTCGATAGAAATAATTAAATTGATATTATTAAACCTTAAGACTCCCCGCAGACTACAAACTTTTAATCGGCCGATAGTTTGGTCGGCTTCTTAATCAGTATGAAGATGTATGCAGATGCGCACATTACAGATATTCGGTATCGGCCGATAAAAAAGTTTGATGCATACGAATCGGCCAACTCGACTAAACTATCGGCCGATAGTAAGTCTTTAGTCTGCGGGGAGTCTTAGTTGTTGACATGCCTCTTAACCGCACGATGCGTTAAACAACGCCTGTGCTGTGTTTCGCCGAGTGAGTGCCCAATAGGGAAGAAATGGGGTTAAAAGGTTGTCAGCGCACTTGTAACTCCACTGGTATTACTGGAAGGTTATCCGTCTGCTCGTTTTCCGCCTATGATATAAAAAAGCGTTTCGCTTCCTGGTTCTTTTTGCGGACTGTTGAAGTCCGTATTCCGTGGTCATTTTACAACCTGTATATTTTGAATTTGAATTTTGAATATTTTGAGGCAAGAAGGGACAGAAATCTTCTAGGCAATCACGTCACATCTTAGAACTCGACGGTTTCCATCAACTACGATGTTGATCTAGGTTGAGTCTATCTCCTCATTACTGGTAAGTGAATTGAAACACCCTCTGACCACTATCTTACTTGTAAATGCATCGTTACTTTCAAACAATATTATCATTAGTAAAATAATAAACAGGGATCTTTAAGGCAATCGTCTAACATCCTAGACTTAACTATCGCTCTTCATCAATTCATAATATAACATAGTAAATACCGACTATGTTAAGGAACCAAAATATATTTATTTTTTTTAACTTTATGCAAACCTTGTAACAAAAGACAAACTAAATCTACCAGTCAACTTTCGAGTCATTTCGGGTGCCACAAAAGGTAAATTTAATATGTTTTGCTATAGGTACATTAGTCTTGGTTGAAAACTTTATCGTAGTTTTTTTGATATCGGTTTCTCGACAATACGACAACCCTACGCCAGAAAATCGGGCCCAGTTTAATACAGCTAGGTATAGGATTCGGTAAATTGTTTTACTCACATGAAACGCTCCTTAAGTCGTGATCATTATGCAAATGAACTCACGACGACAGAATTGTTGGCACTTTTAATGAAGTTGTTTTCCCTTTTCTTTTTAACCGACGAAAAAACGAAGGTGTTTCTCTAGTCGCCGAGAATATTATTTCATACCTACGTTAGATGTTATTTCCTACACTATTTCAACTATAAGAGTACGTGGATTCGATTCAATAAGAGAATAGACAAAATATCTGGGTATACATCAATAAATGTAGAGATTTACGACATCTGTGATTCTTTTGTGACCTAATACGTTAATCAAAGAAAACACAACACAAAAAGACAAATTAAAATTATCCCTAATTTCATTTAGTGACACTTAATACTTCCCAAATACTTTGCAGGTGCTTCGCTTGCTCACTACCTATTAGTTAAATCAGAACTGACTCACCAGTTCACACGACCCGCTATAAGGTCGCGCCCCACTAGTGCGAGTTCTCGCAATAGCTCTGGAACATTCCATACGTTTCTCAAAATCACTTTGGAAATTTCCTGGAAAGTACCCGCGCATATCGCGACTAGGGCATCTTAAGATTTCTCCAGAATACTAGATCTTCCTGAATAATGACAAGACTGAAAAATAGGTCGCGATCTGACGGCTAATGACAAGGAAAAGCCACTGAAGACCCCAGCTGCAACCGAATACTTGCCCAGATAACCTGAGAAAAGAGTAAAAAGATGATGACTAAGTAGATCTTTCTGGAAACTTCTAAAACCATATCATTCCGAACCAGCTGTGTAGAGTATATGTTTTGACTTTCATAAATGTTCCGTGTCGACCTGACTCGTGTAGGTAAAGATTTTTTATATTTCCTTTCACCTTCTCTTTTTTCATATCTTGAGCTTGTGTAGTCGACAGTACACGAGGTCTTCATTTTTCACTAGACAGGTGACTAATACGAATATCCTCAATTTACTTGGTACTAATGACGAACATCTTAGTCATATGATAATGTAACCCAAATGGGCAAACGTCCCACCGCAAATTGCCTGCAACGGCAAGGCCTGACATGCCATTAACATGCGCGTAGTAGTATGCATAATATGCACATTGCGTGACACATCCAGACCCATGACATATTCGATTATGTGAATCTAATGGGAATGCTAACTGAGGCACCGATGGTGCCACCTTGGAGACATATACCTTAATTATTTAAAGGTTACAAGATAAATAAATGCGTCAGATAACTTACTCCAATCGTGATTCTCTGGTGGGGTACTCCTTTTAGAAATAATAACTACTAGGAAATATTACGCGAGTTAATCATCCTTATCCCCATCCAGCACTGTCGGTAAAGAATAGTTCTTCAATTGAGCTGGCTGGTTATCAAACCCCAATAAAATGTAATCACAGTAATTGGCTAAGATTTTAAATTACTTATTTCCATTTATCCCTTCACTCTGTCGTCATCACCATTCTAGCGTGTTATTCCCAGCTGCGTCCAAAGCCATCGCTTCGTAGCGCCGGAATGGATCCAGAATTTGATAAGTCTGATAATTATCTACGCTTTGTTCGAATTCAAACATGCATAGTGTCCGTCCACTTTACATTAACATTGCTGTTATCATTTAAATTATGGACTTTCACATGTACACGTACCTACTACTTTTACACAAGAAAACAAAGATCACGGGTTCACAAACAAAGGATCAGTAGATAATAAATCAAGTACAAGATTCAAGTTGTACGAGTATTACGACAACTTGTGACGTAACTTGAACACTGATAAATCGTGTAATCCCAGCAGACAGCCAGTGACTGTATCTACTGGGTATGCTTTACTAAAGCAATCGCAACGGCGTCACAGCGGCCTTTATGACGCTGACACAGCGCGAACTACGAAAATTCAAATGCTCCAAATCTGCAGCTGCACTATGCTGAGGGAGGTAATTGGAAAGCACCGTTTATTTGATTTTCAACTCAGAAAAACATTGTAACGCAGTCACCGTTGTAGAAACTCAAGTTCAAGATTTGATTCAAGTAAGTATAAAGTAATGAAAATGAATTGCTTTTATTACAAAGCTGCAAAACAAGAGGCTGGACATTCCATTACAGTATGACCTTATCTGTGTCTGGAGACCTTGCTCTTAATTTTCGCAGGTTCACTGATAATGTTAAATATATTTCTATTTCAAGAACTAGGTATTCTTAGGCAACTGTACCACAAAAAGGAAAATTATGGTAAGTATTGGTAAGTATACAGTTCATAAGTAGAACTCTCTGTTTATTCGGATTCAATATTTCCTTTTGAGGTTCAGAATCCTAAAAGTGGCAAAATGAGCCTAACTTCCCACAGATCTTAATTGAACCATCTTCAATTTGAAATAATTATTGTACATACCTACCTACGTGTATGATTCCTTTCGAGTTTAATTGAATTTTACAGAAATTGCGAGATAAGAGATTCTGTGCAAATAAATTAAGTCGTCAATGGCTGTTGTATCTATAAGTATCTAAAGCATCTCTAAGCAAGCTTTGAAATATAACCTACTTCAATAAATGTCGAAGTTAATTGAAGTTTCGTTCAGGAAGTAGGGTAACTCAGAATTAAATAACAATGAGCCCTCATCCCCCAAATTCGTAGATTTAACACGGACACACCTTGTCGACGACAGCCGTCTCAACTTTTCAACTGGAATGGTTCTTTGGATAAAATAGACAAAGATTCGTACAATCCTAAGTAGGTATTCCTTTAATGCACCTTGTACCATTGATATAGGAGCTCTTTTCAGGGCCCGAAAACTTTGATGAAATTTCACGTAAATTTTATTTTAATCCAATATTTCACTCTCATCTAGAGCAGGTTTGTTGACTATAATAAAGGAATCTTTTTTGCTTTGTAGTACCTAAATCTAATTGAAAAGTAATCATCTTTCTCCGGAGGATAGCATATTTTTCAATTTCTTTGAACTATTCTGATCTAAAAATTACGCATAAGATTCAAAAGATCAGTTTTTATTTTTTTAATTTTTTTTTCGAAATATGAGCGTATTTTGATTCCAAAATTTGGTTTTGACGGGGTCTATCTATCTAGGAATGATACTTTAGAATAGAAATGATGGGAAAAATAATGTGATACCTAATTACTTATGTAATAAATTTAAGATTATTTAATTTTCATAAATGTTTTTATTTTCTGAAAACTTTGTGCTCTATTAATATGCATCGTTCACCGAACTTTTGAATATACGAATAGGGTAAAATCTCGTTTTTATCAGTACTTTTTACTTGCTCTATATTGTAATATAATAGATTAAAATATCGTATTGATATTGTATATTAAATTTCTAGTAATATCTAGTTCTTTAGTTGTGCTATAAACTATATATCTTTCTATCTATCTATCGTTTTCATTATTTTAGAAAAATAAATAATAAATAAATGCGCCAGATAATCACACCAATCAACCTGGTCTCAAAGCTAGAGCAACCCAGGGGTTTGCCAGGGGGTGCAGTACAGGTACTATGAATACCAAATATCGATTATTTTTCTGATGGAAGGCAATATTTTGTATCTAATTGATTTATATTGCTTAGCTTGAACTGCTGTTTCAGAATGTCGCTATCACTCGGAAAAGCTTCCACTGCTTCACGTGGCTTCACGTTCGTGCGGGCGCCGGGCCTGAGTGAGATAAATTACAGTTTTAATTAGCGGCTGGACTTGCGACGCGCCTGCCCCGTGGAAACCCACATGCTATGCTTTTGTATGCAAATTGCTAGCAAGGTCTGGCGTTTCTGTGGTGCGAGCGAGGTTTGTACCTACGTTTAGGATACCTAATTATTTTTGGAGCATTTATTTTTTATTTTTAAAACTGACCTTATAAAATACGAACTAAAAACAATTTGCGCAAACTATATGGTAAATAAGAACATCTTAGTCTACTAGAATGTGTCAACTTTCCTCAATTGATATACTTGTAAGTATCTTCGAAATTAAAGTGATAAAATTGCATAAAGGTGAATTTGACATCGTCATAGTAACACAACTTGTTCAGTCACACTGTGGATGTCATAGACTATTTACTAATATAAATAATATATTTTATTAATTTATTGAATACTCGAGCTAATTTGGTATATTTAACGGTCGTAACGCCCAGACAGCAGACACAATGGAAAATCAATTGTTTTATGCCTTTTAAAAGGCTTATGGGCCTTACGACGTTAAGACAGTAGATTACATACAGGACGTTATTATATTAACGACAAGATTGCTCAAGACAATCGTCCATATTGTGAATATCAACCTCTGGGAACCAAAAGTTTCATTCTTATTTGCTAATTGATCTACTTACAACAGGGATAACACATGCAAGTTTAAAGTAATTTCTACTCTGGGTCAAGCTTAACCAAATCAAGCGAATATATTGTATCATCAGTACCTCTATCACATTTCCCTATGAAGGCCTTCACGACACCCAGGGTGAAATGGAATGATGTAACAATTCTATTTCGGTAGTACCATACGGCACACATTGTATTTATGTTGTTGTATTGGCCGTACTACTGCTACATTGATAAAGTTATATTAGTTATACACTACCTGGATTACTGTGAAAGGTAGGAAGAGGGGTAGGTACGTGTAAAGTCGTATGTTGCAGTTTTAACGAGCTAGTTCGGCGACACCGTTTGCTCACGTGGCGACAACGACACTTTTTAAGCAAATTGTCGAGACTCTAGGCGCATATCAACAAGTTAAACGGTTTCAAGTACCTACTGCACAGCAAGTTGCTGTAAACTTACTATTTAATGAACTAACGACTTGACTTAAAGTCAGTACATAACTAGTTTGCGTTGCAGTTTTTTTTTAATTTCGAGTAAGGAGAAATTTTGTGCGAAGTGTTTGAATGAAAAATTTTAAACTTAAAATGTCTACATTACTTATAGGACAATTTATACACATTTCATGCCTTATGCCGCTTTTGTATGCAAATGTATGGGATATAGAATATACATTCAACACGTTGATAGTTGTACGCAGACTTTTAAATTTTAGTGCAAAAATAGCAAGGGACAGGGTAGTTAGTTAGCGACTCGGGGCCATTCCCGGTTCAGCACCTGTTGAAGATACAGTATAATCTAAAAAGTGTTTTATTATTTTGCAGTACACTCATGCATAGCGCAAACAATAGGTACAGACATCCTTACAAACTTTCGCTTTTTAATATTAAAAGTATAAAGAATATGGTTTTATCTAAGGAGAACTAAAATAGCATGCAATACCCAAAATGTTGCGTTTCTCCGAATGAATGAGGGTTGGATGAGGGGTGAGGGGTGAATTTTGGTAACCATATAATTACAAAAAATATACACAGCATCCGTTCATAAGAACCCCCTCAAACTATCCCCCGGAGGCAAATAAGCAAGTGCTTTATCAGACCATACAGAAGAAAGTACTCAGTCACAACAAGTTAACTTTAAATGTTGGTAGCTAACTATGAGTATGTACTGTTTGTTAGCGCAAGGATCTCGTTGGTCTCGCGAGGCGTCGTCTC
Organism: Cnaphalocrocis medinalis; assembly: GCA_014851415.1. Taxonomy (NCBI): domain Eukaryota; kingdom Metazoa; phylum Arthropoda; class Insecta; order Lepidoptera; family Crambidae; genus Cnaphalocrocis; species Cnaphalocrocis medinalis. The sequence continues at coordinate 6,663,828 of CM026275.1, read as the reverse complement.
GACAGCACACCTACAAATGCGGAAGTTTTAATTCGCTGAGGTGTGATTCGGAACTCCCCCTTTAGCTATGTCAAATTAGGATTTTGGCTAGTAGTCAAATATTTTCCGCAGGCATTTTGGAGAGAGGAACTAAGGTATGTTGACCTCCACTTATGGCCCCGCTGGTTATAAGCTTTGATTCTGATTCCTGGATGGGATCAGGTAGAAACGGTTATCGTGGGGTCCGGTGTTACCCAGGCAATGGTGGTAAGTAAAGAGCGTCTACACTTCACCAGCCGTCGCCAAGGGAAGGATGTGTATAAGGCGAATATTTTTAAGAAATCAGCCGTTGATATGCATCACTCTCATCAGTTTAGGAACAGAAGAGTTACTGGTGTGCAGCAAAATGTATACCTATTGCCGTATCTTATCCATCAAAAATGTATGACTATCTAGTCGCAGGACACGCTCATGTGTTCCGAAAGGGATATGACTGTTTATTGAAAAAAAAAACTATACTATACTATAGTCACTGACAAGATTGTTCTTTTTATGTGTTAAGTGGCAAACGAGCGTGTATCACCGATAGCATGCGATTGCAACCGCCTATAGGACTGAGAAGAAGAAAACTCTTCTCATATCAGTGCTATAATTCTATGTCCCCACATAACATCAAGTTGGACTTCGAAAACTCGAGTGCAGCATGTAATTAAGCAAGTTTATTTCGGCTCGGTAACAAGTTTATTTGCCCTCTGTCTACAGCTAGCCGCTTACTCCGACCCTCGTATTGTGTCAGAGTGCTTTGCACAAGTCAATCAAAAATAGAGGAGGGTTGGGACTTTAGCATCTGCGATTGTATAAGTGTCTACGGTAGATCTTTTGTTAATACTAGGAATGGAAATCAAAGTCAGATAAAACGGATGATGATTTAATTATGTATCACTTTTTGTTCTAGCACAAAATTTTCAGGATTTTGAACTTTGAGATTTAGATATTCAGGTTCTAGGACCAAGGTATTTTTAATGATAAAATAGACAAAGCCTTGCGTCAGAGACATTCCCAGTTGCGTATTATTAGATATGTTTTATCAAGTATAGTATTTGGTAACTCTCATTACAATGAAGCGACTATTGTCTCAAGAAAAAATTCAATTCATTTTGTATGACGGCAGACATTTCCAGCCTTGTTACAATTCACGGTGTCACAAGTTAACTCAATTTCCCCTATATTTGGGATGCCTTTTATCGAATGATTGGATAAAGTTAGTTATTCCTCCGAATCTGCGCGTATCTATTTTCTAAAAAGTTTTTCATTGTGCTACGCCCAAAGGCTTGGGCAGTGGAGGCATTTTCATTCCAATCGATGAATCCAATTTCATTGCGAATTCAGACTGAGATCGGTAACAAATATTCATTCGTTTGTATTGTGAGTTTAAATAACTTTTTACTTGCAGTTGATTAATATCACCATATCTGCAAAAATCTTTAATACAATTTAAAAGGGTTCTTTAGTATGTCCACATAAAATGGAACAGAAATAAAATGTTAAAAGTAAAATGGTCTTTGTGTAAAATCGAACACCGGTTAGTTTAACTTTTGCTTTAATTGAAATATTTCAACTATTACTTATTCCATGATAAACACAAGCTTTAGATCATATCGATAAGTCAATAAACCGTAGGCAGGCGGTTATATAATGTTGTAAGTGTTTTTTCACAAAACCAAAAATATTCTTACATCTAAAAATATAATTTAGGGTAAGTAATTACTATTTCCAGAGACTGGTCTCAGCCACCTATTCACTTTAGAGGTTAATACTGCTAAAACTTGCCGCAAATACCTGAAATCTATAATGGAAGATAGTTAAACAACTGATTAGCAGTAATACTAAAGACAAATATGAGATCAGAAAATTAACTATAAGCGAAATTAACGCGAGTGTTATTTAATGCACGGTTTGATCTGAACGGGGTGCGGTGCCAACAAGCTAGAAACAATCTAAATCTTATAGCATACATATGTCAAAGCGCGTAAAAGTACTTATATTGTAAAATTTAGGTATCCGGTAGGGATTAGGTACCCCATTCTAATCTATAGCTGCTAAAACAGTGATAAGCAGCATTAATACGTAGTTAGAGCCAAATTCAAGAAACAAACGATGCAGCTTCAGTAATCCTAGTAGCGGTCACGTCCAGAATTCCGTAACAATGTTTCCGTGTAGTTCATACGTCGCACGCCAAACTCCACAGCAGCCGAAGTCAGCCAAATTATTTACTTGGGCTCCAAAATAAATAGAGACCGAACTTCCGGCCGGAATTCCCAAAGCGGCCACCACACATTTAGCTTCGGACGCCCATGTAACACTCCATTTAATAGCCTCCTAATGATATTAAGAAAACGTTGTAACAGTGTCGTGGTCCTGCAGCGTTACGTTGTGAGGACATAATTAAGTTTTCAATGGAGCTGAAATGTGGTTTAACGGTAAACAGTGAGAACAAACTAGCCTCTCACGGGCCCAACTTGGTGCGTACCTGCCTCCCACCTGATTTAATATGCGGAGTCAAGGCGTTCACGTTGTATGGATAATTTAATTGCTCCCAGAGAGTGCTTTGTAATGCTCCGTTGGTTCAAAAGTTTCGATCTCCGGTGCAAAGTAGCGGTATATAGTCATCCTCCGTTTGTGTAACGTATCATCACTTCTCATGAACGAAGTTCAAAAGTAGGTCGTTGCTGTAATAACAACGAGTAAATAAGTTACAGATATTAAAGGTGCTCCCATACAGCACTTAGGTATATAATGTCTTATAACACGATAACATTTTATAACTTTGCGTGATACTTTGTCATAACATGTCATTTTGCAAATGGATTTAGTAAAGTTATCATACTTAACTTATTAAACCATTATAATATTGCAGTATATCTTTTTTTTAATTAATAGTTCAATTTATTGCATTTTTTGTATAGGTACATATAGTCGTGTAATCAGATTACTTTATGAAACCATAATATAAAGTAAATTATTTTTAGGTTCCACTCAGTCAACAACAGTCAGTGGCAAGTCAAGGAGCCAAGTATTCCACAAATATTAGTATTACTCTAACTAACCAAGTTGGCGGCAAACAAGCGTACGACTCGCGTGATTGTAAGCAACTACCGCAGCCAATGGACGCTTGCAAGTTCAGGGTATCATCTACATAGGACGTGTTGCCGACCCCTTAAGAACCTGAACACTCCATTTTTGAAAGAACCTCATACTAAATTTACACAGAAAACATCTCCCATCCTGTTATCGCCCGAAGTAATATCACATCCGCACAGAAAACCGGCGTGAAGCGTACATTCGCTATGTTTCGCTGCGTGAGTGAGGGTACCAGAGGCCCAATCCAGGGGCAGGGGGGTTAAAAGGGGAGCAGTGAACTCGGGACACCACTGGTGTTGCAGGTGTCTATGGGCGGCGGTAATCGCTTACCATTAGGTGATCCGTCTGTTCGTCTACATACATAAAAGAAAAAAACATATGACTATCATGACTGAAAAAATTATCACACTAGACACACTAGACATACCACACCCTACACGCATAGAACCGCGTGAGCAATTTGCCGTGTTCATAGGGAGCGACGGCAAACACTTTATTGGTCTGCGGCGGTTGGCCGTGAATACCAATGATACCTTTGTTCGGATACATACGATGTCTGTTTCACTTCTGTTATTGCAACAGAACTGTTATTGGTAAAAATATCGCTGTAATAGGACAGTAATTGATAATTTCATCGTACAGACTAAAGTAAGGCCAACGTTACGTGATAAAATACTTTGGTTTTTAGATGATAGATGATTACTATTCGATATTTGGTCACACATTTTCTGTGGTCAATAAATGCTAACTTTACTTTACATTTACTCTGTTATAGATGAAAACACATCTACAGCAAATGATCGTAGCGTTTCAAGCATCATCATAAAAATCGAATATTACTCTCTAACTCTAAAGTCCACGGTCTAACTGCCTATTTTAATAGCTAGTGCTAGTTTGCCTAGCGAACCAAAGCCGCTTGTTAAATCATTAAGTAGAGCGTGACTGTAATTTACTTGACTAAACAGTCTTTGAAAAGGTACTTTTTTCATGGCGGTTAAATGAGCAGTTATTTCAAACTAAATAGTAGGTCCTATTCTACACAACCATTATAATTATTACGACTACCCATATGTATGTATGTACGTACATATTTATACAGTGTACACGACTGAATTCTCAAAACTCAACGTGGTTGTTATTTATTCAAATTATAACTTTAGTGGTTAAATGTGGATTTTGTGTGTACCTCCGGGCTTTCAGCCTTCACTTTTCAGTGGAGGTAAATTTGGAACGGGTTGAGCTTAGTCCTGCAGCCAACGGGATGTGGCTGCAAACTCTTTGTGCCCCTTTTCCTGTCTGCATCCGGCAGACTTGTTGCTTGGGCCAGCTGGAAGCTGCGGCCCGTCTCCTTATGTTGCCCCGCATGTGTCTCAATATACATCGCTCGTACGCTGGGCTACAAGACCAGGCCTGGATCACTTCGGCCGGCCTAAAAAGACCGCACGAAGAGCCTCTACTCTGAAAAGGGTTGTGGTAGTAAGAGCTCTGTTCTCATTATACTACCACTTTTATGGCATTGGCGAAATGCAATGGTGTGCATAAGGCATATATTCCTCTTGGTGAACAAAAATAAAAAGAGTTTTTGTGTGTCAATTTCTATCCTATAATTTTCTAATACAGTTGCTAACTTCTCTACCTTTATCGGACCACAACATTCATTTTAAACTAGATAAAATAGCATTTTATTGGAACTCTAAAAGTTTATTATTTCGAATGAAGCCAGACCAACACCCACATAAAGCTTTATAGTAGAGAGAGAAAGCAATAAAATGAAACCGCTGCTTTCAAAATGCCCTTAATCCCTTTTCAGTCGTATTACAAGGCGTAAAAGAGGTCGTTGAAGGCACTCGTCCGTTGCGATCAGTCGAGTTTATGCCCCATACGCTTTGGGCACAACGGAATAACCCACAGATATTCATTTCCACCCTGACGTTTAAAACTATGAAAATAATAGGCTCCTGAAATATCACTTATTCCCTACTTGCCAAAATATAATGCTCGTAGAATACGTTGACCATGAGCTATAGGAAGCGTAGGTGATCTGTCTGTTCATCTACCTCCTATTCGATTAAACTGCTCACTTTTAGGAAAAAGTATACCAGTAGGCCTAACATGCGTACCGCGACAAAATTTTGTCGACTCTCGTTCGCGAGAGCGCATCATTCTATCCCGCTCATCGCTCAGTCAGGTGAGCGAGAAGCAACTTGCGCCGACACAATACGAGTGTCGACAAAATTATCTCGCGGCGCGCATGTTAGATCGGCAGATTATCTCTAAAGTAGTGCGGTCATTCGAGTTACGAAAGCCCTGTACCACTGCTACGGACCGTAGCACAACAGCTACATAGCTACACGACAGCTACGCCGTAGCATTGGAGATAAAGATTTTTTAAATAACAGCACACTCCTTGATGTTATGCGTGGGAGACGTACCGTATATATAAAATACGCAGTACCTACTCATTATAACGGACTGTTAACTGTGGCTAGAGATAATAATTAGTCCATGACTTCACTAAGGTGTCACTAGTACCACAGAGGATATTGTGCTAGTATTTACATACTGTCAAGGTGTTATTTGTGTCTTTCACTGGATTCACTGTAGTTAAGGCATCATTAGGAACAAGTAACTCATATCAAAGGGGGCGTACACAATGCCGAACTTTAGACATAGCAACACTATTGTATGTACACAGAACAAACAGACATCTTGCGACGTAGTCACGAAGTTACTGTTCGTAACTCATACCATAAATGTTTATGTTAAGTTTAATGCTTACTTATTTTATGGGCACCTGTTAGAGATTGTATATTCGAATTCACAAAATACATACATAATCTAATAACAACAATAAAAAAACTTTCTACTATAAAAAGTCCGCAATAATAAATATTCGTTGCACTTGAGTGTTGAATTAAACCAAAAAACTCAATTCGGGTCAAATAATTATGTCCAAACACGACCAATTCATTAAGGAAAAATATAACCTTTGATGAACACACTTAGTTTGCAAATAAATACTTGAATACTTATTATACACACATTTAGATAAAAATACAAGTGACATATTTGTTAAGCTAAACATAAACAAAAGACAATGCTATTTTACAAAATTCTAGTTACATTCATTGTTAATTATCACAGATTGAATATATAAAACTAGTATACCTACAAATATTTTTTCACATTAAGATAGTTTTCTAAGAATTTATATTATTAGTTCTGGCTATGAAATATTTATTCCGTAAAATTATAACTACATTACAATTCCTAAGGTCCGGTAAATTAGATCACTATTTTATTAAGAAAATTATATTTCGCGAAATTGTGAAAATCCGGTACATTCATAATAAAGCTAAAATTGAAAATTTCAGAATGTTAATCAGGTCGTATTGAGACTGTATTTCAAATTACTCACCTGAAAACAACATTGTTTGCTGTTGCAAGTAAAATTAGAATGAATTTGAGTAAAATCGTGTATTTTATTCACCGTAATTTGGCCTCTGGATTCTGTGGTCTATTGTTTATTAAAGAAGCCATTACCAGTGCCATTACTCTAATTATACGAATGGAACTTGGTTAGGATAGCAATCAATAAGTTCGGTCACCTAAGAGTATACGTTACTATGTAGAGTTCAATTTAAGGTCGTCTAGACACATTGAACAATCGTCAAATAAAGAAGAATGAGTAATTCTAACGTACCTAGGACTAGTAGGAAATTATCTTGTATTTTTATTAGTTAAATAATGAATTAAAACATGTCATTCTTCTAGAGATTTTGTAAAAAGCTATTTAATTTGTTTTTATCATCATACTCGTACTATTTGGTTCTATTTTAAATAATGACAGAACAAAAACAAACTGATTTACTTTTTGCTTTTTATTTTATTTTTTACTTTGAGAAAAAGGATCCAAGAAAGCGAACTCTGGCGTAAATATGGCGTCTGTTTCTCATCATAACTTCGGCTGAGTTTAATTATAGTTACTGAACCCTCTAACTAGTTTTGGCAACTCATTTGTACATTGAAGCCTTAATTAAAGTTGTAGCGAAGAATCTATCAAAGCATTGTTATATCATGCATGAGAAAAAGTGTACTAATAACCTTTAATAATTATATTTCTAGAGAAGTTAAGAAAGAGAATGTTATTATTTTTGTTATTAGCAAGTCTTAAATTTTTTTCTTAAGTGCATAATGCACTTTATTAGTACATTCATCAGCAATATCAAATATCAGGTGGGGCTCCACCCACAACCTTCCACACGTACTAAGCTGACGAATTTTTTGAATTTCTTTCGTACTTAGTAAAAAATGCTATAAATAAAATATTGATTCACACCGGTGTCATCACGAGGGCAAAGGATCGAAGCTAGTGCCTCTAGAACGGCCGCGTCTCGCCTGCTTGGTGTTGATAAAGGCTTACAAAGTATTAAACACAGCTTATTGAGTATTTTCCCTCGAATTTACATAGGTCAACAAATATTAAGACCCTCGTCTTACCCAATATAAGTCTGTGTATTGATATCAAGAGCAGTGATACGGTTGCTGTAAGTTACCTACTTTAGTAATGATAGCGGCCGCCCGCGACTTCGTACGTGTGGAGTTAATTATTGACACTTACCGTCATATTTTGGACAATCCACACAATATATTTTTGTAAATTGTAGCCTATGTGTTATTCTGATGTATAAGCTATATTGTGGTAAAGTTTCATTCAAATCCATTCAGTAGTTTTTACGTGAAAGAGTAACAAACATCCATACATCCATAATCCATACATCCTCACAAACTTTCGCCTTTATAATAGTAGTAGGATTTAGGAATTATGCCTGTTACAAAAAGTACAACCCGGCTTTATTGATAATACATTATTGTTAGAGTATTATTTTGTAAAATATCTAACAATATTGTAGATCAATTGTGACAAAATCACATACGCTGTCTTTGTCCCAACTATGGTTTTCCCTATGGGTTATAGATATCGAAAACAAGAAAGTCTGTGAAGGATCCAGAACCACTCAGACCTTTAAACACATGCGTTTCATTGATTAACATATTGTATAGATGCAAGAATCTAACCCGCTGGTGCTCAAATCACTGCGAGCTGTGAAAGGCAATCAATGCCTATATTACTTTAAAAATCTTAATGCTTAGTTACCCCGTTTACACATACACTAACTACACTGAGCACTGTAAAAACTAATTCAGACTTGATAAACCACATACATAAACATACATAACGTGCAGTTTTGTTTACTATCGCATCCGTATAGAGTTGTTTAAGCTGCATTGTGGTGGGATAGTATCTCTTTCTCACTCTTTGGCACTTTTCGTGAAAATAACGTATCTTCTATCTATCTTCTATACTATTTATAAAGAGATAACTTCTATAGACAACGACAAGGCTTATAGGTAAACCGAAAACACGAAACGCTTGCGCGATGTAATTGAGCACAGCGCCATCTATTGGTTCGTTTCTGAATTATGGTCCCGAAGCGAAGTGAGGGCGGGCCACTAGTCTTGTATATAAGCGCGTTTCTTAGTTCCATGGTTCGCTTAAGTCTAGTAATAAAAGAGACGTATCTCTTTAACGGGTGATGGAGTCTGCTCCGCTAGTTAGTTGGGACAACAGACAAGTGTTTGAAGACGTTCGCAAACTTTAATTACTTTGGGACTTGTCTTTTTAGGATAGTTGTTTCTGGATGTTGACTGATTGTATTTTATGAAACTTTGTATTCAAGTACCCTTCTACATTGTGTAGAAGGTGCTGTAAATTCTGAAGTTTCAGCACTATATTTATTTACCATCAATTGACCTTACAATCCAAGACGAAATAATTTATAGAATAAAAATAACTTTCTGGTGCCAAAATAATAGACCAATGCCAAATTTGAGTTTGGTTCTTATATGCGTATGTGTTCGGATATTTTCGAGCAGAGATTACATTACAAACATCAAATCTAGTTACATTTTTACTGATATAAAATGTGACAATGAAACTAGGTACTTTTATCATGATCGTATATAAAATAGATAACAAAAACAAACCTTGCAACATCTTTAAGACCGTCCTCTAGTCGAAAACGGTCGATTAAGAAATTAAATTCTAAATGCGACTGGCGCATGTTAAAGCTGATACTGCTACCTTCAACGGGCGATCGTTTTTAATTGCTTCGACTACGCTAATGAAACTAGATACTTTTAATCAATGTCATCTATAGCATAACAAAGAGGAAGCTTGGACATCTTTAAACCCGTTTCTAGAACCTTCCAGTTAAGAAAACTCTAAATGCGAGTGGTGCATGTCAAAGCGGAATGCCTCGAGCGACGCCGGGCTAATGTTCCTCACTTACATGCCTCGATTGTGCTAACGAAACTACTTTTTATTAGGACCCCGTACTCAAAGAGAGAAACCCCTAAGGTTACAAGTTGTGCGTCAAAGCCGCGGCCGCTTTTCAGTTTCACTCTTAGTTTTACGAGTAATGGAAACTCTACGTTTGTAGCTATGGATTTTAACTACATAACGATTTTTAAATAATTCAGTACCTTTAGTAAGTCAGTAGAACCTTTGTAAATACAAGTTGTGTAGAAAATTTACAAAAAATAATCGATATGTTAGTTCAATAGAGAAAAAATAATATCAAATTAAAAAAATCCTTTTGGTAAGGGGATGAAGTTCAAAATTGTAATGTTACTACGTATATCATAATAATATGTGATTAGTTAAAATAGAATATCTCGCCTCCCCCCTCGCTCCCCCGCTTGGATGTGCACAGTGGATGAAAGTAAATGTTAAGCAAAAATGTTTTGACCATATTATAAATCCCAACGGTAAGTGACTTCATGATAACCCACAAAATCGACAGTTTGTCGAAAAATTAAAAAAATGCGTCCTTTTATAGAACTATCATTTAATAGCAGCCTTGGGTATGGTTGGGCCATGATTCGGCATCATTCTGCTGAGCGGTCAAACCACTACACTAATGTAATCTAATGCCTACTTGCGAATGGAACATTCGTTCGAAGCGACATTTATATAGGTACCTACCTACACGTTAACACTCTATAAGATCGGCTGTTAGGATTATGTAGATTTTTTTATAAATTATAATTTCATGATCGACTTTGTAAAGTTAATTAAATACTAACACATTTTGAGGACTACCTGTTCAACATTAAATTTCCACAACTGTACATCCCATAAAAAGCCAAGGACAACGTCACGACTGCTCTCTTAAAAATAATATCTGAAACGAGATTCCTTATTTAGCGATCACGTCAAAGGGAGCTTTTGATGTCAAAAAATTGCTTGTTACAATTGCTCATTTCGCTTTCATTCCCGTGCGCTCTTTAGCGAATAACTTTATAGTAATTTATAAGTCATTTAAAATAAAAACAATGAAAATGATTTGCTTCCCGTAAATGGAGTTCCTTTGTGGAGGAAGGAAACGAGCCACGGGAATGTTTGTGTACCGCAAACAATGGCCTCGCAATTTGCGGCCCACGACATTCGCTTTGTTGACGCGAATCAAAACCTTAACAAAATACTGCTTTGGCTCTACAAACGACGAATTTAATTATTTCGTCCCGAACGCAAAATTTCCAGAACGTTTTACACTGTTACCATGTACACGATAAGCGCCGCTCCGTTGCGGCTGCCAGTACACGCGACGCCATTTTCAAGTCAAAATCAAGTCATAAATTTACAAAATGCTGGGTACATCTTCACTAATGTCAGAGTGTTTCACTTTTGTTGTAAATAGCCTAGATAGGATCTACGATCTTACCTTTGATGAATTTGGCTTAATATCTTCATTTAGTTTGATTGGCACTTCTTCTTCTTGAAGTGCTGCTTCAAAGTGGAGATGGCCATCGGCTCTTTAATGGTGGCTTATCCATGGCAAGCCTAAAAAGTTGTTCCGCTTTGATGCCAGTCCAATGTAGTGTGTTCCTAAGCTACATTTATAAATCCCAACGGTAAGTGACTTCATGACAACCCACAAAATCGACAGTTTGTCGAAAAATTAAAAAAATCCTTTTGGTAAGGGGATGAAGTTCAAATTGTAATTTAATAATATGTAATTAGTTAAAATAGAATATCTCGCCTCCCCCCTCGCTCCCCCGCCTGGATGTGCACAGTGGATGAAAGTAAATGTTAAGCAAAAATGTTTTGACCATATTATAAATCCCAACGGTAAGTGACTTCATGACAACCCACAAAATCGACAGTTTGTCGAAAAATTAAAAAAATCCTTTTGGTAAGGGGATGAAGTTCAAATTGTAATTTAATAATATGTAATTAGTTAAAATAGAATATCTCGCCTCCCCCCTCGCTCCCCCGCCTGGATGTGCACAGTGGATGAAAGTAAATGTTAAGCAAAAATGTTTTGACCATATTATAAATCCCAACGGTAAGTGACTTCATGACAACCCACAAAATCGACAGTTTGTCGAAAAATTAAAAAAATCCTTTTGGTAAGGGGATGAAGTTCAAATTGTAATTTAATAATATGTAATTAGTTAAAATAGAATATCTCGCCTCCCCCCTCGCTCCCCCGCCTGGATGTGCACAGTGGATGAAAGTAAATGTTAAGCAAAAATGTTTTGACCATATTATAAATCCCAACGGTAAGTGACTTCATGACAACCCACAAAATCGACAGTTTGTCGAAAAATTAAAAAAATCCTTTTGGTAAGGGGATGAAGTTCAAATTGTAATTTAATAATATGTAATTAGTTAAAATAGAATATCTCGCCTCCCCCCTCGCTCCCCCGCCTGGATGTGCACAGTGGATGAAAGTAAATGTTAAGCAAAAATGTTTTGACCATATTATAAATCCCAACGGTAAGTGACTTCATGACAACCCACAAAATCGACAGTTTGTCGAAAAATTAAAAAAATCCTTTTGGTAAGGGGATGAAGTTCAAATTGTAATTTAATAATATGTAATTAGTTAAAATAGAATATCTCGCCTCCCCCCTCGCTCCCCCGCCTGGATGTGCACAGTGGATGAAAGTAAATGTTAAGCAAAAATGTTTTGACCATATTATAAATCCCAACGGTAAGTGACTTCATGACAACCCACAAAATCGACAGTTTGTCGAAAAATTAAAAAAATCCTTTTGGTAAGGGGATGAAGTTCAAATTGTAATTTAATAATATGTAATTAGTTAAAATAGAATATCTCGCCTCCCCCCTCGCTCCCCCGCCTGGATGTGCACAGTGGATGAAAGTAAATGTTAAGCAAAAATGTTTTGACCATATTATAAATCCCAACGGTAAGTGACTTCATGACAACCCACAAAATCGACAGTTTGTCGAAAAATTAAAAAAATCCTTTTGGTAAGGGGATGAAGTTCAAATTGTAATTTAATAATATGTAATTAGTTAAAATAGAATATCTCGCCTCCCCCCTCGCTCCCCCGCCTGGATGTGCACAGTGGATGAAAGTAAATGTTAAGCAAAAATGTTTTGACCATATTATAAATCCCAACGGTAAGTGACTTCATGACAACCCACAAAATCGACAGTTTGTCGAAAAATTAAAAAAATCCTTTTGGTAAGGGGATGAAGTTCAAATTGTAATTTAATAATATGTAATTAGTTAAAATAGAATATCTCGCCTCCCCCCTCGCTCCCCCGCCTGGATGTGCACAGTGGATGAAAGTAAATGTTAAGCAAAAATGTTTTGACCATATTATAAATCCCAACGGTAAGTGACTTCATGACAACCCACAAAATCGACAGTTTATCGAAAAATTAAAAAATGCGTCCTTTTATAAAAACATATTTTGCCATCACATCATCTGCATTGGGTTTGGTTGGGCCATGATTCGGTATCGTTCTGCTGGGCGGTTACACTAATGTAATAAATAAAAAAAATAATCTAATGCCTACTTGCGAATGGAGCATTCGAAGCGACATTTATATAGGTACCTATCTGTTCACGCTCTATATGATCAGCTGTTAGGATTATGTAGATTTTTTATAATTATAATTTGCATTTATTACATTATAATTTGCTTGATTTTCAAACGTTATCTGTAAACCTTTGCAGTGTTTTTCATTTAAATAAAGATGCCAAGGGTTTCATGCGAGATATGTGGACTGAAAACAATTCGGGTGGGAAACAAAAAACGGGCATTTATGGCTCAATTTCCACTGGATGAAGCTCGGTTAGTACATTTTATGAATTAATAAGGATCAATAAAGGTGCATTTATTGATAATTTATTGTATTTCAGGACATATTTTCAAATATAAAATGTGTGAATAAATTTTACTTTAACACTAGTGCAGTGTAATATTTTATCGACTACCTACTTATCGATAATTTTTTTTTGTATGTGTGATTCCCTCTTTAAACCTAATTTCATAAAAATCAATTATTTAGCGACCGAGCTGTTACAATTATGAAAGAGTAGAGAGAGAGCATTTACAAAATATATTTTTTATGTTTGTTACAGAACCTTCAACACTGACACACACCTACGTATTACCTACTCAGAAAACGGCGTCAGATAATTTGAATAATAACAAGATCGTGTAGCCCGAGTACGTTTCTTCGACTTGCTTAAGTTTTGATTTAAATACCTTAATATTTCAGACATTTACAAAACTAATTTTTATGTTTGTTACAGAACCTTTAACATTAACACACACCTACGTGCTACCTACCCAGGAAACGGCGTCAGATAATTTTAAAATGTATTATATATTTATAATGTATGTTATAATTTAAAAAATAAATATTTTTTTAATTTCATTTTTTACTTTAAAAAATTACAGGAGCTATCGATATCATTTTATCGATAAAGCTAAAAAATTACAGGAGCTATCGATATCATTTTATCGATAAAGCTAAAAAATACAGGAGCTATCGATATCATTTTATCGATGAAGCTAGCCATCCCTATTTTTTGGTGTCATGTTGGCGACATTGTTTTGTCAAAGTTTCAGTTAGGTTTAGGTTGGCACTGACCGAGGTCAATTCTTTGATACATTGCATCGTTTTATTCGTTTTCTTTTTTTTACTACGGAGTCCCGTCTCTTATAACGTAGTGATTACTTGCTCAGTGTAGACTATAAGATGTGACCAAGATATGCGATTTTTCTTACTTTAATGGTCCGTACTTTGATTAACAGAGAACCGCTATATACCTACTTCGATTTTTTATAGCGTAACGTCGAAAACAAAGTTTCTTTTAAATACAACATCTGCAAAACATCCTTGTTTACTCGTGCGCAAGTTCACTTTGCGCATCATGTAATTCACACTTACACCTGGGATAAGTATATAGAGGTTTATTCAACTGTCATTCATACTAAAATACGTGCTCCAAATATTCGATTCATATAAAACAAAATATATTTATACCCGTAATGGCTGGCCAACTGAACTTGAGCTCTGCGTCAGAAAGTCAACACAAATGTACGAAACTTTCTGGTAATATTAAATGTTCGTCCTAACATTTACAGAGAATCTGCCGAAAAATGCGTCCTCCGCGATCTCACCAATTTAGTAAATGGGTGATTTTATCGCTGTTATGTCGTCAGTTTCATAAAAGAAAAGTGTGAAGCGCCGAATGAATGAGCACTGGGAGCGTTTATCAGTAGACGAGAATCGCTTATTTGAAAATAAAGGAACGTTTGCAATCTGATCTTACAGGTCCCAACAATAAGTCTATGTAGTTAACTTAAAAAAAAAAACAAAGAGCGTTATTTGTGAGTAGTTGCTAAAACACATGTTAAGTTATTATGACTCGTTTCTTACAATTTAACCCTCCGATAAGATAAATTTATCAACAAAGCCGACTTATTCCTGGTTGATATTTTTTCTTTTAGTCAGAATTAGAGACTTTTATTTGTAGCGGACAATGACATTTCACCTACAATGGACATAGCGCGCCATACAATAACCAAGCGCGAAGATGGCACATGCTCCAAATTTCACCTTATTATGCTTCAAATGATCTGTTTATACACTGCTGTTTACCGACCTGCATGTGTAAACATCTTGACAGTTAAAGCAGTAATGTATAACTACGTGTCAATCGAAGCTGCATATGGTGATTTACGGAACAGTTCAGAGCAAGGAATACACGGAGTCGCAAAACTTATTATTTATTTAATTCTTTCTTAACTTGCAATGTGTATCAGTTTTCTCTAATAGTCTAAGATCCCGCTATACAACGACCTTCACCGAGATGCTTATTTGATGAGACGTATTTTTTATGTTATTAAATATGCCAATAAATATATCCTATATGGGTTGCCTAACAAATTTCAGTCCAGAGTATTTTTAATTAATAATTAAAAAAAAAGCATATTCTATGGGCTTCAAACTTTCGATTGGTATCAAATTTATTAAATAATCACACCGGTGCAATTTTTAAAAAAAAAAATTTTTTTATTATTAATTAAAATACTCTGGACTGAAATTTGTTAGGCAACCCATATAGGATATATTTATTGGCATATTTAATAACATAAAAATACGTCTCATCAAATAAGCATCTCGGTGAAGGTCGTTGTATAGCGGGATCCTATACTATAATTAAAACTAAATTTTGCATCACATGGTTAGTTAAGTAATATTAGTCAAGTAATATAAATCCCATCAAAAACTATAGGTACTTGTCAAAAAAACCAAGTGTCGCAACTACCGTAAAAAGTGGTGAGATCCATGTTTTACCAAGTCGGTTATTCATTTATTGACTTGGCAATCATACAATATATCTCAGAAGTAATCCATTAAATTAATTCGGATGTGATTGCCAAGTCAATCAATGAATAACCGACTTGGCAAACATGGATCTCACCACTTTTTACGGTAGTTGCGAGACTTGGTTTTTTGACAAGGACTGTTTTGATGGGATCTCATTCCTTTTTGTAGAAAATTCTTAAAATCTATTGAACTGCAAATATACGTGGTAATCCTATATATCGGTATGATATTTATATAGGATTACAAAGTTATTTTGAAGTTCATATATCTAGCAAACTGGATCAAAATTTAAAAATATTTTAGTTTTACTTGATTCAATACCCCACACACTACTTATAGTGTAAATTTGAAGGTTCTAGGTCTGCTATAAGTGCCTTAGAATTTGATGATCGGTGAGTCAGTGAGTCAGAGAGTGACAAAATTAAGAAACTTTGACCCGTTATAATTTCTTAAACTACTTGTTCAAATTGATTGAAATTAGAAATATACCGTGTCTTACAATGCCTGTATGGTTACTGAAAAATTTAGTATTCTAGTTTTATCCACAACGAAGTTACAGGTCGAAATTGGCCTGAATTGCTTCGAAAAAAGGATGGTACGGCCGTGCCGCTTTTTTGCTCGACTTGGTGGGGACACTGCCGTGCCCCCAGATCCAATATGGTGAACGGTTCAAGGTGGCGGACTAGTTACTTTTTGTGCATTCCCATTATCAAATAAAAGGCCTGCTAGTGCGAAAATAAAATCACTTTTTTTGTACACGTAATAATTTTATTTTAATGATAATAAAGTGAAAAACTGAAACCTGACAACATCCTTCTAAACCTTGGAACAAATTTAATTTATTAAAAACTTGCCTTTTGGATTTACGTTTTTTTTCTAATGTGTCTTTTTGACATATGTAGTGAAGGCGTACGTTTACATATCTTTCTATGACTGATTTGGTTAAATCATAAATATGACCCAACTGTTCCTTTGTGTGCCCATCAATTTGGTTAAAAATGTTGCTATCTGAATCTGAAAGATATTTTAATACCTCTACCGTCGCATCTTTCGATTGCAACTAACTTGTGCCACTTCTCATAATCTCATATATTGGAAAGCTAAAAAAACAGTGATTGTAAATTGGTTAGTTTCCTGCCATATTCTCGCTCGGGTGATAAAAACTAAATAAAAGAGCGACTCCCTAGTTATCATTTATGACTATGTTCTTGCTGCACTCTTTAGCTCCATCTCTTTCTTACGCAAGTGAGAGAAAGGAATAGAAACATTTGTTGAAAAATAGGCATATTTTTTGAAAATTCAATGATTTTACTATAATTTTTCATTATTAATTTATATAAATTATATTTATTTACCGGTGGTAGGTCACACCATTTATTTTTGTCGTCGTAAGGGCATTATTTCGGCAATTTTTCACGACACACTTTGGCATCTTTCTGCTAGACGATTGACAACACGTGTCAAACAAAGTGTGCTTAAGCACAATTTTCTGGTTCCATTTACAAGGCGCAGATGCGAAGTCCATTGTAGGTGGAAAGTCATTGGTAGCGGATTACAAACGTAATAGATACGAGTATTTTTCACGGTGTGGTCTTAAAAAATATCCTTACATTCTTAAAAAAGTAAAAAGAACCAACTTGCACGATGAGATATTTTTATTTTGAAACTAGCCGCCGCCCGCGACTTCGTACGCGTGGAGTTAATTATTGACACTTACCGTCATATTTTGGACAATCCACACAATATATTTTTATAAATTGTAGCCTATGTGTTATTCTGATATATGAGCTATATTGTGGTAAAGTTTCATTCAAATCCATTCAGTAGTTTTTACGTGAAAGAGTAACAAACATCCATATATCCATACATCCATACAAACTTTCGCCTTCATAATAGTAGTAGGATTATCAGACTTTATTATGAAACTGCAATAAATCTACTCCACAAAAAGCAATGTAACTTTAAATGATGCACCAATGCAGTAAAAATGAAGGAATCCTCGTAAACAAACTTCTTTTAAACAAAGCGCATAATACATTAATTGCAGGTATGAGGAAGGTACTCCAAAGAATAAACGATCTCCAGACTGTCGTAAAACAGTCGCACTACCGCGATTAAAGTCCCTCCAGGTGACATTTTATTTTGATGAACATGAAAGCCATATAGTAATCGCGACGCAGTCTCATGGGTATGTGGACCCATATAAGTTTTTTGGGGCAGTTATATTTCATCTCTCTTAGATTAAACCTGGAGATATACTCGTACAACCAGTCTTTTATACCTCCTTGAGTAGGATTCAGTATCAATTTTTGGATGATGTGAAATGTATTTTTTTTTTCAGATATTACTCATAAATTTTGCTTGTTGCTAAGCAAACGTCGATAGTATGAATAAAGGTTGATATAGGTACCTCTCCTTATAGATAATCTAGCATTGTATCTAGAATCCGTTTATTTTTATCCAGTTTTGTAATTCTGACTATCAATAAGGTAATAAGACGGATAATAACTGGCTTAAGTAAATAATGAGGAGAAATTATAGATCGGCTCAAAGATAAGGCATGTATGTCTTGAATTAAAAATTAAATCAACTGCTCCACCAACCGAGGACCAATGATTACACCGGTGAAGGTTCTATCAATTACTATAACGCCACAGTATAAAGCCAACAAGCAAGGTAAAGATAGGACTTTTCTCTTTGTGGGAAAAGTCGGCAAACGAACAACTGGGTCCTGTGATGGTAAGTGATTATCACCACCCGTGGATATCCGTTACACCAGAAGAAACGCAGATGCGTTAACGGTAAATTAATCTTTGTTAATTTCATTTTGGACGCTTTGATGACCTTGTGAACAGAAATGTATGGTTTCCGAAACAATATAAAATTTGGAAGGCATACTTTAAGTCACAATGGGCGTCTCAGTTGAACGAATCTACTGCCAACGCGTAGTCACGTAACATCGCCTCGCGACGTCCTCATTCTTTATCCCAATACATAATTATCAACCCTTGGCAGTAGGTGTGTAAGTCGAGCCTTTGACTTTATTTAAACTGTGATAACGCCCTCTTCGTGTCAGTAGCTTGTGCCGTATTAGTTAAACTTTATACGATTTCCGTGAGCCAGGAAACCCAATTAGCAATATCATCCGGCCTGGGAATGTAACGAGACCGGGAGGGAATAAGCACTGTCGCCGCAGTCAACATACTGCAAATTGCTGTTAAATTTACTTAGATTCCCCTGTTACATCTAAAACGCCAGAAAAGTGCGAGTTCGACAAATTGTCAAAGATTTACCCGGCATTATTTCGTGCCCTGAGGTTTATCTTGTAACCTGACTGGATAAGCCAAGAAGAGGACGTGACGGCGAAGCGAGTTCCCGCAAGTAGGGGTTTTTGGTAATCCTAATAAGTGGACGCGGCTGTCGGGTTTTTGCTGAACATGATATAACATTAGAACTTACCTAAAACATTTAATATTAAAATGCTTACTCGTATCTTAACTAAGTTTTGGTAACCAATTAATTCACCAGTAGTCATAGCATGATTATTTTTCATCGAATGCTGCGGATCCAAATAATAAAAATGTTGAAAACTTAGGTATATCCCATTTTCACTATTTTTTATTTCCTTTTTTGTTTGCAGTTTTCGTCATCAGTATTTTAGAATCAAATCCTATAATAGTCAACCTCATACCATTAACTTTGTACAAAGTCATCTAAATAGCTTATTCATAATTATCTTTTGTCGTGTAACATGATTGTTGTTAAGTTCTGTAATGTGTTGTGTACTAAAGAGTATCTATCTATCTATTGTATCAGTAAACATTGTCTAAAATGCTTAAATTGAAAATCTATCCCATTTGAAACCACCCCTAAAGTCAATAGGTGTTATCAATTAATTGTATTGAAAGATTAATATCGCCATTTGCCAGTGATCAAGATAAAAGGTTACAAACGAGTCTATACTTCGTTGTGATTCATATCGTCCCCCTTGTACTAGGACAACACAATGGGCGGGTATTGAAAAGGGTATTTTATCGGAATTTACTTGAAAAGGCCTATGTCTCAAAGATTTAAGACAATGTAATATTAACGTTAATTCAAATATAAGTTTATTGAAAATTACACGTAGGTATGAACTGTGATAAAAGTGGCATTCTCTTGAAGAAACTTTACTTATAAAAACCTATTTTTTTCTTCTTCACAAACTAAAGTTCTTGCTACATCTTATTTTTAAATTTTTCATCTTCTTAAATCATTTTAAAAGATATTTATAGTGTTTTGAAATATCAGGCTTTGTGGGTTGTGCTAAAAGGCCTAGTAGGAAATGTCCTACGTTAAAAAAGTAAACAGAAATTTACTAGTATGATACTATACCATAAAAGAAATGTGTTTTATTTATAGTGTTTGTGAAATACTCAATTCATATGGCATCATGCCAATGTTTATAAACGGCTTTAACTTCAATAACTGCGCTAGGTATAACAAAAAATGTCCAAGCCATATTCATCCGCACAAACGAACTTTTTATCCTATAAAATGGGATATTCAGTACACGGTATCATATTTCCGAGCATTAAGTACTTGTTTAAATATTTTTTACGTGTACATTTTCGGCACTGCGGACAGTTTTACATTTAACAGGCCGCGGCCGTTTGTGCGAAGTCCTTGTCGTTTTGCATATTAATCGTTATTTTATTCTGTAAACTCAAGATATGAGTGTTACAGCACATTTTACGATGTACACTTGTACTTTCATTATTCCATATTTTAAAACTTTTTCGTGGCTTTAATTTTTTGTATTTAATTCTACTGCCTGTATAACGGTAAATGTGACTAAAAGCCGTTAAGTTACAAAAGTGGTGAGGTTCCTCAAATGAATATATTTTTCTTATGGGATAGGCGGTAGACGAGTAGACGGATCACCTGATGGTAAGCAATTGGCGCCGCCCATAGACACCTGCAACACCAGTAGAGTCACAAGTGCGCTGCCATCCTTTAACACCCTCCGGCATCCTTGCTCACTTGACGAAACACAGCGCAGTGTCTGCTTTACGCCGGTCTTCTGGGAGGCCGTGGTATCACTCCGATAGAGCTGGCCATTTAGGTCTTCCTCGTAAATTACGATGTAGGTACGCATTTTTTCCTTGCGCAAAGATTCAACAACATTATTTCCCAAAACCTTGTACGCAACACAAACAATTATTATGGCGTATAATAAATCTTAAGGCTATAGCAATATAAAAATCATTACCAATGACTGCCATCGTCATAAATACCACAAGAGCATCTTATATTCATCGGATAACGATAAAACGAAACTAAATCCAATAGCCATTTTGGTAAGCAATTATATCAGTAGCGTAAATCATACGTAAATGGCGGCGTTTTTGTTCTCTCGTGGAGGCCTACCGTCCAGCTAGCTGCAAATGAAGATTTGTAGCCCACAATAAAATACTATCGCATTGTGCTCAGAGTTCGCCATTGTCGCCCGCCGAAATAGAAATCACGAGATAAAATAATGCGAGCCACTGAGCGTACACCCGTCCGAAATTCATTCAGCATTTTGGATTAAATGTGGATTGTTTGATATTATACGCTTAAGCGAATAGGCTATTATGGTAATGAATACAGCAATAATATTGATGCGAATACGCCCAAAGCGTGTAATACTTATTTACTCGTTTAGATTAATTCAAGTGTATTTGTTTCAATATTTTATGAGGCTCATATTCGGTGGATTGTTGCGCATTTGATAGGATAAAAGTTGTATAGATTTACCCTGACTTAATTAAACCTTTGTTGCGGCAAGTATCCAAAACTATTCACTTCTGATGAATATCAAAAATATGTTTTATAATTTATTAAATACTAGTTTTAAATGTACTACACGCAATATACTTCCATCCATACCATCTGAATGGATGGCGGTCCACTCGAAAGTTGGTCCAATTTACAAGAAACGAGCCTATACTTTCCTAAAAGGCCGGCAACGCATCCGCACTCCTTATGACTGTAGCATATGTCCATGGGCGGCGATCACTTACCGTCAGGTGATAAGCTTGCTCATTTGCCTTCCTGTTTCATAAAAAAGGCAATACTTCTAGAACCTGTCAGAAAAACTTAAGATATATCTGTAAATGACAGTAGTGCGATGAAAATCTCTATTGTTAACGTAGGTACCAAGTTTAATGTGCGTTCCCTTCTTGTTTCTATCCTGGCAATATAAATAAAGCCGGCATCCTAAGCTAACATCCTTAGACGGTCCCATCTATGTATACGATAAGTACATAATAATATCTCCTGAAGAATGGATTCAAGACACAAAAATCTCCCAAGACGTTTTTTGTGGCACGCAATTTTTCTGTATTCACTATGAAGCTATTTAAATATTTATGGAGAATTTGATTTTTTTGTTAAAAGCTGTCATAACATAAAATTACCCATAAAATCAAAAGCTACCTTTTCTTGTAATGCACATCGACCCGCGTTCGATTTTGTACGAAAACATGACTTTTTTATGCGAATAACCAATAGTGTTTTTCAAAATGGTTGATAGAGCAAGAGATGTATAAGGGGATATAAATATTACAGATTCACCCTTTTTAAAAAAGTACATAATTTAATCAAAGTACAGTCAAAACAAAACAGTCCAACAAAAAACGGAAAAATATTTAGCTGTCTTTTAAATATAGAATAAATGAAACAAGGATAGGCTCTATATACCTATAATTAGCAGCAGCTATCTATAATTCAGACGTTTTAAACACATTTTTTCAGGACAACCTTCAGGTAAGATGATACGTGTACCTAAATAAAATTCAATAAAATAGAAGCACTGTGGAATTTTAGCTACACAATTATTTAAATAAGTAAGTCATCTCACATTAAAAAGCTTATTTAATCGTTCAAGTGATACACAGGGCGTATCAACTGCGCTATAATTTACCGATTGTTAGGTAATCCGGGCCTCACCGAACGATGCTTCTGAAAACTGCATCAGAAGCGATCTGCTAGTAATATAGGAGCATGTGTTGCCACACATGTTTTGCCTCCACTCCAGTCAAACAGATGAAAAACTGTCTTTTAAATTCCATATTAGTTAATCGAAAACGAAGACGCACGCAACATCAGTTAATACTTAACATTAAAAAAATATTAATAAATTAAGATTTATCAAATCCATTGTTTTAATGTTTAAACTGAAACGTTTTCCCTGAGGGATATCCTTTTGAATTAAACCATTCTCCAAACATGACACAAAACGAACAAAAAATATAATACAAACCTAATCTCATCTTTCTACGACTGAATTATTGGCACATATTATTTTGATATAACGCAAGGATCGACTGACAAATTGTTGCTTCAATTTGACATACCTTTTGTGTACTATTAGTACTAACGCGATCCCGTAGATTATAGTAGCTGTGTAACTCATAATAACAAAAATACTTTCGAAGCCGGACGCCCGCTTGCTTTATGTGTTCATATTCCAAATTCCATCAATACCGGAAAGTTCGTTAAAATGGCAACACTGATAGGCGCATAATCCATGCGTACGCTTACCGGAATGCAATCCGGGCGGGACGGCTCCGGATATTGTGTTTGTTTTCCGTGCGCGAGTGTACTCGGAGGTGCCTCCTCCGGTGTTCAATAAACTGGTGCTGCGTGGATTGATTTAAATCTGGAACAAGTGCCTTCCAGCGTGAAAAAATTGATGGAAAAATGCTAGCTGATCCGAGCAATGTTTGTATTTCGCAAGGTGTACTTGCATGCAATATACGAGTTATTCACAACTGTTAAAAATATAATTTCCATTGATTCAACGGTTGCCTGTAGGCACAAGTACAGGCAGAGTAACTTTTATATATTTTAAATATGTTTATTTATTTAAAGCTTTATTGCACAAGACTTCATACAACAGGCAAACTTAATGCCAAAAGCCATTCTGTACCAGTAAATCTAAGGATAATGCATGCAGAAAGAACAATGTTGCGACACAAGGAGAACCTAAGTTATGTTATATATATTAGGTAAATTGCAATCTGATGATAAAATATAAGTATCTATAATTATGTACAAAATAGTACATTATACAAAATAATAGTCATATTTTGAAAGTTATGATGTGAAAATATGCTAAGGTCCCTTTTTTAAAGATGGATAATAAAAAATACACCACTGAAAAATGTCAAGTTAAAAAAACATGTCAGGAATAATCATGCAAAAATAGAAGTCATAAATAGAGAGCCACGGAAACCACTTAATAAACTGCAAATCATAATATGACAGTGTGACATCATTTTAATCTCTATCGTTTGGGTGACGTCATAAATCTGACGTGTAAGGTTTCGGCCTAAACAAACGAATTTATAATTTGGGCAGTGCTTCAACACTGTCCCCAATTTATCTATGAAATAATTAATACAGATTGCGAGGGTTGACAGGGTTGCCTCTTTTCTATACTTATGGGATTACTTAATCCATAACACTAATATTATAAAGGCGAAAGTTTGTGAATGTATAGGTATGTTTGTTACATTTTAACGACCGTTGGAGCGTGTTAATATAATTTAGTTTTTTTTATTATTGTAGGGGGCAGACGAACAGATGGACCACCTGAAGGTAAGCGCCGCCCATTGGTGGACAGGTAGTTGGCAGACACTCTGGATTAACTTATAAGGTTACAAATCTCACCGAGCAAAATATTATTGTCATGGAAAAATATATGGAACTAAACTATTTTGAGTAAAATTCTATATAGAGTTTTTTGCTCATGCTTTTTTTGGGTGTAGTAGGTAAGTACCTATATTAATATCTTAATATCTGTGTTATCTAAATTCTAAAAATATACTCAGTTTACTAAACTTCCTAATCCAAACTGCTATCACTAGATTATTACAATATGGATTGGATACTAACTCAGTAACTCTCACACAAAGGAAAATTATTAAACGTCAGTCCGGCTTGTTCACATGCTAATCAATCTGAAACTACCCGATAATTTCAATTGGACCCTAAATCCTGCCATAGTTATTTTGTCAAATTAGGTTTCAAATTAGGTAGAGCCAACTAGTCATTTAAATCACTTTGTAATGAACTCTATAATTTTTCAATAAAGTCGTGAAAATTAATGAGGGCATCGCTGCTACTAGTACTACTAATATCGCCATTTTAAGTCTATGGATAACCCCATTGATTGGTAGGGCATGGGAGCTCCTTTAGTTCCTCAAACATGCGTTGTCATGGCTTTTTTGACGCACTTGCAAAATCTGTTTTTATAGCTGAAAAGCGCCCACGTTGCTGGATTCCAACGCCGAGGCTCACAAACCCATACGCTGCTGGCTGCAGTGTCAAGAAAAAAGGGAGCAAGGAGCACCCCTGTGGGTGCCCTCCCGGTGAGTAAAGCCTGTGCTTTACTCCAGATCCGAACCTCATCCACTTGAGCTTATCCATTGGGTTGTGGTCAAAACGGTGGGACAGGGAAAATGGGGACGGTGAGTTGTAGCCGTATCCCACTGGCTGTGGTACGCAACACAGATCAGCTAACAAAGGCCCCAAAAAGATGGGGCGAGCGCTTCTTATAAAAGTACTCTGTGGGCGCTACCTCCAAGTGAGATTTGCCACCACTACGAAACACGCGCAGGCGAGGCCCTATACGGACTAATAAGGTGGGAACCGGACCGCCGCATGCCACGGCGCCTGACAGTAGGTATACAAGCAATCATCTCCTTAACCGTGTACCAACAAACAAATTTAAGAGTTTCAGCGACGCTAAGGATATTACTTAATTCTAAATAATAACTTTTCGAATAGGTAAGTACGGTGAGGTAACTCAATCAGAGTCGCTTCCGCCCCGTTAAGTCAATTCATTAGGCTCTGCTCCGCCAGGTGCTCTGATGGGCTCGTGGCAACCCTACCGGGTATCGAGTTTTATACCTTTTATATACCATACGTTACTTACAAACTTTTTGTATATAATATAACTAAAGGTACAGTAAAATTAAAAATGAAATACCTTATTTTATAAAATATTGTTATTTTATAAGTCCAGGTTAGATTTTTATCGATACATCCATCGGCCAACCTTATAAACAAACCGAAAATGCGAAACGTGATGCAATCGCCGTCCAGCGCCATCTATTGGCAAAGAGTCGAACTAATGTCCTGAAAAA
This sequence comes from Cnaphalocrocis medinalis, assembly GCA_014851415.1. Lineage (NCBI taxonomy): Eukaryota > Metazoa > Arthropoda > Insecta > Lepidoptera > Crambidae > Cnaphalocrocis > Cnaphalocrocis medinalis. Next base: position 6,637,806 of record CM026275.1, on the reverse strand, counting down.
AAATGAGGACGGGCCACTAGTTTTTCAGTAAAAATGCCCATATTAAAAGTGTACAATTTCCATCAGCAACATTTGTTCAATTCTACTGCTAAATCTTTTCAACTATTTATGACTTTTACGACAAAAATATTCAAGTAATTTTATTTGACAAGTAGTTTTTATGCCTTAGAAACTTACATCGTTAAAATCATTGAGATTTTAGTGAAATACTTTCAGACGTCGGAAACCAAATCTATAACAAACAGGAAATTTACATAACAAAAATTTTTAACAGTCTTTTTTTTTCTTTTCCCATAGATAACTAAAACTTTTCATTTCCTCTGGTAAATGTCATCTAGTCCACGCAAACAACATTGGTAGCGGAAAGCTAGTGAACAATAAAAAGGCGGAGGTTGGGCTGATAGCCTCCTCACGCACGGGCCACCTGTTTGTATTTGGGCTGCGTCGGCTTTATTGCCTTAGTAAAATCTGTCGGCACGATTTACGAGAATCGCTATTACATAGCTTTTCTGTATTGATGTCTTTCTTATATTTTCATAATAAGCTCGAGTTGTTCGTCTTCTTGGAAGTTTTCAATTGGAAATACGAATGTTTCTGTATTATACATATGAATAACATTCCACAAAATACGAAGTCGTAAAGTATTTAAAAATAATATGAAATTTCTATCATAATGTATACGATATTCTAAAGTATGTACTCGTAATAATGGGTGTAGTGCATAATATGAACAAATTATTAGAAAGATAAAACATTTGGTCTGATTAGCTACTTATTAATCGTTCCATACGTTAATATATCGACGGCTTCAAATTCTACTAATTAATAATAATATAGCATTAAGTAGGGAACTACCTACTTATAGCGTTCATTACGAACCTCCCCATTTTTCCCATGTGTTTAGCACAGAGGGAAAAAACTATACTCGTACCTACCATCGCGTCATTTCTTCGGGCCGATAAATCTATTTCAATGACGCGGTAATAATTACGACCCACTTAATTTACAAGCCAGTAATTTTATAAATACTTGGCTCATTGTTCAAGCTCGTATTTTATATAAAGGCTTAAAATACCGCGTTGGATTCCTTATATGTAATTTCAAGCCAGCAAGTTTTCGAAAGAACTTTATGCTCTCCCAGGCTTACCTAATCCGGGACTCTCCGGTGGCTTCATTAGTGTTCATGAGAGTAGTGAAGCTGAAATTGTAAAGCTCAGGGAGTTGGCTAAATACGGCAAAAATACAAAATGTTTTGTATGATTTTGTTATTTCATCTAACAATTCTATTAGAGTGTAGATTTTCGTACGGATGTAAGTACTTGCTAATTCTCAATGTTACTTTTATCAATCAGTTGTTTTGTTTTTCTCAAATTCTAAGAGTACCTAAGTAATTTGTTTTTTAAACTTAAAAATTATCATTGCCTAGCATTATAAAATCAACCCCATTTGTTTCATTATATATAGACCTTAAAATAAAAGGAATACGTATAATTGCAAACAGATTTTTTCTTTATTTTTTGAGATAACTGAAAATATAAAATTCTTACTAATAGGTATCTCGTAAAATAACTTCGCAAAATAGAATTTCATTAAAACACATTATGCACTCTTTTGATGCTAACAATACATAACCTCATTAGCCCCGATAAAAGAAAATGGAGCTTCTTTTAAATATTATCAAAGAAATAAATTGTACCCCTTTGAGTCTCATACGAAGGCAAATCCTATTATAGTCCAGGAACTTATTAAATTAGCGTACGGCACTCTCAAAATAAAGTAGTTATATTCAATAAATTTAATATTCTTCTAATCGAGAAGTGCATTTAATTAAAAGTTCATTTTTGCATTGGCTTCTTATAATTTTATGTTCCAATGATATTTCATTTTATCTCAATGTATTTATGTCGAATCTTTACATAGTAGGTGACTATTTAGTGATCTGTAGAAAGGGAGCAAACTCCTAGCTAAAATCAATCTCATTTAAGTCAAACAATCAGGTAGTTGTTTGATTTAGTGAATGAGATTCGATTACACATCCGGGCCTTTCTGTCCCTAACATAGAGTAACGATATTGTACCTAAAACCTTGAGATAAGATCCAAAACACTGTGGAACTGGCCGTAATATCCAATCATTGTCTTTATTTTTCAGCCTTGAATTTTTAAAATCACATTATTTGATCATTATCAGCATATATTTTTCGAAACATCACACGAAATAAAAGGCAACGTCATGTGTCTTTTTATCTTGCTTATTTGGTAACCAACAATAAAAACGCCTTGTAACTGTAACTCTAACATTCAATAATTGGCCCATTGAAGTAATTTCCTGCTGCAAATTCCAGGTGGAATATAAAGTAGAACAGAAACCCCTTTCAACGCCAATCAATGCGCGACTCTTTACAATAAAGACTAATAGTCTGCGCAGGCAGCGCTTTACACGCTAAATCATGATTAATGCTTCGCGCAATGTTTCATTTTCAAATTTAAACTTTTAATAAGGACACGTTCGTCGTAAGTAAAATAGAATGTAGCTTAATAATGTACTTTGTGGGTTCATTTCGTGTTTTATGGTGCTCGGAGAATGTACGTGACGAAGTCCCTTAATGGTGGGTCATCTAACTTGGGCCATAAACAAGCGACGATCGACCCTGTCGCTGCATGCGGAATTATTGTTGCAAATGAATTTTGCTGACCCCTTGCAAAGTGCATACTAAGTTGCGCTCGTATGTTTCCACTCATATTTAATTAATTCGGTACATGGTTGTGACCGTACATTGACAAATTCACACATTTGTATCTACCAATTTAATATGAAGTGCTATGTTTTATGAACGGCACGGCACGATATTAAGTAATTTTAACATTTGCTTTACTATTTTCACATGTCTTACACGACGGAAGAAGATTAAATTTTCTTACAAATGTCACAATTTGTTTCTACATATTTCCAGTTTTATCTCTTAAATGTTTTGAACCTGTACGTAGAATTTTTATAATTTGAAATACGAGTTGGTAATACTGTTACTCGTATCTTAAACATATTTTGTAATAACGCGGTTTTATCTTGTAGTCTTGTAGGTTAATAAAATATAAAAGCTTCAGTTTTTATAATTATTCTGTAGAGGGTTGTATCAGTAATATTACGATATATGATACTAATCATTTTTATTTAATAAGTACCTATCAAATGAAATTAGAAGTTCCGATGAAAGCCTCTAAGTCTTTACATGTCCTACCTCAATCAAACTCAGTCTTAATCTGTGCTAAATTCCAAAGATCCCCATATCAATTGGGATTGCAAACCCTTATCCACAGTAATCCTATCTCGAGCAGTTAAATTGCATAACTTTTTTAGGAGATAGGGGACAGATGGATTCACCTGACGGTAAGTGTACACCATTGGGATACGATTGAAGAGGGATCAGGCGCAGGGCCAACGGCTAAGGGCGCGGGGATACCAGACCGTCCATTCCACACGTCGGGCAGGTAATGAGATTTATAGCAAAACTCAAATTCTTTCGATCCAAACCGGGCATTAAACCCAGAAACCTGAGCCGTTGCTTAAACTTCGCCCCAAGAGCCACTGCGCCATGCATATATTATACGCCGCATGGTATAATTTAAGTAGTGCTTAAAAATTTAGTTGGAAAACAATTTTGATACATTAACATGTTAAAACTTTAGAACTCAAAGTACCAAATCTATAATTCAGGTGGTACAAGTATATGTACATAAAAGTGGTCTAAAACTAGTGGCTGCCGAAAAACTACGTAATCCTTTACATTCATTAAATTTTTTTCGATGTTTTCACGTCTCCGGATCCGGAGGCACAGTCGGGGGGGAATGAGGGCATACTTGTGACTCCACTGTATTGCGGGTGTCTATGAGGGACGGCCAATCGCTTACCATCAGCTGATCCGTCCGCTCGTCGCAAACCTATCACATAAAAAAATCTCAAATATATTTTTTTTACTATTGTCCCTAAGTATACAAAATTCCCACGTTACCGACATAGGTAGGTACTACCTAATCACACATTTGGTCAGTAGAAGTTTGCACTCGAAATTTTGTCGCTTTTAAATCTTGCTTTGTCTTTATAGTAGTGGTCCGCCCTCACTTCTTTTCAAGACATTAGTTTCAAAACGTCAGGAGACATAGGTAGGTACTATCCAAACGTTAATTACCTAATTTTCCGCTATTTTTATTTTTAGTTCCAACTTCGGTTGGTTCAGTTCTGGCGGAGTTTGAAGCTAGTTCAGACAAGTTAGCAGGTTCTTTCAAACTAAGGGAAACGTGACTGAGCAGTTCCTGCTACCACACTGGCTTTTAACTTTTAAATGCTCCTTTATAGCATAGGTAATTTCTTGTAACAGTTTAAGTTTTCTTACGGGAAATTTAACACCAGTTAACACAATGTTAGTTCACATTAATTACTCCTACAGACAGAGCAAAACTCATGCAATGTGATAAAGGCTAAATATAGTATAGGCAGTTGCCCTAGCAATGTATAATATTGGATGTTTCAGGTACCTGAATATTAGTGTGTGTCATAAATAAAATCACGAACTTGATTAAACTACTTATACACAAATGTGCCGATGCGTTGTCACGCGTTGTACCGTATAGATAGAGTATGCCGGTATGGAGTATACGTTATCACCATTTTTTTATGTGATAGGTGGCAGACGAATAGACGGATTACCTGATGGTTAGCGCAACACCAGTGGTGTCACAAGTGCGCTGCCACCTTTTAACCCCTTTTCCCCCCGTTAGGGCCATTGACCTATTAAGGTATTATAACTATGTAAATCTGGGTATTGTATTCAAATGAAAACAAAAGCAACATTTTAATTAATAAACCAATATTTAAATTAATATGGGGCAAGACGTCACCGCTCATCGGTGTCAAGGGCGCGAGGCGAGGCAGCCTCGGCAAACATCAAAGGGTTGATCTCGACTAGTGGCAAGAGCCCTCGACGCCTAACGAACGGCCTGGTGAAATGCTACCACTTGTACTAGTTACGGACTGAGTGAATAACAGCTTTATTGGCCAAGGTCGCGCGATTCGAACACGATACTGCCTCTGACTACCGCACTCCCTTTTAACTTTTAAATGCTCCTATAGCTTATTCCACTTCTTGACACTGTTTGAGTTTCCTCGCGAAAATGATAGCGTGTTACAAACACAAAATGGTATTAATGGTATATAGTATCTATAACGACTGATACAAAGTTTATGAAGTATCTACTTATATTGTAATCTATTTAACACTCCTCCGCTTCTAGTCGATTACATTTCAGCGAATTGAGGGAGCTCTTACAATGTTTGTTAAGTAACAGTAGCGCTACCATGAGTTGACATATAAAACTGACATAACGTAAACTATTGCTCTGTCTCTTTCCAACGCATCACAATGAAAGAGACAAAGCGATAGTTTTCGATTGCGAGGATAGTATTTCAAACTTATGGTAAGGCTACAGATGCTTTAATTTTTTCAAGGTCTTTATTTTATTAAAGTGATGGATAAGTTGAATCTGTTTTTGACTTTGAAGCTTAAGCCTCTCGGCAAACACTTGTTCTTTTATAAAATTAAAATTTGCATGCCCTTACACTACTATAAGTAATATAATAACTTACACTACTATAAAATTTGCATGCCCTTGCTAGGCCTAATATAGTGAAACAATTTTAATTTTAAGATCTCTATTTATACTTACCTATATTATGCAAATAAATGATTTGATTTGATTTGATTTTTATTGAACAATTGTGCTCTACCTTTTGGTCTCTGTTTGCACTCGAAATTTTGACGCCAAATGAAGCTTGAAGCTGTTTATTCGCATAATGACAATTTCTCACTCGAGTTGTAGTTTGATTCTGTTGTCGGGTGCAGAGTAATGAACCCCCGCAACAGCTGATTGAAGCTAGTTCCGCTTGATGTTCACCGCTCTGCAGTTTGATTGGTAGAAACTATGCGCGGCGAAACTTGACACAAATCATATCAGGATCAGGATCCTGTTGGGAACGCGGATTTAACACAATATTAGTGCTACTGAAGTTTCAATTAGACGAACTAGAATTTGGTTTATGGTATTTTGGTTAGAATGTCATTGATTTGTATAGTGCCTGCTTAACCTTATTGGAAGCCTTTCGATTACAAGCTTTAATGGTTAGATATTTAATAATCATACTCAAAAATCAAGAACTGCTAAACCAATGTTATTGGTTTACTTTAAATTAGTCGTTCGCTGATTTTTTAATTCGATTTTCACTACCACTAGTCACCGAATAACTATTCAAAAGTTATAACTATAAAAAACACCTTATAACATGGAGTCTCTCACGTATTGGGCGACTAGAAGGACAACCAGACTAGACATAACAGAAATAAACTTGATTTTTCATGTACCTATATCAAATTAAACATCAAAAATATATATATTTACACACTTTTTTCAATATCTGCATAATAATACTTAATTATAAAAAGGGCAGGGACTGACTTTTTTGTAGCCAAATTAAGATAAACAAATGAATTGCTCATTAATAAAACAAGACGCCAATTTGAATACAAAAGACTTTTTTTCTCTGGTACTAGGAGTATTATTACCATAACGGTATTTTTAAGTATTCTAAAAGGCAAGTGGTTAATTATAGGTATTTTTATTCTTTCAACAACAATGTTTAAAACTTATGCTAATAAAAGATTGGCTTGGTTCCATTTCTAACTTATATTTCTAAACTTTAAAGATGGCGAAAAGATATAAAGATAAAAATGCATGAGAGTGCGTCCATCCAGTGTCTCATCTTTACTACCCCTACAATAGACTTAGGGGATATAAAGTTTTGTTCCCTCACCTCCAATATAGTACAAAAGATACAGTAGAGAAATTATGTAGTAATTTTAAAAAAACTAGAAGTCGACTTCAAATGCTGAGGGCCTAAAACGACCGAATAGGAGTTGCTCTCCCTTTCATAAGCGCTGTGTGTCACCTTTATTTGGGAGCGACAGCTAGAACTAACTGCCACAGGTACTACCTACTAAATCAACAATAGGCAAAAATAACAAAGGGGCAGCGGCCATCGCTTACCATCAGGGGATCTATCTGCTCGTCTGCCATCTATCACATAAAACAATTGGTTTTCATTATGAAAATTAATCCGTATTTCCACACTTCCAAAACTTTTTAACACTTCTTTACTATAATGGCTTAGAGATGGTCTTAGCCTTTGACGTCAAAATCAGTTCTGTAACAAAATAGTTATAGGTAGGTACACAAGAGGATGGCTAGGGCTACCTAAAAATCACACAGAGCTAATAAAGTTGCCAATTAAGTACAGTTACTTCTTTGAACCATAATATATATTTTACTGTCAATTTCGCTAGACTGTGCCAACACTTCGTGGTCATAGCCGCAGCACGATCTTCTGGCGAGAATAATAAAAAATGAAATAAAGAATAAGTACCTTGACCCAACAGATACTTTACCTTTAGATTCTATATTAAATATAAAATTGAATTGCTTTATGTAGATATTTATATTGCTTTGTTACCGAACAAAACTCGTACTTACGAGGTTATAAGAAAATGTTAGGTTTTCTTTTCTCATAAAAGTGTCCATATATTTAGGAAGATTACGTTAAGTAGAATATTTCAATTATTCAAGCCTCAAAGTCTAGAGTCAATGTCGTTTTTTAATCTTTTGAATATTCAAAATAGCTTAAACATCGACTTACGATGACAAAAAGTTTGAAAAAATCATGATTCATGATTAGAGAAGTATTGTGATTACAATGAAACTAATACCGTCTGACCTTAAGGGCACCAGACCAACTAAACTTTCAAAATAATATCCGAAACTTACAAGTTTCCACACGATATTCCCCTCACTGCCGAGCTAGTGGTAAAAAGGTGTTCATAGATTAGAAAATTCAAGAGGTGCATGCTCAGAGTCGAACGTACAATCTCCAGTTTAGAAGACCCCTGACCTTATACGAATATATCCACTGAGCTTACATCCCTCAGGGAAAATTTAAATCTCTTGGTATAACGTGTATAAAATAGCGTACGCAAATATATAACGACGCAGCAGACACGTAAACTATAACCACGTATTTGCCGACTAGAGATAAGCACATAAACGAGCTATAACATTTGTTGCTCGTAGTTTGTTTTGACTACGAACAGCTACGAGTTTTGCGTTGCTACACAGTGCTACGAGTAGGTACTATCGTAGCACTTTGGCAATAAGACACGCATAGAGTGATCCTATGCATGAAGTTGTATTGAACATAAACTTCTACATTAGTTCTAAAAATCACGCAATTTATAATAAATAATACTTACATATGAACAATTTTCTTTTTTTTTCTCGTAATTCGACTTCTCAAACAAAAGTGATCTGATTGATACAATCCCACACCGTTAGCTTTCCCTTTACAATGTGTGAAGAAGGGACCGACCGAAGCGATATCAAAAATGATTCAATGGATTCTTTGAGGTCCATCTACACGGTGATTGGTTATTTTTGATGTAAGATGTCAAAATGTCACTAAACAACCAATGACGTTGAAGTTGGACCTCAGTCTAACATTACGCCATCTAGCGGAGATTTCCACGATAGCCCACATTGGTCTAGTTTCTTTGTTTAGTGTTGTACAAGTCAGACGCTAGTCGCTTTATGGTAATTAACAGACTCACCAAATCCTGGATCTAGGTCCAAGCGTACCAGGTTCTAAAGCGACAGCAAATAACACGCTGGGATGAAAAGAGATGTGAACCAGGACTAACCGCAATGAATTTTAATGACAATTTCATTACATTAGCGGTACAGTAATCATCAATTTTAATTAAGTTTAGTTACGTTTATAATGTACTTTACGCTACACAAAATAGGTATCAAAAAGGTTCGCAGCCCGACGCCGACTGTGCCGGCATTTAGTCACCGCAGGTCGCGGGCAGAGTTAACAATTTTTATTTTTATGGGTGAACGACCCAGGAGATTGCAGACGTTTCTAATTTCCGCTCCCTCTGCCTCCCGCCGACTCGTTATTACCTGAGTATTTTATAGTAAACATTTTCTGTTTAAACGTAAGTCAACTCTAATTTGTTACTAAAATTGGTACGAGCCTATCATGACACAAAATCTTGAAATAAATATCGGCATCTGCTCTTTGTAGTCTTTGTGATAACAAATCGTCAAATCGTACATTTTTATAATAAACTAGTGGCCCGCCCTCACTTCGATTCGGGACAGTTGTTCCAATGTCTACCAATAGATGGCGCTGGGCGTCGATTTCAACGCGCTAGGGTTTATCGATGTCTATGGAGTTTATCTCTTTATAAATAGTATAGAAGATTAACAAGTTCATAAACAATAGTACGATTCATGTTATAGTTAATTTAAAATTTTCGTATAGCTAGACAAATGTAACAAAATGCCCAAATGTGCTTAATCAATACGGTTTCACATGTTACTAGTGATTTTTTCCTAAAATAAACAACGCATGATGCTGATCGATATATCGCTAATTGTTACCATGACGCATATTATCGTATTACATACAACTATATTGGATATTCAAGGAGAACTTCTGTCATTATTAACATGATTATTGTCCTTTAACAGGTTTCTTTTTCGTGGCGGTAGAGTTTTTTTTTTGCTACAGTTAGTTACTGAATGTACTCCGTATATAATTTTTTCATGATCATTGTCTTCTTTTAGTTATTTACCGTGAAGCACTGTCTCTTAATTTTCTCTTTTTTATATTTAGAGAAATATAAAAAAATACATATTTCCTATTTATGAAAGCAAAATATTATAATATCAGTTCATAGAGCTTACAAACGTTCGTTAAATAAGTAGACATCCACATCTTAAGTAAAATAATTTCTCACCGTAATTCTAAGGATCCAGCAAAAATCTAACAACCTCATTAGGAATGACTCGAGAATTCCCCTCTGACATTTTTCCAAGTCGCAAATACGACTTGTTTTTAAACGACTGAGAATACATACATAACTAAGAGTAGGTACCTATTTTACAAAACAGAAATTGATTTCGAAAAACGCCTGTTTTTTGTATATTTTCCAAGGGAAGCTAATAAATTAGCTAAAATAAATTTTACTCGTATAATTATTTTTGAACTTATAAAAACTCATAACACAATTACATGTTTATAATACACACTTATGTAGTTCAAATGCATTCCGTTTCCCAATTGGAAACGTACAGACGGCGTCAGATCGAGCTAACCTCCGCAGTGCAAAATAGCACTTGTGTCTCATACATAAGGACGGTTCAAAGTCTACAAAAAATACGACGTTTAATGCCTTTTTTTATCTTTTAGTCTCCCAGTATATATCTATAGAAAAAAATCTGTATCTATATGTTCCAAAAACGTTTAATATCCATTTCATTTCTCAGACACGCAGGGACTAATTTAATGATTTAATCTGTTTCTATTAGTGATCTCAATTATGGAGTCAGACTGGCAATTAGCTGGTAATGGATTCTGCATGACTCCAGTCTGTGATTGCTGTGATAAACTGTTATAGCGAACCCTAGTTTCAAGATAGTATGATTTAAATTGCTTGTCAATTTAGATAATTAATCTCCTGCCTTTAACATCTGTGGGTGTTGAATACATCCTAAGCAATATTAATACAATTAATCAATAGGTTATGTCGTATAATACAAGTCATGTGGACATTTTAAGAGGAAACCCCAGGCGATGCCGATGGAGAAATTAAAAATAAGATTTTGTAAAATCTATCACTGTATTGTATTCCCGTGACCGATAAAAAAGGCTTTCTATCAATATGTTAGTGTGACTGAAAGGAGTAAACTAAGCTAATACATGCAAATGATATATTTCTTTACATATTTATTTTAAAAGTAATTTATGAAGCAACAGTTGAAATAACAACCTTATCGTTGAAAGACATTATTCCCACTCGAGAGTTTGAAAGTCAATCCGTTTTTACACCGAAAGGTCTCGTCCATTTTAGCTTTATCCGGGACCTAGCTCGGCCCCGGAGATGCATTTCCCTATGCATCATTAAGCACGGCATCCGAGGTGACCCGCCGCATAGCTCTCGCCTCCGCGCTTCGACAGCTTCGTTTCGGCGCAGTAATGATCTACAATCTATCTTCTGTCTACGTAAACAGCCATTTAGCGTAGCTGCAGATTGATGTTTGACATGTCTGTGAAAACATGATTAAAGGCTAACCGACTGTTTAGGGTAGGAACAAAAAATAACGAGCTGACAACTTTTTTTTGGTGAATCTGGATTTCCGAATTGTGGTACAAATAGGAAACAGACTCAGGGAAATTATCAAATGCACTTACGGAAACCGTAAAAGAACATCACCATCTCAGCGTGTTATTCTTAGTTGCATCCAAAACCATCCATTTCTGGCACAACCCTGGCTCGTAAAAAGTCATATACCTAAAGGTACATCATTTAATGGTTATTTCATTGGGTCAATATGTGCGTTCGCCGCTCCTAGTCTAGAGGAGCCAGAGACTGTGTCCACAGTGCGGGCCAACAAATTTTTTTCGATGCGTCTTTTTTATACCTTAAGTAGACCAGACCTAAGGTAACCTTATTTGCGTCTCTCATTAGATACACTGGTCATTACCAGAAATTCATAGCAAGCGCTTATTTAAACGTCGTAAGTCTTGCTACTAGCCATATGTCTTTATACTGTGGTACCCACTATTTTAAACATCCGGCCAAAAAAGGTGGTGCAGTTTGTAGTTGCACCCCAAGCTCGCTGGGCATGGAAAATACGTTTTCATACGGATCGTTTAACACGATATCCTCGGCTGAAGCTAAGTATATTTGGTCTCCCCATGATTGTAACATTATTTTCGCACATTCAAGATATTAATAAAAGTGTTTCTGTGTCTTTTTCTATGTTTTTACATAAATTAGTTAAGAACAACTGTACAACTGTATTATTGTAAGATTTAAATAATTATCATTTAAATAACTGATAGATAAATACTCAGACAATTACAGGTGATTTTGTTGAAAACATAAACAAAATATCTAGCACCACTAGTCGGTTTCGTTTCGTTTCGTTTTTGCTCATAAGCGTCATATTAAAATAGATTAAATAAACCTCTCTTCTTTGATGTAAATTAAATAAAAGTTCGTTTAGGCAGGTAGCTAAAATATTCGTTTGTAAAGCAGGTAATAAATCGAGTCCGGGATATGACACTGTGCTTCATTAAAATATAATATCCGGGGTGACCCGCTGCGCACTCATTCCTTCTTAGCACCGACACGAGTGACAGATTTGGCTCATTATGTATTAAAATTGTGAAGATTTTACTTCAAACTAGGTAACCAATGGTTCAACAATTGCTATCGCTATGCTTTGTGCATAACTGCGATTAATTTATTTGTTCTTAGAGTTCTGAAACGTAAAGGTCACTCACGCTCATGTTATCTTTCTGTTAGTATGTGTGATAAGATTCTTTTTATTATCACAATCATATGACTAATATTTTCAATGATTTCATTATGCACTCATCTTCATAAAAAATTGTGTACCAAATCATCTGTCTAATTACTCATATACCAAATTGTTGTACAGAATTTTAGATTTTTTACTTTATAATAATAATATGTTACTGCTGTAACGTAACCGAAACGTGAAGCAGTAAGTACAATGTACTAAACAATAAACGTTGCTTTAATTCCCATTAAAAATTTAAGCAAAATCAAACGGTTCTTCCTAAAATTGATTTTCCCAATCACATTCCATCCACTTTGGCTCCTCCGAGGCTCCCGGCTCGGAGATGCATTCCCCATACGTCATTAGGCGCAGTATCCGGCGCGCGCCGCAGCTCCCGCTCGCGATCATCCGCTCTTGGCTATCGCTCAATTTTGTTGCCCAAAACGGCAGGCATAAAGCCAGGTAGAAAAGAGCCATCAAGCGACTCACTTGATAGTGCCCATTATTCTTGTGCAACAACTTGTGCAAAATGTGGAGGACGTATGGGGAATGTACCTATAATACAAAGTTGCCGAATGATGCATAGTTCCAAAGGGGAAGAGTATGAAAATGCTATTTGGATTTTACTATTTTGAGTTTTAATAACTGCGGAATAGCATCTGTTGAAATGTTTTAATACAAAGACAGAACATTCACTATTTGAATTAAATATAAAAGAACTTCCCGAGATGTCGGTATGAAAAACTACTCTGAAAAGTCGAAAACAAATTATAATCATGGATTTCAATCGACATCAAAATGTTCATTTATATAAATCGATACCCAAATGATTATATCAACTCGTCATCCATAATAATAACATACGTCTCAGTAATTTCGACGTTAATGTAAATCTCAATTCAAACATGAAAATAGACTCTACTATTTGCGCAACAGCCAGTCGAACGGTAAACTATTTAACTAATTAGCAATATCGACAACATTCTGCTCACTCGTTGGTCCTATTATTTGTTAAAACGAGCGATGAAAGCAATTAACTAACGAAGCTTAATAAATGCGTGGTCGAATTACCCTAATTGGGGATTAAAGTCCACTGAGGATTTTCCACGACATGCCCCTTGATGTTAACTGTCTCCAGTTATCGCGGCCCATCGGAAATTCAATTATGAACCTTAGCCTGTGAGCGGCGGGCGACGCGTCAGGGCGGCGCGGTCCCACACTGAACTCAGATCGTGTTCAGAAAGGGCGATTACGCGTGATCCTGGCGGTGCGTTTCAATTCACGCGAATCAAAAATTACTAAGATCTGCCTTTCCCTGCCAGACATTTAGCTCGCGCATTTTCTTCAATTACTCGTCAAATATTTGCAAGTGCGAAACTCATGGACCGGTACATACATTGATAATACTAATACTGTCTCCACGAGCAGCCGTTTTGCATTTGAGTAAACCGCGCTATCTGAACAAGGTTTTAGCATCAGATGGCGATAATTACAGGCGGGGTTTCGTGGTGATAACCATATAGTGAAGTTAATATAACGGAGCATCTTCGTTCCCACCATTAAATTTAATAGCAAGTCCGTGTACTTTCTGGATTACAAGTTTCAAAAGTAATAGCAACCTGGAAGAGTAACTTCAGTTCTTGCAACTCTTGGGTTAAAATTAATTTTAAAAAGTAAAGGCAAACGAGCAATGCGGTCACCTGATGGTAAGTGAACACTGCCGCCCATGGACATCAGCTACACCAGAAGGAGTGCCTTTTAGGAAGGTATATGTATGTATATTCCTTGTAAAAACTTGAACAGTTGATGAACAACTTTCATTGAAATATAATTTCTCATGTTGTGGTTATACTTCAGCGTCACGACTTGCGTTGCATTTCCTTATTAAATATAAGAGACCCTGAACACATGTTTTGTTTGACCACATTACGAACTGCCAGGCGGAAACAACGATTTTATATCGTCGAAGAATACATAAGTTACAGGGCTCGGTCCATGTAAGGGCTGCGTATAGCGATGGTAATGGTGGGTAGTCATAAAATTGGCAGTAGATTTTTATCTTCCCGCCTTTTATCTCCTTGTTACGCAAGGGCGATTCTTGATAGCGCCCGCTGGTTTTACAATCAAACTCATCCTTACATTTAATTATTTACTTAGTTCAACCTTTTAGAGCAGATTGCGTAGGAATGAAAGATCTTGCATTCTACAAATGCTTTTAGCTGCTAACCAAGCTTAAGTACCTATGTACTTGCACTATGCGCTAGAAATTTATCACAGTATCAAGTATATAAAGTGACATCTGCGTTGTTTCAAAGTAATAGAATTTGTATTTGGGATACGGATTTAATAAAAATCATTTGATACGCTTAAGTACAGTAAGCTCTTTTAACTCGAATAAACATTCAAAAACGCTTGAACTAATTAGAAAATAAGGGTAAGCATATAAGTTGAAAATTTGCATACGTACCTACTCCTATTTTGGATAAAGATAACAAATTTTCAAAAAAACTCAATTATCATCACAATATCACATCAAACACCAAACTTTCTATGAAAATATTAGAATGACTTTTAAAATTCCCACACTCCACAGTCAAGCTTGTTAAACTAAAAACTATTTGGCTAATATTTCAGCAGCACCTGCCTTCAACGCATCGAGTCATCCATATCTGTCCGTTGGTGAGTGTCCCGAGTTTTACTGTCACTGCGCTGCTAATGCTGGTGCACCGCGCGACTATGCAAGCTGTAACTTTAATAGCTCTCTCTTTAATGCCCTCTACTATGTCTCAGAGAAACATGACTTGAGATTCTACACCGACCACTCATTTTGTGTAATTCCCGGTTACATCCAAACTGCCTTTTGCGCTTGCCCTGTACATTTCAACCACAATTCAAGATGTAGGGAGTCTGGTAATTATATAATGAAGCGACTGCCGTCTGACCTTCGCAACCCTTTGACAGAGGAACTATTACCACTGAATCATGGTTACATATTTTAAAAATACTCGGAACATGCAGGTTTCTTCTGATTTTTATTTTCAGCCGCCGAGCTAAGGTAAAATACGCACATATTTAAAAATTCCAGAGATCCATGATTCGAACCAAGAACATGATGTGTTAAAGGACCTTTCTTGTACACCGACTATGAATAATATAAACTCAAAAGTTTTACAACTCATATGTGTTTCCTATTTGGATGCAACCACTATGATTAATAAAAAGGGTCCCCTTTCAGAGAGTCCCCTTACGGAACCCTCTTTAGTCAACTTTTGACATTTGCATACGTTATTATGCTCATAAAATTTTCGCGCGCCATCGGATCCTGCCTGCGACAAACAGGAAACATCCTATTAAACTTCGGCGTCGTAGAAGTTCCGAAAGCTCACTCCGTAAACCGTTTTACTTGACTTTGATGAAATCCGACCGAAACAACAAATCACTACAGATTTATAGAATAGTAAATAATAAATAAACAAATAAATCTTATACTACAACTCCATACATTTCCGAGGATTTGTCGGGTGCCTACTAATGTATAACATAATAATATGCAATGCCTCCGTAGAGGCAGAGACACACACTCGTAATCTATTCCAATGCGACATAGAATAATATATACGTCCATTGTCCAACTAGTTTATGCGTATACACAAATGCGGCTGTCACTCGTATCCGTATACGAGAGGGCAAGGCAAGAAATATATGTAGTTCTTGACTTAGTCAAATGTTTGGTGCTAATGATTAAGTCGAAAAACTATATCTTCGCTTAAAAACCTTTTCAAATAATATTTAATAAATGAAATCCAAAATGAAAGCAATTGGTTCCAACAAGTTTAAATACAACAATAACAATGCATTATTGCTGATAAACAAAAAAGGAAAATAATTCATATATTCAATAACAAACTTCATATGAACCAAGTTTATTATTTTCTTGATTCTTTGAAATATTCATGTTTCTTGCAAATCATTTCGAATTCAGAACTTATGCTTTTAGTTCACAGCAAAGTTTTCTGATTGAAATTTGTGAAAAGTTTATAGCTATGAATTCAATAACTGAAAATAAATGTAAAGCAAGTGTAGAACGCGCCTAACCATAATAACAGTACTCGGTTCAAGTGCTAAGTTATATCTCTAGATAGAATGGAAAGCTGCCAAACAGCGGAAACTTTAAGAAGAGTGTTGTTCTTAGTTTAGCATTGTCTCCTAACAAATCAAAACTTTGCTATTAGGAGAAACAAACCAGGCGTCTCTTGTAAAATCAGTATTTCGTCGGTGTTTTGTTTGTACCTAAAACAATTAGCAGGGAGATATCGGGTCAAATTTATCACCGTCGGTTTTGACGTAGGTAATATAATTATGTAGATACTTATAGTATATAACTATTACCTACTTATGGAGTAAGAGTCGGCTAGATAAATGCAACGTAGGTATAGTGCTCTCAGTAGCAACGTGATGTAATTTAAGTAGGATTTTTTTTTACCAAAATTGCTTACCATCAGGTGATCCGCCTGCTCGTCTGCTACCTATCACATAAAAAAAATATTGGTCAGGTCATTGGTAACGAGTATGATTTACTCGTTATTATAATTATCGTTATCGCATACTAAAAAAAACTTTTAGAACACCTAAATGTTTTTAATTAATGTTTCCTTACTTATGTTAAAATTTCCACAAAGTATTAATATCTACTTAAAAATTTGACAAGAAACCAAACTAAAATCCAAATTTGACTTTGAACAAATTGCAGAATAACGCAATGTCGAATATTTATACGGCAGCCCTGTCAGTGATCCGAGCTACGGTGCAAAGTCACTAGTCTACACACTGGCAAACAGGTGTGCCTTAAGTTCTCAACCCTTAGCAAGTTCGCAATTCTAATCCCAAGTACCAAACTTACTCTATAATTCCCTAGGAATTCTAACAGGACGCAAATGTATACGGAATTATTCATTCGGTCCGATTCGTTCAGTCTCTACTGAATGTTCGAAGATTTATGTCTCCACAACTTTACCTAAGTAACGTACGGTCAGGGCGGTGTTCGGCGGAATAAATCAAATCACTCCCCCATTGAGTTGGCTGTAGCCCTTCGAAGTTCGAGAACGGTTCCGAGTGAAATATCGCAAATAAAACGCTTAAAACTTCTCTTCATATAAATGTCAGGCATTTTGTGGATAACTAAAGGACAAAGACAAGTAATAAAATAAAATAATGATTTTGCAGCAAATACGGGATATTTCAGATATATGTAACATTACTCAAACACCGACACTGAACTAGCTATAAATATACCTCTATTTTGCCTTAACAGTTTTTGATATAGCCGATATATAATAATACACATACATACTTATCTTATAGCTACGAGTATGGTCGCTCGAAAATAGCATTTACAATGAATCGTAATAAATATAGTACGATATAAGTTATACCTATATCAGTGACGGTCAAAAGACAAGACAAATATTTCCTTTTCTTTAGTCTATACTCCATATTATTATCCCGCCTATCCCGGTCACACATTTTAAATCTATTATTATCCACACCTGGTTAGGTACATATTTTCTTATGAATTATGCTACATTTGTATAACAAAATACTATTTTGAAAGACTAAACGTAGAGGTGAAATCGGAATGCATTGAATACAAAACCATCATCAACATCACCTCAGCGTTTTGTCCCGGTTGCGTCCCAAGCTGTCGTTTCTGATCCGCTTTCCTAACGACTCCTCCACTTCACACAGTCTTGCAAATCAATACAAAACATTTCTGCTAGAATTCCAACTTAAACTCGCCAAAATTAGTGCCAACATTTAACCTAGGGAAGTTACCCAGGTAATTCATACAGCGATCTAATTCAAATTCCTTGGGGAACTGGCACGTACCTTTTAAACGAACCTAATGGAATCCAAGGCTGCTGTACTATTTACATGGTAATAATGAGCTAAATGAAGATTGGTAGCTAGGTGAAGGCCGTGCTTTCCGACTCCTTGTTTCTCGTGAAAAACTTAATTAAAATGAATCTTTTTGGGAGAGCCTTTTTGGACAAAGTTGAAAAAGAAAACGGTTTATGGTGATGTGCTGTTTGCGTATAACCAGTCTCTATCCTTACCTTTTAGGAGAGAAGAACTTTTTTTCTGTAAATTAAGACATTTTGACGTTTTGTAATTTAAAAAATCATGGGAAATTAGGCAGTTAGTATGAGTATGAGTTCGATCCCCACCAGAACGTGTGAAGATTGTTTTAAAGCGTTATTAACTTAATTATACTATACTACATATACATATTTTAAAATTCAAAATAATTCCAACCAGTTTAATTATCTTAAACAGAGCTGTTAACTTAACCCTACTAAAATGGTTAACTTTACTTTACTAATACGTTAACCATAAATGTGACGGGTCCATATCGTTAAATCTTAAACAAGAAAGTAGGCAGTAGACACAGGTAGGAAGTAGGTAGGTAAGTAGTAAAACTTGGATGGTACGTGAAGCGAATTACACACTTCAAGTACGCATAAGGTAAACTCAAAAAGATTAAGGTCGGCTGCTTTAACGAGAAGAGTTATGTCAGTTATCACAGATCATAAAATAAACGGTGACATACCTACTCGTATCCCGGGACGGCGGACATCAAAGGCACGTTCAGTACCATGGAGGCGACCTCTCTCTGAAACGAGTAAATAGGATGTTTTGATAATGCCATACCTGTGTCCTCATTTATAAAATTTAACGGGTAATTCAAATTGCTTTTTGCTTTTGAGTTTTGATCTAGGAGTTACATGTTTTCTAAGCAGTACTATTTGAACATGTAAAGATTTTTTAGCTTTTTAACTGTGTCGGCTCGAAACTTGAAGGTTAAGTTAGTAGCTCATTTGTAAGCAATATCCCACAATCAACAAAAATAATTTTTCACTTATGTACCATTCTTCAGCATTTGATAGAAATACTATAGAACTTGTAATGTGAAATATATTTTATTCAGAAAACAAAAATCAACATGAAATTTTATGTCAAGTGCAAATGTTCAAACGCAAATAGTTTCTGCAATACGACACCTAGCTGGCAAGGATTTTCCACTTTATTGAGGACCACAGCTACATCGGTTCCCACAAAAATTCTCAAGTTTTGTTGCGGTTCCATTTTAAAACGATATTTCCGTTGCCAAATCCTGTATACAGCGATACTGTAAAAGGTATAAGAGACAGCAACGTAGGCTCGGCGATGCAGTGGATTTCGTTTCGTTGAGCCAAGACCCACGGCCCAATAATCTGGAGGCTGCATCTCTCGAAGATATCCAATTTTCAGATATTTTTATTTAGGTACCGTCTTGGTTTACTGGGCTATAGGTAATCATTTGATTTCATTATGAGATAAAGAAATAAAATTTGACTCGTAATCATTTTATTTCTGTGTAAAACTACTGCTATGGCGGGAGTTATTTGTAGCTAGTAAGTTTTATTTGCTTTTTTGTCGTGTTGGGATCGATCGTTGATTTCAGTTGGGATTTTTCAAGAAGTCGTCGAAATATAATAAACATTTTAATAGCATATGACCATAGTTAAAGATTTGTAAACGTTCGTAATTAAGAGTATATCTATTTACGGTGAATGTTCAACGGTACATGAAACAGAGTTACCACCGATTTTAAACTCCAGAAAGCTCCGATTTAACCGAACTGAACCGATAAATTAATTCTGAGCAGTTTCATTTCAACTGAACGAGAATGATTGAATGAATATAGCGTTTATTATATTTACGTACATTGCCCTATGTCGAAAGCTGTCGCTCTGAAGTCTAAAATATACGGGGACTATGACAAGGTTGGTAATAACAATAAAATCCGCATCACAGGAAATATAAATAAGACCTTGAACCTTGCAACACAATGTCCCTATTTACAAATAAGTAAAATGAGTCCTGGTTGAAAACGGATGCTGTCACTTTTATTTGTTACTCATAAAAAAGTGACGGCATTAACATTTAAACCATGAGTAACTTTAGTCTCCCTTTTGAAATTATTGGGAAAACGTTTTCATTTCAAATACCTACAAAATTCACGAGAATACACAGAAATTACTCATAATACCTATTGGTATGAAGTTAATAAACAGATTTTGTACCAACTAATGTAATCAACTTAATTATTAATCAGAATAATCCTATACAGTAGCGCTACCTCATGGTATGGTTGACATCTAAAACTGACATAACGTAAACTGTTGCTCTGTCTCTTTCAAATGCATCACAATGAAGACAGACAAAGCGATAGTTTTCGATAGCGAGGATAGTATTTCAAACACATGGTAAGGCTACTGGTGGGTGATCTAAAACTTGCGGCAATTCTATCACCTTTGCTTACGGTCCTTAAGGTTTTAAAATAACATAGTTCAACAAGAACTTCTGAACTAAAGCATTGAAAAGTTCGATCATAGAAAGAAACCATGAACGCTTTGAAAGTGTCGCCACCAATGAAGGCTCCATTCGCAAGAGAGCGCTATTTGGCATATTCGGTATTAAAAATAAATTACTATGGATTAGGGTTCCTTTGTTTGTTACACAATTTGTTTTCGACCTCGAAATTCAAAATATCTATCGCTGTAAAACTACTACTGACAGCGCTATTGGGATCACTTTTTCAAACGTTTTCAGGTGCTTTCAATATGGAATTGTGTATCTAGAGTTTATATCGATTATTGAAAATCGTAATTTGCCTCTAACTTTATTGTCTTCAGCTTTCAAAATATGTTTCAAACAGAGGTCGGATTTATAATCTCCAATATGCATTAGGCGCGTTGTGATTAAGCCGAATCGCATCATAGTAGCTAGTACGGAGTCAGGGCAATGTATGAGATGATGTGCAAATTCATTAATTGATTGATTTCTATGATGGAGGTCTTTGATCTGCAGTGGGATAGTATATTTGGGACAGTAATATAGGCTAATACTGAACTTTCAAAATAGCAATCTCAACTCATTTCGGCGCCTCGCAAAACGCATGTACTAGGTACACAAATTAATATTTTATTCCTTACCAACGCAACATTGAATAACTAACAACGCATCACAAGATGGCTGGTCTAATAGTAGATATAGGATTAGGGATCTTCAGTCATAACACTAATCCCGTTATCAGTTTAAGCGCCGTTCGCGCCGCCACCGCAGTTCTGCTGATGTAATGACCATCTCCGCCGGATTTATGGCCCGACAGTAAAACCATACTTATTCATACTCTTGTTTACGTTCCTGTATAGGGACTATTGCTCGTAACCGAGTCATAGTGTAAAGTGGATAATATTGAAATGGATACCATGAATCGCCTTACATTGTAGCTTTTGATACATAGTAACACGAGTGATATTTAGCTCTTCACTTTCCTAAAATTAAGCTCAATGAAATCATTCTTCAACCTTACTATTATATTAACACCTTAGTGCAGTTGGTTTAATGGTCCGACTGCCGCATTCAGAGTCGTTACTTAACTTTAATCGTCACTTGAGATAAAAATATTGACAATTATTTTAATGGCCATAAAGACTATCCATAATTAAGATAACAAACATTAATATTAATTGACGGCAGTAATAAGACTTATACGATTCGCTTATTAATCTTCACTTAGCAATAAGAAGTTATATTTTTATTAGTTAGTAATATAAGTTTCATAAAAATAATGTAATTGGTTTTATGTGATAGGTAGCAGACGAATAGACGGATCAACTGATGGTAAACGATTGCCAACGACCACAAATACCAGTGGGGTCGTGCGCTGCCAACTCCTTAAACTCCGTCTCAGCCATGCCGAAGCGTGGCTCTCCCACGGTATAATTACGTGTTTATTATTCATAGTGAAGTTTAATTCATGAAATACGAATAAGCAGAGTTCCATTGTCCAAATGGGCTGAAAACCCCGCAGCAGTTTAAGTTTAAGGCGTGCGTGCTTAATGCTGCTACGAATATATTTCATAGCTCGGTTGAAACAAAATGCACAAAAATGTTGCAGTTTCAAATAAACGGTTCGCATGCTAATGCATTATAACAATAGGGCAGCTGTATCAACTTCTGTTAAAAGGTGCACTCTGCTGTACCGCACGTATATTGTTATCATACCTTTTAGCTACGAGTGGATTCGAATTTTAAATTAATACATTCCCGTATTGTTTCATCGCTTTGGAAATCGTTTAACCGATTTTAGAAAAATGTAGTTTGGTTCTGCGTTATTCGTTTTTCTTTTTAGACTGAGAAGCGCAGTCGATAGTTGTGCGGTCCTAGTTTTTGTACAAAGTAACAGAGCCGTTAAACACGACAACAATTTTATTCATAAATGCAATAATGTAGGTATATATGTTTTATGTGTGAAGAAATTCATTGAACTAGATTATTAATGTAATTATTTATTTATTTATTGATAAAGATTCACCAACAACATGTCAATTTACAGTCATAAAAAAACAGTATAAGGATGCCTTAACTTAGAGATATGCCTATTATAGGTAAATACAGCATTTTTGAAAGTTAAATTTATAAAATTATTTATAAAATTATTAAATTACAGTTTCTGGTGAGATCAAAATAATTTTGTAACATCTTTTTATGTACCACTTTCACGCAAATAAATGATATTCTATTCTAAAAGAGCAATCCAATTTAACTCCTAGTAGCTTATAACGAGTGATAATATACCTGTCGCATGCAAACAAAGATGACACACAGCTCTTATGTAACCGAGGAAAACTCCGATTCAGTCGTAACGTCCGGTTCACACTTCACTTTCAGTATCACATTCAGTAACATTTTGCCTTTTTTTGTTTTGGTCTAAAGAGATTTTCTAGAATGGATAAAGTTACGCCTCATTGAATTCAGTAAGTATCTAATTGATTGTGTAAATTAAAGCAACCTTAACTTACTTTTCCCTCCGCTTCCAGGAGACACGAACACGATTCTCTCGTAAAAGGAAATAAAATGGCGCTATTTGAGCCGTAACAAAAGCTCCAATGCTTGCAATTAATTACAAAATTTTTCGTTTGTGAATTTAAATACATATTTATGGACAAAATGCATCTTTCCAATCATCTATTATTTGATAACCTTTCCAAATAGCATTTTCTCAAGAAATTTTCGGTAGAAATAAGTGGAACGTGGAAAGGGAAAACATTGGCAGCGCACTTGTAACTGTACAGGAGTTCTAAGTGTCCAAGTTTGTTGGTTGTCCTATAAATAAATAAAATAAATAAACAAAGCGAAGTGAGGTATCTAAGCAGTCTCTCTATCAATTCTTCCATCTTCATGTAGGTATATCTTTCAAAGCACAAATAAAAACAAATGTCAACAAAACTAACCGTACACTTTCAAAGAACTTCAAACATATAAGTAGAACAGGGTTTGTTTAAAGTAAGTAAGTTAAGAGGATTAGGAGTCCTCGAATAAAAACGGAACGGGAACAAAAATACCTTAACCTACGTGTTGTGTAGGAAAGTTGGGCAACAACACAAATTGGAAACAAAGTTCAATTTTCACGAAACAAATAACTATTTCCGACTGTACAAGTTAAACACGTTCGACATTGTATTTTACCAGGACAAACAGAAAAACCAAACAATACTAAACAAAAATGTTTTTTCCTCCTATGCATTTTAGTTTGGCATTGTCCTACCTACAATTTGGCGTGGGTATTTTTTAAAACTCTGCACGTACGTACAGGGTGCGCACGATTGCATTTGTGGAGGCATTTTATAAAAATCATTAAATGGTTTAACTATAAGTGCTAATATTTTCATAAGATATTTTTTATACATGCTTAATAAAAAACACGATATAAGTGATATTAAATTATTAACAGAAAAATTACACAAATAAATAATGCTCATGATTATTTTATGAGATAAGGCGATATCTTTTTAAGGTTAAAAGAATTATGATTACATACTTACCTATACATATACAACAAAACATTTTTACAGCAATTTTCTGCGATACACATAAGTGTTTGTAGCGTTGCCCCTGAATAGTCAAATACTGAGAAAAACTATTTGATCGTTTATTTTATCAGTATAAGCTTCATTCATCGAATTTTGCAACACTCAGGTGTTTCCTGTATGTAAAGTATGACAAATATGAAACAGACACAACTGTTCTATATTTTGCTAAACCCGAAAATGACTGAGAATAATAATAACAATAAATTGAGACATACACAAATGCACTAAGTATGTAAAATTGTTTGTGTCCTTTCCAGATTTGCACCTGCACCGAAATGTTACGAATTTCAGACACAATACCACGTGATAAAGCGAGGCTTGCTTCTGAAAGTCAACATTACTTGTGCTAGAGTATTCTATTCATCCTAACACATTTCATATTTAATAATACCATACATTCATGTAGTCAGCCTCTCTCTCTCTCTCTCGTATTTGAAAGAAGAAGAAAAACAAAAAGAAATCCAGAGCAGCATGGTGGGCTATGCAATGAACTATAATTCCCCTCCCGACGCACAAAGTGGTTCTGGGTATTCCGTGATTCTTCATAGGTATTACTAGAATATACAAAACCAAACTAAACAGCTATTTTCTATCGCTTACAATATTGAAATGTTTATTAAACTAAGCTACTTTATTATAAAATCCGCCGCTCGAATGAACTGTGGTTTAAACCGGCGCTATTGAAAGGAAATTATGTCGCAGAAAAATTTCTGCCCGTTTGCTAGTATCAAAATTAGATTCCTTGCGAGCCTTGTACGGGCTTGAATTATATTACTGATCTTATACACGACGAGACGAAGCATCTAAGGATATTGAAAGAAGCACTGCAATATCCGTAGGGAAAATATCCTGTTCAAGTGTAATTTAAAATGTACAGGAAAAGAAAATGTGTTAAAGGGGATTGCATGCTTTAGCAAAACTGATATAATTAGGATTTTGCAAAAAATATATACCCCTTTTATATAGCTTCGATATTAGCGGCCGAAACATAGCTTTCATGGGCGAGTATTGCATTGCAGTTCTTCTAAAGAGAAATGTAAAATAATAATGAATGAATGAATATGCTTTTTATTGCACACAAAACAGAGGTATAAACTTAAAACTAGTTATAACAGGAGTAATGTACAACAAAGGCGGCCTTATCACTATGAGCGATCTCTTCCAGGCAACCTTTGGGTAAAGGATAGTTGATCAAGGTGTAAGGCGGTGCAATGATACAATACTTATATATGTACATAGGTATAAACATTAATACATGCATTAATAATGTCAATCGTAAGATTTTTTTTAAACACCTTATTCATCATAATCGCCTAGGTAGGTAAGTTTAGGCGCGGTCGATCTATATACTTACATAAAACCCTTTTTTATGCTTATTCGAGTAAAACAGCTGTAGGTATTGGTCTGACTGTTGGCAGCAATGTAGATAAAAATTTAAAGTAATGCTTCTTTGGATATAATATCTCATTGTAGGTTACACAAATATCGACACATTTGCTTCTGTAAAGAAATTGTTGATATAGGCACAACCATAGACTTAGAATGCTGCCCTACAACACCCTCTTATAAGTGTCAGTGGTATAAACAGCACTATCAACTATGAAGATTAACCTGGGACCTGGTCTAAGTACGACCATATAACGCTATCTAAATGAGGGTCTAAGCTAAATAAGCCCAACACGTGCTGAGCGCAGGCACATAAGTCAAGAGCGGATGTACAACGAAGCTACATCCATAACTTTCCTCTCATCACGTAGCGAACACTATACTTTGGGTAGGTGCAACTATTAGCAGACTTTTTAAAGCACTCGGCTCATCAAGCGTAGACCCACTTTAACGAATTTTTCATTAGCAAAAAACCGTCCTTGCCCAAAACTTTTAATGGTCAAGTTCAAGACAAATGACTTGAGGAATGTAAAATCACAAATCACATCCACTTTGTTCGTCTAGAACGCGTTAGCGCCGACGTTATTTCTCATAGGAACTTCTTTGGGAGAAAATAGCAGTTATTATGTTCATGCAAGAATTTGCGTGGCTGCGGAGAAATGCTTTTATTGGCTGTTTAGTGCGAACGATTTAATAATGCGGATAGTGGTGCGATTAGTTGACAAATGAATTGTCACCAGCAGAAGATTAAATGCCTCGCTCCTTGTGTACGGATGTGCCGGTTTACGGGGATTGATGGAGATTACGCGCCGCTTCAGGAAACAGTCGGTGTTGGTGTGAAAGTTGGGTGAGGAAAGATACGTAGGTAACTAAGTTTTGTCAAAAATGAAAAATCTTGACAATCTTCTCAGCAGGAGCAGCGCACTTGTGACTCTACTGGTGATGCAGGTGTCTATGGGCGGCGGTAATCGTCATCAGGTGATCCGTCTGCTCGTCTGCCACCTATCACATAAAAAAGGAATGTCTTAGAGTGGAAACCGTGGTTCGGGAGTGTAGGAGAAAGCACGACGCCGTATCTACTATTCCTGAATCATGATCCAAGCTTACCTCGGGCTCTGAAGTGACAACTTTGGATGAATTACACGCTAAAATAAGATGAGTGTGTACGCAGTACGAGGAGGGTACGAAACAAGCTTTACCTACATCAATATTTATTTATTGTTTATTCACAAACATGTAAATGTCGGTATTTCCATAACATACTGCAACGATGCTAAATAAAATTCAATAAAACCACCTACAGTGAATCGATATCAGAGTAACGTAACATCCAATAAAAATATATTGTGTAATTCTCCTGCAATCTGCAATTTACACGGAAACCACTTAACTCTCTCGACTTGTGTAACTTTTTGCTAAAATCTCTATCGGCCATTGGGGAGCTAAAAAGCCGAGATTACAACATTACCCTCAAGCTTCCAATTAGACTTGATTTTAACGAAAAAGCTTTCCTGAAAAACAAATAGCTATCACACTCACTTGCTGTTTCGCTTTAGTATTCTCAATTTCTCTTTGGGTTGGTATAGTACATGTTTAGATGTAGGTGTTTTACATACAAGTTGTATGTACGTAAAAGTCTAGCAATTTAGGAATGTTTGTTTTACACAAACAAGCTTGCGTACATGCACATGGCGTTTGTGTGTTTGCTTGATAGGATTTTTAAAACAAACATTGTGATGAGGTGGTAACATCTGCTTTATAAAAAAACACAAAACAATAAGTGTGTAATGTACCACTTGTATGAATGTATTCCTATGTGCAAACGCTAAGATGATGAGGACTCCTTAAAACACAACTATTAGATACTTAAATGCGATGTTGCGGTAAAATGTTTAGCGTAATATCGCCACACATCTTAATGGAACGGTGTCAGATTCCACTAAAATATGACATACAATTTAATAAGATTGCTTCGTGTTTTTGCGATTGTCAGTATTCCGCGGAGGCGAGATGTGTGCTTCACGTGAATCAGGAGTGAATTCGACGGAATTCCCTACGAAAATTCCCAAACGAGATCAGAATATCAATTGCTTTTCTACCCAATTTTCCTGTAAATTGCTACGGAATATTGTACCGTGAAATATCTAATATTTGCATAACGCCACGCGCTTTCGAATAAAAAAAATAAAAGTGAAAGTGAACCCTGTAACAGGTGTCATTGATTTGGTTAGCTTAGTTTCGTGAATGTTTTTACTTTCCAACCATATTGGCAATTTGGTAAAATATCGTTTAATAAAACTTATCCACAATTTGGAGAATCAGTGGTTGAATGGAATCCATAGGTACTTACCTACGCCGATATTGTTTGAGGTAATAAAATAAAAAATCCATCCTAATAAATTCATAGACACAACAACTGAAAATATTTTCAAACAGTTGCTGTATCTATCAAAGTAAACGTAGGTACTTATATGCCTACCAACAAAGTTCCAAGTAGAACTGTAATGTTTAATTCAAATATAACGATAACTCCTAGGATAAACATAAATTATATACGTTATCTTCCCGTAAAGATACTAGTATTTTTCGTAAAAACAAATAAGACAATTGTATACTCCTACTTGATTTCATCAATAATATCTACTTGGGGTCATGGATAATAATTCACTATAGCATGTTTTTGTATACCTACTGGCTGATATTTGACGGCCTCGATGGCGCAGTGGCTAAGGTGTTCGCCCGAAGCGCGAAAAGCTCCCGGTCCCGGGTTCGATTCCCGGTCAAGTCAATTTAGGAAACTGCATTTTTTTATATAGGATAGGGGCAGACGTGCAGACGGATCACCTGATGTTAAGCGATTACCGTCGCCCATGAACACCTGCAACTACCAGGGGCTTCACAGGTGCGCTGCCGGCCTTTTAGAGAGAGATATGCCCATTTCTTGAAGGTTTGTATTTTCTAAGTTTTCTTGGGTCTAGGCGTTCTGGGTTGACGCCCCCAGTTAATTATCGTCACTTGGTACTCATAATACAGGGGTTGTACTAGTTTGAGAACAGGTTGATTGGTGTGATTGTCTGGCGCTCTTCTTATATAAAATAAACGAAAAGCTGGAATTGGTACTCCTAAAAATTCTTGTTAAGTATAACGACTAAATGTAAATAGTCCTTCAAAATTATACTTTTTAGGTGACAGATGGCAAACAGTAGCATTACCATGAGTTGGAAATACTATCCTCGCTATCGAAAACTATCGCTTTTCCCTTCATTGTGATGCATTTGAAAGAGCAAGCATGTTTACGTTATGTCAGTTTAGTTAAACGATAAACGATTGCCCCGCTCATAACACTGCACTCCAGTTGAGTCAAATCCACTGCAACTGTTAATCCCCTTTCCCTCTATAACTGGGTTTCTGGCCTTACATCAATTTAATATCAGCTTCTCAATTTTGAGATCAGCTAAATGGGTCTACAATTAAAATAAATGCAGTTGATTGTGCAATGGAGCTGAAAGAACATTAAAATGCCTGTTCATAGCGTCGGCATAATAAGAGCCTCGCGGGTGTTAATCGCACTTCCTAGAGTTCGCTCTCGGGCTGCTATTACGTGTCTGAGAGTTAAAAATTACAACCCAGTATAGCTTAGAACGTAACGCCAAAAGTTTCCGGAGCGTTTTGCTTAGAATAGTCATGATAACTAGATGCAACCTTATGTAGTTGTGATAATACTAACTACATAGTAATGAATTCGCACCGCCAAGGCAGCACTATCACAAATATACAAGAGAAACTTTCAAAGATTTATCAACACAGATCAAGAGATAATGGCACGAGACCCGAGTTGTACCGTAATTAATACGTTAACTCAGTACTTTACTTTCCAGATAGAATTTTTGCAACAATCATTAGAGTACTTAGATATTTGGACAAAAACGGGTTTTTACTTGAAAATACCCATATCGAGTCAAAAAGCGATTTTTGTACCTAAATCAAGCGTCACAAAGGTACATTTGCACAAACCTAGCCGTTTTAACTTAATATCTCCGTTATTTTATATTTTGACTCTATCAAAATTAATTGAGTTACATTAAATAATACCCCTCCAACCGATATTTGGCTACGGCGGGTCACAGAATATGTACCTACATAATAGTACAAGTTGCACTATAGTGTTCAAATGTGTGCGCAAACACAGGTGCACTCTCTTTGCCCTTTAACTTGATGTTACTCATCATGGCACAAGGGATAGGGTCGACGAACTTTCCGGTGTACCAGCACTAGTTGATAATCACTTGCACACGCACCGGGGTGGGCAAAGCTAATGTGCTCACGCGTAGAGCAATGCAAACGCCAGCTAACTGGATTACTGCTCGCCGTACCTAATTTAGTACATGTTTGTTTACATGATGACATCAAAACCTTTTTTTATGTAATAGGTGCCAGAAGAGCAGACGGATCACCTGGTGGTAAGCGCCCATAAACACCTGCAACACCAGTAGAGTCACAAGTGCGGTGCCAACCTTTAACCTCATTTACCTCCATTTGGCCCTCCGGTACTCTCATTCTCTCGCCAAACACAGCGCAGGCGTTGCTTCTACCACTCCGGTCGAGCCGTCTCATTCATGCCGAAGCGTGGCTATTGAGTAAGTAAGAATAGCCTAACTAGTATAATTAAAGTATTACATCCGTAAGTTAGGTTAGGTTCTTCAACTACTTCTTGCTTTACGAACCGGTTGGTGTCTAGTCTACGGTTTGAAAGCAATAAGTGACATTGATTGAATAAAGTCATAAAAGACTTACAAATCTATTGATCATAAACTTACGATCTGTCTTTTGTTATTGATACCTAAAAGTGTCCTCTTCACCTATATATTGAGAATCTTTTACGGTTCGCCATTCGGATTCCGTCTGAAATTGTTGGTTTATGGCAAGTGTACATGCAAACCAACTGACATTATGGGTTCATCACATCAAAACTGTAAACCTACCAGCTAAAGTCGGAAATAATGCGGTTCAGAGTCAATTTCACTCAGAGGCCTTCACTATAAACGTTGGTTAAATATAGAAACCAGTCATTATGAGCTATATTTGAACTCAAGCAGTCTATTAATAGAGTCCTTCCTCTAATACTCTTGTACTATAATATTCTTGCGAGAGAACTTAAGAGGGATTATTAGGTACTAGGTATGCCTATCCGTACTTTAGGATAACCTATCATCCTAGAGAAAGAAGAAGGTACTAGGCAGCGCGGGAGATCAGCCACGCGATGGACTGAATAAATTAGGTCTGCCATTGGGGACTCAGTCAACTAATGCAGCTGGACGACTTCGAGTAGGCAGCGGTGGTGGAATCTAGAGACGCAAAATTAGATAATCAGAAATTCAATACTAATTAATGGAGATCGCGCCAGAACTGTCTGAATCATTTTGACGCCATTCAGTTCTACTAGAGACACGAACAATAAGATTTGGTTTTTAATAATTCATTACTTTCTTTTTTTTATTATAGCAAACAAACGAGCAGTCGGCTCACCTGATGGTAAGTGATCATCGCTGCCCATGGACATCTGCAATACCTGAGGCATCACAAATTCGTAACACATTCCGGTGTTTCCATAGATCACACGACCTTTGGCGTAAGAGGCAGAGTATAGAGCCTGGCCCGTTAGTGCTTTCAGTAGTGATCAAAACCACCATTGGGCCAGTAATTTGTTAATGCAACCTATAGTAAACGCCTCAAACCAAAGGCACTGAGGGCACAGATAATACCTGTCCAAACGTTTGCTCACAAAGTAGATACTACCAATGAAGTCACGCCAACGGCGAACAGAAATTTTCAATTTGCTTTGATAGCAACCATAAATACATTGACAGTCAATTTGGGAGCGATCCTTCTTCTTTTTGCTTGGCGGCGACAATGTATGAAATTAATTTTCTCCCCGCATAAATATGTCACACGTCGAAATTGAGTATTCATCATATGTAAAATAGATTATTTTTTCCTTAAAAGGACGGAGATATTCCTAATGAAGCATTTCATACCTATAAAACGTAAGAGGCTTTTTTGAACCAACAGAAAAACCAGATTTTTTTATGCTAGGGGCACAAGCTTTTCTTTTCGATCATATAAATTTTATCCTGATCTATATCTAACACTTTTAGCGCGTTAACGCCCATGAAGGCTTCACTCACAAAAGAACTCTAATCGGCAATTACTATTGATTAGGATCGAATATAAAAAGTAGTTACGACATTTTCGGATTTCAAAATTAGCGTTGTGAATAGTTTAGCTGTAACTAAACTATTGACAACGCTTTTGGTATTACTTTTTCAAACGCTTTCAGTGTGGAGTAGCGAAACTAGAGATTGTAGAGTAGCGAAACTGTGACGATTTAGGCGACAAAAGAGGAAGCGGTCAACTGGTATGTAATCACCGCCGCCCATCAACATCTCCAACATCTTAGAGGTCGCTGATGCGTTGCCTGCCTTTTAGAAAGGACTTCGCTCTTATTTCGAAGGTCCGTAAGTGGTAGTTATCGCGAAATACTGCTGCCAAATCATTCCTGAAAACTAAGATGTACGTGGTAGAGAGTAAAGATTTTTTTTTGCAGAAAGTAAAGAGGATTTTTTGTCTACCCTACATTGTCTCACTGATGGGCAAAGAAAGGAGTTAAAGATTTTTTATATATGTCATGTCATGACTAAAAAATATCTTTACTACTTACACATCCATTAAATTATTATGAGTTTTCCCTGTAGCAAATACAAATGTTTCCTGTGTTTGTAATAAGATAGTGGAAGCGACCCTTCTCACCACCGGTAAGCCGATTTGCTTTCATATTTTTTTCTGTGGCACAAATACAAACGATACATTTTTCTTTTAATCTTAATAACGGAGCTCTTTCTCTGCGGGACAATTATAAAATGTAGGTAAGTACTGTTTCCATATTAGATAAGTTTCTTTTATAAAAGCCCGCGCTTCAAAATTAAATTTTTCGATTTGTCTTGTTAAACAAAATTAAAAACCATTTTCTCGTTCAGATTTAATTTATTAAATAATCTTTCATTTAGTAAATTAAATTTGAACGAGAAATTAAGGAGGCTTTATTAAGAAATCAGCTATGGCTTTGGACGCTACCAGGAAAAAGCTAAGGGCGGATCCAGGGTCAGGGATGATTACCCATTTTTTAACGGTCAAATATCATATAGTTACTACACAGCATGGGGTAACCCATGATTAGGGTAAGCCCTCAGCATTAGGTTCTTTGTAGGCAACGAACCCGTAACGAACGAATATACTTACCTGTCGCATCCAAACAAATGGGACGCGTAACGCGTGTGATAGGAACGGGGATAAATCGTTCGTAAACACCGTTTGGTTGTAGGCTCTCTTGATCCCTCCTTGCTAAGTTGCGAACAGGGACACGGGCAGATAACACTCCTGTAAATATTTGTATTTCATTGTTCACTTTTGTAAATATTGTTTTTTTATTTACAGGTATATCTGGTATGCACGTTATGTGTAAGAGCGCTTTCACATTTAAGCGACTTTAGCAGCGCATACGTTTAGCGTCAGTTGCGCTACAGATATTTTCATACTAACTATAAACGGCAGCTCGACAGCGCTTACAATATTATATTAGTATAAAAATATCAGCAACGATACTGTCACGCGTTTTTCGCGCTGCTAAAGTCGCTTAAAAATAAAAGCGCTTTTAATCTGATTATTGCAGCATTGATGCCATTATTACGTCAATAAAAGTAAATAGACTTAAAATATTAAACAAATGTGGACTTAATTAAGCCAATTTATGAAGAAGTATGTATGTACCTATTTCTATACTTCAGTAATCTAAAATTGAAAACATGTTAAATAACTAATTTCATTGAGATCTCCATAAAACATTTTCGCCCGGCTCTCTCCCTCGAACAACTTTCAATTTTATAAGCAAACAATTTGGTTTAATAATGTTGTCACTCGCGAATTGGGATCGATATTATGGTAATTCGCTGCAAACTGCGCGGTCGTGACTAAAATAATGTTTATTTTATTTCTTATTCATATCACCATTGGGCTGAACATCGAATAAATGGGCTAATAGAAAATCAATTGCACGAAGTAAACGTGTCTACAATTGCGCTGTTAATACCACTTGAAAGGTTCAAAGAAACTTCAACTTTATGACCCGCCAATTAGTGTCAGTCAATTTCTGCCACGTTCAATTTATGTCTTTTAGGGTTCCGTGGCCAAATGGCATAAAACGATACCCATATTGATTCGTCATAGTCTGTCTGTCTATCTATCTATCCGTATGTCACAGCCATTTTTTTCCGAAACTATAAGAGCTATAAGCATACATAGAAGTATTTTATGATCCCCATTAATACTTTCATAAAGAAATAAAAAAAATAGTGAACTCTTGGGGTTCCCCATACCTAGAACTGAAACTCAATATTTTTCATCCAACTCATACGTGTGGGATATCTATGGACTTATCCATAAATATCCCATCATTCATAATCACCATTTCTAAAATGATATTGAGGTTTCAAAAAAAATTATTTCTAAACTGGATAAAAAAAACACCAAACTGGGAGACATCTAAAATAAGAGAAAAATAAAACTAAAAAAAAAGGAATATCACCCATAAACACTACCAACGAAAACTGGTTTGAAAGACATCTAGTAATAGTTTTTTTAATAGGTACCTCAAATCGGAGTTCACCATTAAAATTACATTCTATGAACTCAAATACAAAAATAAAAGATTTGTCTTGCTTTGGAACTCTTCATGGGCGAGTCCGATTCACACTAGGCCGATTTTTTATTCTGCTTTCAGTATTTGATTGAAATTTCATGGAAGGGGATCGATATATACAATCTGACTACCTACCTTTTTTCATTGAGAATATATTTTAAGAATATAAGATCCTATATTTTCTTTTAAATAGTTAACGTTTAATAGCGACGATAATTTCCGCAAATTCACTTATCTCCTGTAGGTAAAAGGTGTAAGTAGAACAGTAAACACTCTATAATAAGACGCAATCACAATCACATAATAAATATAGAAAACAGATTTACGAATCGGAACACACCATGAGGATCAGAGACCTTTTTTTGAATAGCTTCATGTTTTTAATTCTTATTTTCCTTTATGAGCTCATAATAATCTTACCGAAGCGGATTATACTAATACACTAATGGGTATTTGGTGAATAACGCGATGAAGCTGCGCTTTTGAAACAGCATTTCGTATCTCTACATTCGCTAAGAATTTAATATTGTCAGTTTAGTCTACCTTTGAGTGCAATTTGCTATTTCATTGAAGAGACAATGTTGCTCAGTGTCGGTGCAGTAAGGTGCTAACGCGGCCGGTCCGCCCGCGCGATGAATGCCCAAGTCTCCTTGACTCCGACACTGCCCACTGCAATATGCACTTCATGTCCTCTACACAGCGTTTGTAGCCGTGCTTGTTGATCTTCGGACCTTATTGGGGCAACTGCCAATTGTAAGTGAAGTGATAGTGCCAGTCTGTTCCTTTACAGGTTTGCAGTATCGATCTTTTGAAATGGAAGTGCATTTTGATGCTATTTGCGATGGCAACTTTATAATTTACTTGATTTTCTTGGGACATAATAAATGTATTGCACAGTGTTAAACAATATATTTGGTCAGGGAAATTGATTGCTTTAAATATCATCAAAATATGTTAAGTAAGAAGAAACTTATTTGTGGGAGAGCCACGCTTCGGCATGAATGGGCCGGCTCGACCGGAGTGATACCACTGCCTCACAGAAAACCAGCGTGAAGCAGCCCCTGTGCTGTGTTTCGCCGAGTGAGTGAGGGTACCGGAGGCCCACCCGGGGAGGGGAAGGGGATTAAAGGTTGGCAGCGCACGTGTAACTCCACTGGTGTTGCAAGTGTCCATGGGCGGCGGCAATTGCTTATCATCAGGTGATCCGCGTGCTCGTTTTCTACCTATCACAAAAAAAAAAAACAAATAGGCTGCAAATAAATGATTTTGAGTTGTATGGTTTCTGTCTTAGATGGAGGCTCTTTTTATCGAAAGCCAAGGCTTACTTTGGCGCCAGCTTAGTTAGATAGGTTAGTTGTGATTTTTACCCGTTATCAAAATAATATTTCATCATCAGCCTGTTCTCTGCTGTCTATGTGTATTTATTTATGTATTTAAAAATTCAATAATCTCTTCAACTCTTCAATAATAAGTAATATGGTCTGTACAGTTTATCATAATCTTTTAATAACTTTAAGAATGAGGAGCATGCAAGTGATTTCCTCAAAATTCCCGGAGATATTTTTATGCTCCCCGGAGTTCCGGTTAGGACGCCGTCAGGGTAAGCGGACCGGGAACTATTTATGATTTAATAACATTGTTCCGACAAGAACCTCTGGCCTAGGCCAACTTTAGTTGTTCCAGACTGTAATTGATTTGTACTAGACGAGGGAAATCATATAACAGCAGACTGCAAAATTAAAAAAAAAGATTGAAGTAGGCACATAATATTGCTTAATAATTTATGTATTAAATTATAAATTTATATATTCAGGTACATAATAGTTAGTGCTTGTATTTTCCTTTTCACTATTCGATTGCCCGGCCTACCCCTTATTACTATCAAAAGTTCTTTACCTGAAGGTTATCTGATAGATATAGGTACATGTTTTTCATGCCAAGTTTTGTTTTTGGTTCAATTATGTGTATCTATCTATCCATACAATGATTATGGCCGAAACTCACAACGGCTACAGCTTGCCACATCTTTTCTCACCAACAGTCACGTACTTATTCCCGAACTATCGCTCGTAATGTAAGTACCTTATCTGTTGAACAAGTTATCATTTCCTGATATTAATATAATTGCTAGCATGTCGTATACATTCCATAAATTCAGGTCAGGCCACAGACATTCATCAGACATAGTTATGAGTCAATTAAATTCCATAACATAATTGCTCGGGACAAGCCCGGCGGGCGTTATTAAGCTGAGCATAGTGCATGTTGCAGCTCTCAGGGGATCCAATCGCCAAAGGACATCACACGTGATTGCGCGATACTGGCGCACGTTTGAGACAGTTGGCAATATCTTATGCTACCTACCCTGCTACGGGCTGCTACCGCAGACTTGCCGTTCGGAACCAATTTCGCCGGCCAATCAGGTAAATCATGTAGGTAAGCTTTCAGATTTTGTGATACCTTATTAATATATTGGTTGAAAATGACGTCTTTTGGGTGGTCGTGGAGTAGTGGCGGGTATTCAAGCGCCTATACCTCTTTGTCTTTTTTAGGGCTTCCCTTACAACTGAAAGCATCTTTTAATTCGCTTATGAGATTCAAATAACTGTATGTACATATATTTTGACCTTTGTTGGATTGTTGCCGGTACTTGGTACATAATATAGTATTTATTATTCTAATTAAAATGTGTAAGGATGAGATCACTAATAGGGTTGGTTCATTATTTCCATTTTAATTGAAAGATCAAAATACTTAGGTACGAGTTTTTTTACTTTCTACAATTTCTACTTTTTTTACTTTTTACAACTCACTCAGGTTCTTAATGGGTAATTAGATACTATCTTTAAAATAGAAAATGGTAACCGAGAGTTAAAATGGTATGATCCTACTTTCTCAAACGTCTCTATGAAACAAAGAAGTAGGTACATTTAAATATACACTGTTTTGTTTACATAATATTATAAACATTATGAACCAAGTGATTATTTCGGGCATTATTACTAGGCCCAGCTGGGCAAATTTGATAATAAAGCTAAATTTGACGTGGTACCGGAATTCGGAAGGAAGCCCGCGAGACACGGTTTTGTTGTAACATTATTGTTTGATTTTTATTTAATTATACAAATCTAAAACCCTAATATTGTATGCTATTTAACGTGCCTAAACTGGTATAAAACAACTTGTACAGGTTAACATTACCATCTGCAACTACCATATTCAAAAAGAAGTACTACCTAAGAATTTTGTTTTGTCTACGGTACCTACAACTTTAAAGTATCTCATTACTCATGTCGGTAAAAGCATTTTTAAGCAGCTAACAACTTCTTCAAAGCGCATTCGTTTGCACGGATGGATTCAAATATCTCTAAAAGACACGTAGTCACTCCACACAATACAGACGGATGCCCCACAAGGCGATAGGACATAAGAATGTGAGGCGATACTAGTCTCATCAGCTCGTTAAGCCACAAAGGATACTGATTCTCTGTGTGACACTAAGCCCGAACAAAAAATAAGCTTAAAATCGCTTGCGACGGTTCCGTCCGTTGGCGTGTGAACTTTTCGAGAATTTAGAAAATAGAAACATTTTGAAGCTTTTTGATGTCACGAGTATCACAAGTAGGAAATAAAAGTAGTGTAAAGTATAAAGTATCAGCCTATATACTGTCCCACTGCAGGGCAAAGGCCTCCATCATAGAAATCAAGTTATCGCTACTATGATGGGATTAGGCTTAATCACCACGATTGCCTAATGCGGATTGGTGATCACAAACCCGAGCTATGTTTGAAAAAATCGAAAACATACTTTTGCTCGACCCGGGAATCGAACCCGGGACCCCGAGATCACGGCCCGGTACTTAAACCACTAGACCAAAACGGGGCGTTAAGAAGTAGAGTAAGGTACCTTTAATAGCAATAAGTTTACAACAAACTTACTCACTTCCAATACTATTATAAACTGACGATTTTGACTATTGTTATTCATTTTTATCTTAAAGCGGGACCCGGGTTCGTCGCATGGGAGTGGGGTATGGAGTCCTCGAATTGAAAAACGGGACATTTTTCCACAATACGGGACAGTTTTGTATCCAGCGCTTTGTTTCGAGACAACGGAACTGGTGACCGAAAAACGGGACGTATGGTCCGTATCGGTACGGAGTTTACACTACTAACCCAATGTAACTTTGTGTGATAGGTGGCAGACTACATTAGGAGTAATAGCAAGGGACAGCTGCTACCTATAAACATCCGCAAGACCAGTGAAGTCAAAAGTGTGCTACTCACCTTTCCCCATTTGCCCCCAATTAGGACTCCGGACCTACTCCCACTCATTCGCCGAAACAGGGCATGTACTGCTTCACGCCGATAATCCGTTATATTGATACAATTTTGTTTTTGTTATGAATGGTAAAAACTTACTTAGAATTTAATGATAAAAACAGAAATGTAGCCCTTAGCATTTCAGAGATTGAAATTTTTATCCTGCAAATAATTGATTTATTTCTTTTACAGTTCCACTTGCAACAGAAGGCAGCTGTTTACTTCCGTACGTGTTGACTTTATTGCCACATTTGTCGGTATCGCTGGCTCGTTTTGGCGTTAGTTCGTGACGCCCAAATCCCGGTTATACGTAAACACGTTATCTTCCCGAAGTTGGGTAATAAAGAGAAATGCGGGAACTTGATACTCGGTCCCGAAATTAAAATCCAGTGCGGCATGCAACACCACCTAGATTTATTGAGTGTACCTCCACGTACGGACGATAAATCTGGCAGCCTTAGCAGCTCAACGTAAAGTGGCCGACACGCTCCACTATCATGACTTATGGACACGTGGCGACTTCACGTGGTTTTTGTCAAAGCGATGTTACCGGCTTCGTCACTATTAATCTCTTTCTTCGAAACAACTGGCTACTCCGTGTGGATGAAAGATCTACTATACGAATCCCGGGAGATTCGTGACTTGAAAGCAAAGATACCTTAGGCGCTGCGCAGTTTTTACTCTCGCTGAAGCGTTGAGAATATTGGTTTTAACAGATGAGTTCTTTCTTTTTAACTTAACATTCCATACTAATATTATAAATGCGAAAGTAACTCTGTCTGTCTGTCTGCTACTCTTTCACGCCAAAACTACTCAACGGATTTAAATGAAATTTGGTATACAGATAATCTAGACCCTGAGAAAGGACATAGGCTACTTTTTATTGCGAAAAGGGGGTTGTAAGGGGTTGAAAGGGGGGTAAAAAGTTACTTTTCCACGCGGACGGAGTCGCGGGCGGCCGCTAGTGTAAAATATGTGCAACACAACACTTCATTTCTTTCATAGAATAAAGCGCTTTTTAATACACCTTATACACTGTTAAGTTTTACTCATGAGAATTCCAAAGTCCTCATAATGGGTAGGTAACACGAAAAATAGCCCCTTTAGCGTGTTAGATCTCCAAAATAAGCAAAATCTGCTGTTCCATAAAAATATTCACCAGGCAATAATGTATAGAACAGCTGATTTTTATTATGATGGACTAACATGCTAAAAGGATTTAATTCGTGTTAGCTAATATGAGGCCTTCGGTATTAAAACGACTTAATTTAACGGTGTATATTTTTAACAATATAGAGAAATAATAGTAATAAGTACCAATCCAATTGGTAGCGGATATCGTTGATCAGCCATGTATTATTACATTAGGCAAGATATAAGTACAATACTTGTATTAACGTCGTAAAAAGCCTTTTAAAAGGCATAAACCAATTGATTTTCCATTGTGTCTGCTGTCTGGGCTTTACAACGTTAAAATAATAATAATAATAAATAGTTTATTTCAGACAAAGTCCATATTACAGCGAGGTTACAAAGCATAAAATTATTAACTCTAAGTGAACTCTTTATTCTTTTCCCCTCACTCCTTAAATAAGACTCAGATTAATTAAATTTTTAGCCCGATTGGGAATAGAACAAGGAACCTCAAGCGAAGTATTTACGTCAAATTACGCCTTACTGAGCCACCGAGACAGTCAAAAACAAAAGGCACCGTACGCTCGCGTTTATTTATAGTAGATACAATACAATAAAATATTCCAGACCGCTGCCTTAGGGGATTACACCCCCAAGGCTGGTTGTATTAAATCTTGGAAAATGAGTTTTATCGCAATTGAGTTTACCAACGTCTTATTCAATATTCCAGTTTTAAAAGAGAAAAAAATTACTGAGCGTACTTTGGGTAGATGGCCGGACATCAGAGCTCTGGTAATGAAAATGAGTTGAGCGATGATGTTATAATTAAGGCTACGACAATCTTTGGCAATCGAGCTCCCTAACTGATTAAAAATAAAAATAAAATCACTAGATTTTCTTCTAGAGAACCGAAAAAATCTAGCATTTTCTATCTATCCCATTGAAAATTGGCTTGCCCTTGACTTTATACCGAAGCTTAGAGTTGAGAAGAAACCTACGATGAGGCGATATTACCCAGTTAGATGTAGTACTTATATTCTATCTTTAAAAAAAAATGTTGTACTTTGAGACCAAAGTGGGAATCAAACCCGGGACCTCAAGCACAGCCGTCACTCAAAAGTTACTGTGCCATTGAGGCAGGAGAACTGTGAATATGTATGTATATTTTTGGCTCAATAAGCAACAACGATGGATTAGTCTAGAGTTGTATGTTTATGTCACTCCACGTCTCTGAGCAAGTGTAATGATACTCGTACAACAAAAACGTGACCACACATTAATCGACTTTGTAAAAATATTTGAACTTATGAATGTGGATGTACACCTACAAGTATACGATATCTTTAGTGATTATTGAGGTCTTTGTTTGTTTATACATAAATTTATAAAAACTTATAATTAACCTTTTAAGTAAGTACACATTAAAGGCAAGCTAAAGACGATAATAATGGTTGCAAGGACTACTATATGTTGCAAAATGTCTATCATAGACATGTGCCACTTGCTAGACTGTTGACCTTAAACTTTAGTCAATGGACTAATCAGGAAAGCCTAGGAATCTGTGGACTAAAATGAAGGAGGGTTACGTTCAGCAGTGGCACGGCTCCTCATTGATTGATTTAATGATTTCACTAATCGAATTAATCGTATATTCAAATCTGTTTAGCTATGCATAGCAGTAGTTTCAGCTTCTATTATATCCTCTCATTCTTTGTTTTAGATGCGGTCCGTATTTGGCAAAATTCAATTTACTTTTCGACACGTTACAAAAGAGATTCCAATTTACTTCCAAATTGAATAAGGATTTACGTCCTCTCTGGACCAAATCAACCAAATCACATTCAACAGAGGTTTAAGCTTATGCATGGCTCTTATATTGAATACAAATAAAACATTGTTGGTTTCCAGTGAAACATCGCGTGGGTGTCTGGACTCTGAGTCAAATCGTTTTATATTTACCAGCATTACCTAAGACTATTGAAAAACTAAATAGCAAGAGTCAGCTAAGTTTACAGACACCACCACAAAATGGGTCAGTACAATCTGTGAAAGAGTATTATAATTTCTGAATTGGTGTAATACACAAACCCAAAAGTCGAAAATATCGGATATCGGTAGGAACCAAACGTGAAGATATTTTTGTACAAAACGTTACGTAAGCAATGGTCTGTATTTTCTTGAATTTACAGGCCTCGTCCTCTTAAAAGCGGATTAATCCCATTTCAGACCTAAACCATTTCGTGACATTTATAATATTTCATTTTCACACCGCAATCATTTTCTTAGTACCCACTCAAGTTACGTAAATCACAACCAAGCGATCTAACGCTAATTTATTCATAAATACAAACAATTTAACAATACAGTTTCCGAATAGCATAATTCCTTATTCATTTCGGTGCGTGAAATTAATTTTTGATGCCGGCTTAGTGCCAAGTTGTAACGGCAGTTGAATAGAAATTACGCGTAGACCGGGAGCGGTAGGATACGTCGGGAGAGTCATCAACAACGTTGCTAACGATATTTGGATTGGTTACGCCTAGTTTAATTTGCTAACCGTTGTCAGATTGAAACAATACAATCACTACATATTACATTCTATCATCCGGCAATTAGTAGGTAGTGTAGGTACCTACCTACTAATAGATGCTGAGACTTGCGGTTATCAATGTTGTAAAGTAGGAATGTTATCGAGTTATATTTTGTTTCGTCTGAGACCCATAACGTAAGTGCTTAAGCTATTTGTATTAGAAACAGATCGATATATTATGCGATTGTCGGGCAGTCACGGCTACCTGATCACTTAAGGATCAGACAGAATTTCCAATTCGTATAGTACAATGGCGAAGTACAGGTAAACAGTCAAATACCTTATTTGGAATGAAAGGCAGTTCAAAGGCAACTGTTTTTAATTACGCCTAAAAAGATATAAAACCAAAAGCAATCAACTATAATAAGATATTATGAGGTTTGTTGCTGGTCGCCAACAAAGAGAGATTTTATCCTAAAAGTAATCAAATTGATGAGTTACTCACTTTTTCTAAAGTACCTGCCTAGTTTTCTGCTGTATAATTTATGTGCTGTAGATCGACATATCAATAAATTGCAAACAAGAAAACATAATGTGAGAATTTTATTTCTTATCCACCGAGTTACTCGTGTTATGGAAGTCGAAACTAAGTCGAATGTAATGGCGAAACTACGTTGAAGCAGCTGCGTTGCGTGCCATGTTAAATGTCAGAACCATGCATCCCCAAACTTGCAAGGTATGCAAGGGACGGTCTGCCTGCAATAACACGCCACTACCACAGTAAAAAGATGCCAGTGCGAAGACAAACATTTGTTTTCTGTTACTTGAATGTCTTTCGCCTATTGCTGTTTTCAAAAAGAACACAAAGGGATTACAAGATGAATATAGGCTCTTTAATATTATTGTAGGCGCAATCGTGTCAAAAACTATGAGATCCTCAGGAGACTAAGGTCGTGGATATAGGTCAAAGTATTGCGTAGCTCAAGTGGCAATGAGCAGGGCACATTGGGATGTAAGTTCGTTGTAAGTCCACGCTTGACATCCGAACAGAGCGGCTCGGCTTTGCTCTACTCCTCTTTTTCTCTTCTAGCATAGACCGTCCATTAGGTAGGTTCAAAGCGAGAATTGTCGTACAGTCTCCATCCTAATTTCTACCTCAGTTGACCTTTGTAGTATTAGGTACTTCGATTGTACCACTGTCAATATTAACTCTGTGCCACTACTGTCCTTAGGCAACAAGTTACACGTCTGCGATACTGGTTGGCGACTGTAGAGTTTCGTGGCAACTTCACTTAGGAACAACTTTAGAGATCATGCTTACTGTACTTAATTTAACACATATTGAACGAGCTGAAGGAGGAAAACAAAAATATAATGCCTTAGGTACTTTTTCTTTGGGTGCCTCTTCATCTTGAAGGTTGGCCGCCGGTTTCTTGAACTTCTCTTTACCTATCTTTGGCGAAATTAAAGAGTTGATCCACGCTCGTAATTCCGATGCGTATATTCCGTAACCAAGATTTTTTTTCCGTCCAGGATGCCTCTTCCCATCATTATTACTTTATAAGTGACCGACATATTCATTTTTTTTTATGGTCTGCATTAATTTCCGGGATTACCCGACGCGCTGAGTACAATTTTGTTGCGGACTCTACGTACCCAACCAATGCGGAGCATACGACGGTAACACCACATCTCAAAAGCTTCTAAGCGCCTTATGGTCTTATCTTTTAAAGTCCATGCTTCACATCCATATAGGACTACTGGCCGAATATAACAGAAGAGGATTCTGACCCGAAGCTTTATTTGCATTTGCCGACAGCACAATACACTTCTCATTCTGTGGAATGATGCTCGGGAAATCTCTAACCGGGTCTTAATTTCTTGATTAGATTAGATCTTGATCTTAGGTACTCGTACATAGCAAAACTTATTCACCCCAGATCTGGTAATTATCTACGCACAAAACATTATC
The DNA here is from genome assembly GCA_014851415.1 of Cnaphalocrocis medinalis. Classification (NCBI taxonomy): domain Eukaryota; kingdom Metazoa; phylum Arthropoda; class Insecta; order Lepidoptera; family Crambidae; genus Cnaphalocrocis; species Cnaphalocrocis medinalis. The sequence continues at coordinate 6,593,259 of CM026275.1, read as the reverse complement.
GTTCATAGATGAAGGTGCTATTGAAACGCATTCTTATTCACATCTCTAGAGAGTATAGTAAGAAATCAAATCTCCATTTTATACGTAATTTATGAAACACTTGACTGAAGCATATTAGTGAAAGTAGCACGTACCGACGTATTTCGGTTAAAGATAATCCCAATTTCCAATATCCCATCAATTTCAGTAAGGAAGAGTCATCGATAATTGAAATATTGCTTCCAAAACAGGTCGTTAAGAGTGCCCGCGTCTTCGTAGTCTTTGTAAACAAGAAAATTAAACGAGATTAAGTGCTTTATATTTACGAGGTAAGACGCTACTCCTTATTAAGGAGAATACAATTACGCAGTCCCAGCAATTTAAGAAGATCTAGTACCGTTTAATTGCTGCAGCATAAATTGTCTTTTGAACAGATAATTTCTTGGTACTCGTTTTATAGGCTCCCGTGAAATTTATAACACTTTAACAGCGTTGTACGATCCCATTAAATGTGTATCAAACGGCGTGTGCCAAGACGGCAGACTTTAAAGAAATTTATTTCAATCCAAAAATCACCTCAGCATCTATAACATCGGAAACGGTAGGGATAATCACATCATCCCCACACAGTCAAAAATATTTAAATCAGAGGATTTATTCTCATGATTTAACGAATAAATCCGAAGATAATTGGTATATTTAGTAGAATAAATTCCAAACAATATTGGATCATTTAAGAACGAATGCTTTTCAGATACGAAATTATATTTAAACCTGCCGAGTCGCCTTGATTAAATCCCAAGACATTTCCTTCGGCCCTTTATTAAATATTTGCTTTCTCAACAAATGGCAAATTAATTTAAAGGAATTAACTTATTGCCCTTGATGTATTAGACGGATGAACGACTTAGTGAAAACAACAATGTGACCATTACTATTGTGTGACTTACACATATTTTTATATTTTTAGAATTACATAATCTGTGATAGGTAACTTCAATATTGTAATGTTGTAACCTACTTATCCATTTAAGGGTGGAAAGAAAAATACGTGCAGGTAAATCTTCAGTCTTTAATGTTTTTGTAAAGTTATTCCTACATAATATTATTGGATATCAATAATTCCTGTATTGGCACGATTTAGTATTAAATTTCCATATTTCTGCTGTTACTCGGTAAGTATTGATGCGTAAATAAAGTCCTCATAAGCGATATCACCATGTAATATCAATTAATCGTAATTATTTTTATAATTCTTTTCACTCCTCTAAAGCTCGGTTAGATTTAAATGACTATTGAGACGACATCACATACATTGTCCTGGTCCCAAACTAAGGTTTTCCCTTGTACTATGGAAACCAGAAACAACGTTGGTACTACAAACACCAACACAAATATCTGTTTCATCAACAAACATTTGTGTCGGTGCGGGAATCGAACCCGCAACCCTTACGTCTCAACCGGCGCTCAAACCATTGCGCTAAACGGGTCGTCTATTATACTATTGGATTCTACCAATTTTGATATTGACTTTAAAACAAGAACCGGATACCAGTGATCTCGGATTTGATTCATTCGATTTGGTTATTAACTAATATCTTCTTTTCAACTCGATCCCTCTCCCAGGTAATATAATTAAACACTCAGTGGTTCTCTAATCGTAAAGAGTGCGCTTTATTAATAAATGCTATCATTATTAAAGAAATCTCTTTCCACGTAGAATAAACGGAATGCTTAATCAAATAAAGTACTTACTTAGTACTTGAGTTCGGTATCTTTGTGAACTGTCAATTAGGTAAGTAGGTATTAAAGTGTCAAAAGAAAATGTAAAAAACTCCTAAGAATATTTTCACTAAGAACGATACCTATTGAATTCTTCGACATGACAATCAAAGAGAGTATAGACTTTAATAAATGTCAGCTGCGGCTCCAAAGTGATATATGAGTATTTTCGGACATGACCGATTCGAGGAAAAAACGCCGCGTCAACGGACTTTCATAATACAAGAGTTTCGACGAGTCACCCAGGCTCGACGATTATTTTTAATGACCCTTGAAAGATCTATACTGAACCCATCGAGACATGTTGAAGAATGTTAACAGACTTTTACGGCTCATTACGTTTAAGTATAGGCTATTTTAGGTAGTATTCATTTGTACTCGTGTAAGGGTTTAGTTAAAAATAGGTCAAGTATTGACTATCTTAGATCTTTATTATAAGGGAAAATTTGGCCTCTGGTAACTCGACTAACTCGGTGAAACACAGAGCAAGCGCTGCTTCATAGCGGTTTTCTCTAAGGCCGTGGTATCATACCGGTCGAGCCGGCTCATTCATACCGAAACCACCAGGTGAGATTGTAGTCAAATGTCTGGCTGTACCTACTAAAAAACATAAAACGATATCATTCAGTAAAGTAAATAAAAACACAATACATTAGCGAGCATAGATAGAGCGATGGTATAGCACAGTGGATAAGAACAAGTGCATTCTGAACGCGAGGTTGTAGGTTCGAAGCCGAATATGCACCTCTTACCCTAAGTCCTCTTCCCCATGACTTAATAAATCACCTACAAAGGCATTGATGATACTGATGACGTACTTACTGTGTTAAGTATAGCAGTAATTACCGCAGTGCATAATATCCATTTAGTCATGGTGCTAATTAGAATAAATAATTAATTACCCTTGTTCATGCCAAAGTATAGAAGGAAGTTTTATTAAATCCTTCAACAAAATTATTCAAATCATCCCCATTTTGCATGCGATAAGTGTAATGCGAAGGAGTGAGTTTACATCAAAGTTCCAAGCGAGAAACAACCGCAGTTTGCTGAACGCTTGAACATGTTAAAAGCCACTAACTTTATATTACCCTTTCTCTTCGGATAATTACGTGTGGTTTTGCTCTTAGATACTTTGTATTATTTAAATTGAAACTTTATTATTATCCGCCATAGGCACAGTTTTGTGAGGCCGCCGTTTTGCGTTAATTGGTATTGTTTGAGACGGTGCCGCGGTGGCATGGCGCAGGCTCATGTTTGAAATTTATTCCGAGATGTCTACCCCTTCGCAGTCGCTATGGATTCCTGCAGGTCGCTCTTCAAATCTAAATTTGAACGTATTTTGTCTCGATATTGCATTTTATAAATGGGTATATCTACCAACTATTCGCAGTAAATATTAAATTAAAAACAAGTCCTCACGGGTACTTGGTAACTTGAGAACCTCTTCTTTTTTTGAAATCGCTTATTCTTATTTCTAGGTAAGGTATTTTCCAGTCACGCGACCTACAAATAATTTCTTGGCTCTGACGTTTCTAATGTAACATTATGTAGCTAGTTATTTCGCTGTAAAACTCACTCGGACTCGCTCGGTTTCTTGACCTAATATAAAATGCTATCTAATATCTCATGAAACATCGCTCGCGCGATGATGGCCGGCTGTAAAAAAGTAATATTGGGAGGTGAGAGCGTTCGCTCGTAAAAACCTCGTAGAAACACGTGGACATTATAAAAATATTACGTTCAAAGAGTAAAGCTGCCGAGAAAGCATTTATGTATTTCGGTGGGAGGTTTTTTGTTATGAGGCAATAAAAATGTTAGTGACTCTTATTGTTTTATTTTATGCTTATTGCGTGCTAATGGACGTAAACAGCGGACCTACTATTTCTGAGGAGCTACTAGAATTACCCTACTGTACCCTACGAATGTTTTTCAATTATGCAAGAGACAATTTACTATCGTAGATTACTAATAGATTTTGAATTTTACCTTCAGAAAGCATTTACTTATAGCTAGAATCGACCAAGTATTATAATATAAATATAATTGTAAGGTTCTCTATAAGTATATGTATAACTTATTTGTACTTTTTTTTACCAAATTAACGTTTTTCTATTCTTTCTAGTTCCTGATAAAGGTATCAGATTTAACAACTAGGTATTCTTCTGTGTCTATACTTGATCACTTTTACGACAAAATCTTGTTCTCGCTCGAGTGATTTCTGCTTGTATTATTATATGTGCGTGGGTGAACACTGATCAAGTAAGGTCGTAGGTAGCTAAAAAATCTGGAAAGCATTCTGATGTCGTCACCGACAACTTTATTCAACTTATCTAGGTGTATCGTAAACTTATCTCAGAAAACACAATTCTCATAAAATGTAATAAGTAAGTAAGTATTAGTTTCATTTCATGCAATGGAATGCCCTTTGCATATTTCAGTAGACATTATCCTGAGCTATAATAGGGTAAACAGTATTATTGAATTTTAAAGTTTCAACAGGTGAAACCTACCTCAAAGCGGTGGTCACGCACTGTACCTACTTCTACATAGTGTAATGAAGATAACAGTAAAGTATCAAATCAACAACCAAATATAATGTAAAGCTATTAAAATACATATTGCAGCCAACTAGCCCAATATACTCGTTCAATTCGCAGTCCGCAAAAGACCAGCGTCGAACCACGAGGTGTCTCGATATAAACTGAGCAAGGACCTTTTTAGCGCCTCTTAGATTTAATTTGTTGTAAAATAATTAGAGAAAAAATAAATAACTGTATGTGTATTTTGATGCCAAATAAACTTTTATCTATTCTACGAATATTCTATTCTATTAACAGCCTGAGTTCTTTACTTACCAGCGCATAGTTATTTTAACTAACTAGCCTATTTAACATTAAAGTGACTCATCAAGTTTAAGAAAATTAAATTGCTCGAGTTAAAAATACAGCTAACTTTATATTATTTATGTTACTACCCTCCGCCGTGGTAGGTACTATTTTTTATTAAACTTTGGAAAACACCATCATTTTAGTAGTTTACTAACGGCATATTGACAGTTTTGTGACAGTGTTGAGGCGGCCGCAATAGCATGGCAATAGCTTACCGTCAGATGATCAGTCTGCTTGTCTGGCACTCACATAAAATAACAGACTACTACTAGGAGTATTTTTAAGTGTTAAATGGCAGATGAGCGTACGATACGACCGACCCAGTCCGCTAGCTAGGTCCAGATGGAGTCGCCGCACTGGCCACCTCACTGTGAGTTGGATAAGGTAAAAACCCCGCTCATTGTGAATTTAACGCGTTAGGGATTTTCGCAGGCCCCGACCTCCCCGTTGGCTTACCGACCATTTCTCTGTGTTCTCACTTTTAAATCATGCATTATAAAAGTTCTCCGACGCCGCGGGCTTTTGTTTGGCAACGATGTATTAGGTGCACCAGAATTTTCAAAGGATAATGAATCATTTTATAAGGTAAAGTAAGGATACTTTGTTGATATGTTTTGCGAGTAAATTAGTAGTCTACTACTATTTGTTTCTTGCTTATTATAAGTCCCTTCTCATATTAGATAGAGTGATTGCCATGTTACACGTTTACCATGGTTTGTACATTACGAATGATGTTAAAAACTGAGTAGGTATATATTGAGTCCTTTAAGTGCGTTGATCCAAAAACAAATATTTTTATAAAAGTTGCTGTTTTTTTATCTAAGGTTACACGTATACCTAAGCTATTTACGTAATATAAGTGGTAGCTTTATATAACAGACGGTGGGTATTAAGATATTATCTAATAATACCATTCAAGAGGCTATCGAATTAATTAAGCAAGTACAAAGCTCGAATTAGAGTTATAATTAAACACCTCTAAAAGACCCCATTACACTGAACGATTTGTCTATACGATCGCTTCCGTTCGATCCAAATCACGAATCGATAGTGTACGATGAGATTGTTGACGTTAGATCGAAGATCACGTAAATATGGTAACGATGAATCGACGGTTAATTGGGTCATCGGGACATTGTCATCAACATTCTTAAAACCCATATACCTCCGAAATTGACATCATAATCTTGAAATATACCGATTACTCGCACTCGCCCTCGTACACAGATTTTACGGCACGGTAATGACATCTCGATTAGAATGACCTTTTACGATCAATTATTTCATTTTATATCACTTTGACGCATGTAGTAGAACCTCCTTCTAAATTTAATGAAAATGTAAATGATTGGTTGGTTGGATGGGTGTGTGGGTGTCATTTCCGATACCTACGATCAATCGTTTACGATTTCATATCACATCGAAGTAACGCTCAATCGTACCGTATACGGCGCTCTTAAGCCTGCGTATTAAGGGGTAAGAATTTAATTACAGTAAACACTTGTAATATTGGAAACGCAATCGATTGGGTAGACCTACATCTGGGAGCTTGATTATTAAGGGTGCGTATTCGGTTCACTAATAGCGCCGCCATTTGATTTTTATTAATTGAGATGAAATATGACATTAAGATTTTTTTCGGAGTGGAAAAAAATACATACTGGAGAAAAGTATTAATAAATTTTTGAGACTAATGTTGCAAGCCTTACTTCTGTCGCAATCATTTTGAAGATACTTATTTTAAGTGGCGGCCGTAGCTGAGTCGGTTTTTTATGTGATAGATGGCAGACGAGCAAATGATAAGCAAATGAGTGCGCTGCCAACTTTTTTAACACCTTTCTCCCTGCTTGGGCCTCTAGTATATTAAAAAACCTCGTAACTAGTCCAAATAATGTTACGAAGTCAAATATTGGTCCAAGGAGTTCCCTTTGCACCGTAAGAGCATATTAAGCACCCGTTGACTACCGGCAAACTAATGCAGTTTGGCAGAAACACCTTTTTTGTTAATAGAATATACATTGCTTGTTAAAATAAAAACCGGCCAAGTGCGAGTCGGGCTCGCGCACAAAGGGTTCCGTAGCAGCAAATATAATATCTTATAAGGTTCAGCCATCGTTTTCAGTGTAAGCACAATAACTTAACCAAAATTACAGTTAAATCAACCTATCTCAAAAACTATAAGAGATACTTTGATCAAACCAAAAATCGTTGAAAGAGTTAATTAGCATGCATCACCTCTATTTTTTTTAGAATTTTTATACCCCGTAGTTATAAAAATAGAGGGGGGGGGACATACTTTTTACGACTTTGAGAGCTGGTATCTCAAAACCGTTCACTTTAAGAAAAATGTTTTTTAGAAACTTTATCTCATTTTAAAAGACCTTTCCATTGATACCCCACACGGGTATGTACATCGAAAAAAAAAATTTCATCCCTCAGTTACATGTATGGGGGGCCCCACCCCCAATTCTTTTTTTTACCTATTTAGTGTCATATTTTTGTAGCGGTTCATACAAAAAATGAAATAAGTAATATTTTTGTTGCTTATTTTCTTAATAAAAAAACCAACACCATCAGAAACTAGGTACGACATCTAAGATTAGCAATCGATCAGATGTACGACCGAGTATCGGCGGTGATTCGTTTTGACTCGATTCCTAACTAATTAAGATGGCTAATTTATCCTTGTACCGCATTAATCTAGTAACTTCCCGACTGGTTTAGGGGACTTTAAAATTATTGCCCATGACAATTTTAAATCACAGAAACACTTGTAATCATCATCAGCCTGTTTTGAAACACTTGTAAAAACAAAAACACCGCACGTCAAAATATCTAGACAACCAGATATATTTATAGGTGTAGAAGATAGAAACATTTGTTTACTGAACTAAGCACATGATACACCATATTTACAGACAACAAGCAACACAATAAAGATAAATTGATGTCACGTAAAATAAAACAGGAAGCATCAAGCAACAGAAAGGATTAAATATCAAATATTTTCTATGTTTGACATTTTCTACTATCAATTACCTACTGGCAAAGATCGAGAGTACGTAACAAGAAAAAAATTTAGCCAGGCTACAAAATTGAACTAAGTTTGATCTGGTTAGAGCTAATCTGTTAACCCGAGCTAACTAGCTAAATAGCCCGCCAATTAGTCTCGTTATCGCACTAATCTGTGAGAGTTTGTGGAGTATTTTATAACTAAATAGAAATAGTTCATTAGTTGTTAACGTTCTGTAACGGTAAGGTGACTAGGTATTTAGCTCGCGAGTCGTAATGTAGGCAGCCGACAATGTCTTTGTAACTTGATTTAATTAGTACTACGAAGAAAATAATGTTGAAGACTCCAATCCATTTAACTCTTAGTGAATGTTGAAAGTCGAATACATTACATTCTAATTAATTAGGTTATAATAAGGCTGGTTACGTCTTATAACGTTGGGCCTAAATGAGTCTGAATAAAGATCTTATTTAAATTTCAAAATCACAGAATAAAAGTGGCATAAAATAGCCAATAGTAAGCAATTAAAAGGGACATTGATCTTTTCAGATAGGTAGACTAAATACTGGGACAAGCTGAATAATTAAGAGTTAATCCACCCTATCTATCCAATTAGTCTGACAATTTATCTTTGCATCCTTGCCTTGACATACATTGGTATGGACCTAAATTGAATAAACTATTTTCATTTTATCTCTTCTTACTCATCCCTAGTAAAATATATTAATAATTTCTTTCTAAACTGAAAAGTTCACTTCCAATGTGGAAAAATGTGTCGCTCCCCTCCCCTAACTTCTAAAGAAACTACCAAAATATTTTTTAATAAGTCATAGGTAGATAATAATGAATCAGAATTTTCCATCAATCAATATAAATATGGAATAATCTGTGGATTGCATTAATAACTTAAAATCCTGCTTTCGCTGCACCTTTGCCCTTTCTACTTTACCCAAAAATTAACTGGATGCCTCTTGGCATAAACTTTGCCTTATGTACGAAGTTTTGTACAATACAGGTTTAAATAAATAAATCACATGAAAATAAATGTTATTTACTGCTACCCCTTCTAACCCTTCATTGGCGAGGCTGATTCGCATTCGCACTTGGCCGGTTTTTTCTAATGAGGTACCTACGGAACCAGAAATGCGACCAATGTACACACATTTTGGTTAAATGTAAAATATATTCATCATCATCATAATCAGCAACCCATACTCGTCCACTGCTGGACATAGGTCTCCCCTAATGCACGCCACCGCTCTCTCGCTTTTTCGCCACTCGTCCAGCCCACACCAGCCAGCCTTCGAATATCATCATCCCATCTTGCCGCAGGGCAGGACAGGGGTAGAATATATTAGCTATAATAAAAATGTGGTATATAAGCGTGCTACTAGGCACACAGCGACGATATTCGAGCCGCACACAACACAACACGCAAATTACTTTTGTTTTTGCGGCGCTTCCTAGTAGCGTTAGCGCTGTCGCACGAAATTAGTGGTTGTAGTTTCCACATCAAAGTTTTTAATTTTATTTTTAAAATAACCACATACAGGTTCTATCTGTGAACATTTACATCCCTCTAACCTCGGTTTCTACATTCAGAACAATATTTGTTCTACTTTTTTGGAAATTTATTCGGTGAATATTATTTTGTGTTAGGTAGGCTATTATGGGGCTTCGGTATTAAAACGACTAAAATTTAAAGTAGTTTAATATATTTTTTCTCTAAATTTTCAACCTAAGGTTGTAACGTTAGGTTTAATATACAAACAAACTTCTTCCAATATCATCTTATCTAACAAGTCCCTTCAAAGAGTTTACAATCTAAACAGGAAAATCAAAAAAGGATAACAACCTATAAATTGTTTTTTAGATTTTCGCGTTGCATTATAACTATAAATTATTAAAACATTAAGCAGTAAGTACATACAATGTACTTAAAAATAAACGTGGCGTAAATTCCCGTTTTAATAATTTATAACCTATAAATTAATAAACTTCATATGCATTTTTCTTACAATTTCCGGAAAATTAGAAGAATGGCGCAATTTTAAATCGAATTTAGTTCAAAAGGCAACATGATGTGGATTTAATTCGGGCACAAACTCATACAATTTGAAATCGAAACGCCATAGTCTAATTGTCATGCTCTTCTTTAACGGTTAAAAAGTGAGTGCACGTTTCACACAATATTTTTTTTAAAACATGCCAGAATTTTTCACAAAAACAATACGAGTATCAGGGGCGGGTTGCCATTGACAAGTCACACGCGTACGCTGTTGAGGTAGTCCCGCGACTCTCGAGTTGCCAACACAAAGTCGAGTAAGTACTTACAAAGGAGCGAGGGCGGGATGAAAACGTGCTTGAAAAGACACTGCGAAACGTACAGTCAGCACCAGTTAACCTAGCAACTCAGCTTTCCGAATTATACGACCTATGCTCTCATGAATATTGAACCAATCTTGACGACCTTACGTCTGTAAAATGTTTGATTTCGTTTGCGCTATGTGCCGGCAGGTCACCTATGATAAAGGATGGAGTCACAAGTGCATTACCCAACTTTCAACTCCCCATCCCCCAGACGGGTACCTCCGGTAACCCTCACTGTAAAACAGCGCCCGCGTAGTTTTTACGATAATTTTCCGTGGAGCCGTGATATCACTCTGGCCGAACCGCCCCATTCATACCGAAGCATGACTCTCCCACGGTTCATAGTCACTAAGTCAATTAATTTCAATGCAATATCAATACAATGCAGTGGGACTGTCTAGTCAGATGATAATGATATTGAATCGCATAAATGGCACATTATGAACAAGGATTTATCTATTGGCTGACATTTTGGTTGACATAGAGCGTCCAGAATTTTGCATAGTGTTTTTCCTACCTGTCATACGATTTGACCAAACTTTGATACGTGAGAGTGTCCCCAATGGGGAGTGTCGATCATCAATATTAAGGCCCATTTTAAATCTCGTTGACTTGAATAGTAAACAAACACTCACCACCTACACAGTGTTATGTATTATGAAATTTAAATTTTATTTAATTCTTTAAGAATTTTATGATAACAAATTTGAAAAGATTAAGTTCTACTGAGTTTCTTGCTGATTCTTCTCGGTAGAAATTGACCTTCCGAATCAGCAGTAGATTATAAAACTTTACATTCATAAATGTTCTGTAAAGGATTTAAATTGAATAAAGAGATTTTGATTTGATTTGATTTGATTTGACATGTAGGTAACATTTTAAATGCGAGGTTTTCACAAGCGCCTAAACAACTTGCCGACATTTCAAGACTTATTTTGTTGTAGTATGAAAATCTATTTAGGTAACTATTATTAAAATTTGCCGTCATATAGGTAACATAACGTTATGTTACCTACCTATCTATATATCATGCACCAATTTTAAAGTAGGTATGTATAAGAGTTAAATTTCACATTGCATTGTATGTAATTAAGAACTAAAATTGCATCTCGTTTGTTCCTGTTAAACTTTGTTGCAAACATTGTAAAATGTAGGATTTTCATAAATACTAACATACTTTATAGGTATTACCTTCTGTAGTAATCTGAATAAACCGCCATTCACAGTTAGGTACCTTTGGATAAAATCATCATCATCTCAGATATGGAAATGAATCTTAATAAATATAACTTATCTTTATGAAAAAAAATAGTTCTTATGCTACTTATATAGTACGAAATCAGGTCAATGTATAAGATGTTTTGTGAATTTATTAATTGTATTTATTCGAAGAATAGTTCAAAAATAATATTTTGGCCGAAGATTTTGGCAAATGGAAGAGCAATGAAAAGGGGGCGCTACACTGAACATTTTCAATAGACAAAATAATCACGTCAAAGACCGTGTGTCTATAGTGACTTAAAAAGCTAAGATAGCTAAGTTCTAATTTCATTCAAAACATTGTTACCTTCTATTTATAGGTACCAGTAGGTAATACCCATAACACTTATGTAACGCACGTTGTAAATTACAAAGGCTTAAGATTGACTGTCATTAAGACTTGATGCATGGCGTCCTTAGGAGCATCATAGACTTTCCTTCGTCCTTCAAGGGACCCCTGTTCCGATTTATAGATTAAGAGGACTAATCAATTTTCGTTCCCCAAATTGCGGTGCTCTTGCTAATTATATTATCTCACTAAGTTATAGATAGGTAACTTATTTAAGAGCTAGTCAGTTCTGCATTGAAATTACTAATATCTAGCCTCAATACTAGGGTAATAATTAAGGGTGTATTGAGGCAGGAGCTAGATTGATAGATAATATAATCTAAGGAAAAATGTTTTGGGTCCTACCTCTCTAGTTATCTACCAATAAATACATTTTTTTTACTAAACGCAGACTGGTGGCAGTTCGTACCACAGGTTCGTATTTCGAACGCCACCATTGTTTGGTTCGATTCATAAAAATAATTGGCTAGGGTATTCATGGGTATCCCCCAACTCCTTAAGCATTCGATGTCAAGACTTTCTTGACACATTACGAGTAATACCAACTTACCTGGTAAACGCAAGGACTCGTGGCAGGTAGCATAATTACCTATTAAGTAACTAAATATACGATGCAACCAAATCGTAAGTGCAAAGACGAGTACTCTGTTTTACCCTCAGTAGTAAGTATAATTGTATGTAAAAATGTTCATTTTATTTTGCATAAAATCTGTTAACTTTTACACGTTCATTAAATTATTTGGCATTCGTAATGTTATTCGATAAATAAATGTTTTTATATAATTGGAATACACAATTAAGTGGAGATAGTGAGAAAACAGACGAGATTTTACGAAATGGTTTGATAACAACTTTGAGCTCATATTAAATTTGATAACGCAAAATTCAGAGCACCTATTAACGATTTAACGAGCTTTTGCGTTGGTAGAATATATTCGTATTTCGATTGCATACAGACGGCGGTCAAATTCCCCCCACCCTCATCCCCACTTGAGGTGCAAAAGTAGCAAATTATGTCACATAACTATTTGTGTCTGCTTTCGAACCTTGATTTCCTTTAACACTTTGTACCATCTTACATATTAAGTAGGAGGTATACCTATCTCCCAACCTTCTTCTTCAATAAAAATTCTGATATTCAAATACGTGAGTGACTGTACCGCGGTACCGGTGAACGACCATTTGCTCAAACTTATAAATTAGTAGTTGTACAGTAGGTTTTGTTTGGCTGCGGTTATTTAACTAACGTAGGTGGTGTTTTTAAAAATATACTTTTCCACTAACTTGTTAAAAAAAGAATATGCATTTTATTCAGGTACCCGCACTAGTAGAGAAGGTTAGGTACTTTGTTTACCTACAGACCATATCTTAGCTCAAAATCGTCGTAAGTAGGTACTTACATAATAACTATTATTATTATAGACGAGAATTAACGCGACGTTAATTCCCATCTATAATAATAATTATTATAATGCAACGTAAAAATTTGAAGAAATATTTGAAGAACGACTTAGGTAGGTACTTACATAATAATTAAGAAATTAATTTCCTTTTATATTCTTTACCTAAAAATATATATTTTGTCTGTTTTGAAAGAAAGAAAGAAAATACACCACAACACACACAGCGGCGGTTTTGGCCGCTTTAGGTACTCGTAGTTTGGTGATTATTGCAATCTTGTAAGTTTAAAAATAAAATAGGTATATATCTAGTTAGATAGATACCACCTATAATGAATCATCGTACCTATTTGCATCTCTAAAATGAAATGGATGTAGTTCATCGTTTTCTAAGCTGAATTATTATTTTCTAGTTATAATGAAATAGATAAGCCTAGGACTTTTTCAGAATCTCACATAATCCTCAACTAGTTGGTGCTCACTTGCATTGCAAATATTAGCTTAGGTACTATCGGGGACTCTTACGCTTTTTGCTCCAAACCACAGAATACTTAATAGTACACAAACTGATAAGTTTTGAGCAAAAATCGCTTTGCAATCGCATTACCGACAAGCACTCCCTTTGCCGTGAGTAGTTACAGTAATATTGACAGAGGGCGTGGTATAATAATAATTTTACAATTCCATAAAAGACAGCAAATGTTCCGATTTTTTCCATTAGTCAAACACACATCACCAGCTTTGCTTATCGAAATGTAGTTTTGACGCTGTTTATTTATTAAATAATATTGTAAGAATGAACATTTTTAGAATTAAATGAGTATTTGACAGCAAAAAAACGTTGCCATGGAAACAATTTAGGGATATGACAGACGTGTTGTGATTGGTTAATGCGGGTGAGAAGCGGCTACGCTGCTGAGCCACACAAGATCGACGCTAAAGTAATAAAAAGTAAAGTATCGGCCTATATAATGTCCCACTGCAAGGCAAAGGCCTCCATCATAGAAATCAAGTGATTGCTACTATCATGTGATTAGGCTTAATCACCACGCTTGCCTAATGCGTTCTGATCACTAACCCGAGCTACCTTTATTCCAAAAATTCGAAACGTTCTCAAGCACGACCCGAGAGTCGATCCCCGAGATCACGGCCCGGTACTTAAACCAACGGGGCGTTCTTAAGGACTACCTTACCAAAACTCGTTTATGTACGGAAAATCGTTTATGTAGTACCATCGGTGAACTATCACCGAAATTATCCGCGATGGTACATACATAAACGAATTTCGGGGTGACCTTCATAGAAATCACAACTTACGTAAAGTTCATGGATCTCGTTGTTTTTCGTGATCGAATGTCGAGGGAAGGTCGTCTGGTCACCCCGCAATATCGGTGGCCAATAAATTACCGAACAATGTCATTATACTAACTGCCACCCTACGTGCGATATCTCGAACAAGACATTTTCCACCTTTCAATGCGATATCGTATTTGCGCAGTGTTTTCACAATAGACAAATGTTTTTCAGAGCAGGTTTCAAAAACACAATAGCTTGAATAGATACCCAATGTGATTGTTAAAGTAAATAAAACAAGAGTTATTCATTGAATAGGTGATATTTATGTTACATGTTCGTAGAAATCAGCTAAACAATACCCATATTTTCCAGTTTGTTTACTTTTTATTAAATTTTATTGAATTTCACTAAGCCTATCCTACACAATTCCGCACTAACACGCAAGCGGTTGTCATTCCTAATTGGCGATCCACTACACACGTACTGTATGTAAGTACGTTTGTCGCAGAATTTTCTACCACGAACCAAACTCGTCACACTTTCATATACTTATGCAATTAATTATAATTATACCACGAACCTCGGTTTGTGGAACGGTTTGACTGTAACAGTATTTCTCGACGAATACGACTAAGAGGGCAGAGCGTAGGTAGGTACTCCTTTCTAATAGGCCGGTAACCCATCAGCGACTTCTTTGGTCTGACTACTTTGCTCTGTGTACTATGACTACTTAATATCTGTTAGCTCGTTTGTCGCATCTATTATAAAACTACAGGTGAACAGACATCTGGATCAACCGTACGTAAGTAGGTACTTACTTACTTAGATATTTCATCCAGTTGTGTGATGTTTTTATTGAAAAGTCTTTTAAAACTATCTTTCTCTCTCTCCATAACTACATTTCAATTTCAAAGAAAATTTAAATTTCAAAAATATTCTTGGATACTCTAACAATAACGAACAATAGCTGAAGCCGCATTTAAAAACTACAATTGGTTTTCTCGACGCTCGAAGCTGAATAAAGGCACATAATAATTATACACAGAAGGATGGCTAGAGCTGACCCTGAAAGGGAGTGCGGTAGGTAATAGTTGCAGCAGTATAATATTATTGTGTCTCTCCCGCACGTCTCTGTCATTAACTGTGAAACACGGCGAGATCACTGTAAGCACGCGTGAATGTAAGCGTACCTTGTTTTTATCGGTATGTAGGCATAGACAAGCTCAATAAGCCTGCTAGATTTGAGCATGTGTAATCTACCTTAACTGTGCGGGATTGATAGTGAAAAAATCTTTCTTTTCCGTGGGAAAACCACGCTGCGGCACTAGGTGCATAAGCAGCGCCTACGCTGTGTTTCGTCAAATGAGCACGGGTACTGGAAGAATTGGGGGGAAGGGAGGTTAAAGGTTGACAGCGCACTTGTGACTCAACCTGCTGGTGTGGTAATCGCTTACCATCAGGTGGTCCGTCTGCTCTACCCTCCCCTAATAGCCTCAACCACTCTCTATTCTTTGCCAGCGTTTGCCAGTTATCGGAGTGTTGGTCCAGATCGTAACGCTATCTCTTTCTGCTACCTATCACATAAAAAAAAATCCAGTATCAACGCAAATGCAAAATGCTTTGGACCGGTGACCGTCACTTGAACCGAGTGCTGAGATTAAAGGCTTACCCGGCAACATCCAAACAAATTGCCCATCTAATGGGGACTAGTGCGGGGTTCCGCGATTCCACTCGCTCTGATAATCCCGCGCTGTTAAGTCTACGACGAACTTTGCTCATTTTGTATTCGACCTTTTGGGTCTCGGTGCGTGATATGTGGCTAATTTATAGCTTATACGTAGTAATAGATAAGGATTATAGTTATACAATTTCAAGGTTCAAAATGTATAAGCATTGGCAGCAAAATTTACTCCACTAGGTAACTTAATTATAGCAATATGAGCTATGCTCGATTTTGCAAACATTGCAGTCCACTGCTGGACGTAAGGCCTCTCCTGATATTGCCACTCCCATCGTTTTTTTGCTACTCGCATCCAGATTTTGCCAGCCATCCTGCGCAGATCAGTCACTCCATCTGGCCTGAGGGCCTATATTGCCTTTACCGAGACGTGGTCTCCACTCTAGAACTGGTGTACTCCAGCGGTTGTCATTTCGGCGATGGTAGCTATTGAGCTACCATCCATTGGGATAAGGTCGTGGTTCAAATCCAGCATGCACCACTGAATTTTTCAAATGTATGCGTATCTATTTCTACCAATAGCTTTGCGGTGAGAGAAAACGTCGAGAAACTAGTACGTTTCGGATGGTTTCTGAAACGTGTGACCATGATTCTGTTAGTCTAGTTCCTCTATTAAAGGGTTGCAAAGGTCATATTCGCTTCATACAGGTATAAACCATAACAATGTCATCACTTATATGGTCCAAAAAGTACAAAACACGTGTTGGTACTAATAATATTGTAAACAAGAGGCGCATATGGCGTAAAATTATTTACCTAAGGAAAAGCTTTGTTGTACCGCCATGTTAGCGTTGAAGGTCAAAGGAAAATTAATATTATTATATAAGTATGTAAGTACGTACGTATTACATACTTATATAATAATATTAATTAAGTTAACGATACATCGTTAACTTTGTAATGTCTCCGTGAAATTAACCCGGAGAAAGAGAAAACCAAGTACTATTATTCAGTAAGAAGTTGATACCTAAATATAAAATATTCTAGGCTGTCGTTTTACGGAAAATGTCTTTATTTTTAAACAGCAAGTTATTGCTTCATATCTTCTCTAGCGCGACGTTTGGTTGTGACATAAATCCTCATACGTGATGATGCAACTCATGCAACGCTAGGTATTGAATACCTTTTTATCAAATATTTCAATAAATGTACATTCTACTGTCACGGGGAACTCTTCAGATATAGAGATGTGCTTTGTGGCATTCGAAAAAATGTTACATAAACCTATCTCGTTAGGAGGAAAGCTACTGAGTGACCAAAGTGGAGGATCTTAGGACATAACAAGGTTACATTACGACTATTACGAGGTTCAACGAGCTGGACTCTAAGCGCGATGAGTTGAAAGCGCGAACCCCCTTGGCTAGAAATAATAACTATACCTATCAACGGTGTGCTCACTTGCCCACAGTGTTTAACAAGATTGGCTATGCAAGCCTGCAAGCCACATGCAACAAGCCACATCCCCACGAACGACAGCTGGATATGATTCGAGGCGGTCGCCATAACCGAAAACGGTAGGACTCTATCATACTCACTGTCACTTTACACAATTTTCAACGGACAAGTGTTCCACAAAATCAAAGTAAAAGGTAGCCTCGAAGCTAAATATAAACCTGTACCTACTGTAATCAAAGATTTCTTATCAAGGATAAATGTTTTGTTGATAGTCAGAAAACATCCAGCGAAAGACATCCAGAAAAAATATTTAGGTAATAAAATAGTAAAAGCAATATCTATTAGTTAGATTAAATATAGATACTCACGTACGTATAAGGTGGTATAAATCTCTACGCTTAATGTACCTAATAAAAAAGATATTATTTAGGTAAGTAACCTACTTATTTCCAACGTTCCACTGACATTTAAAACCAACCCAACCTAACGATTAACTAGAAAATCCCAAACATTTTTTCTCGACCTGGATAGAGATCTGTGAATCCAAGATTAGACCCCGGTCAAGGATTGAACTAAAGTAGTCGAAGGTCGACGCCTTAATTTCCAAAACCCTTTTTCTATTATACCTCTACATAGCTTTCCCTATCGCCTCTATCGGGTTGGTACATACTTAGGATTGTCTATGTACGAGTACATAGAAGAACAAAAAGATTACTATTTAATTTGATATTAGGTAGTATCTTCTCCTTAGCTGTTTCATGTCTATTGTTGATACAATTTTTCGTTTAATATATTTGCTTCTTTTCGTGTTACATTGTGATTTTGTTATTGGAATAATTAGATAGGTATCCACTATCTCGTTATAAGTACAAAATATCATCCGCTCATAACTTATAGTTTTTATGACATGAATATAATAATACCTAGACTTGTTCCATGTCATTCCTTACTACAACATTCATGTACCAATCAAGCGTACAGTAGAAAAATAAAGACATCTTTTAAAATAACAGTCCTTAACAAGTATCTCTGCAGATACACAAGCGGTACAAGACTATTACGTTACCAGGCGAGGCACAAAAGGCGTGCCTAACCACAATTCAAGAGAATCTCAAAGAATAACTGAAGGAGGCAACGCTGCCAAACTGCATAGGTGGGTCGGCGCATCAGGACGACGCACCTCTATGCACATTCTACCTCGTCGGTTTATTCCACATTATTTCTCTTGTTCCACGTTAATATTCCGTTGGAGTTGGGAGAGCATCTCCGCGGGGAATACAAATTCTGCACATTTCAAGACTAACTACCGTTTGGTAGCGCTTGGCAAACGTCTGAAATGCATAAGCTATTTGCAACAACCAGTTAGGCAGAACGATGGGTCGCATCATGAGATCGTGACATTCGTTGCTTATGGTTCAGTACTACTCACTAATGGTTGTAAAATCTACGTCTATAAATCTTGCTTCTTTATATAAATTTTTTTAGAGTATGGGGATGGATAAATACCTCTAGATCATACATATCGCCTTGAGCAATAAATTTACAACAAAATTTATAAATTGAGATATAAAAATGTACATTTGCAAAGTGAGGTTACACCTGACCTTAGCAAGTTTCTATTGACCCTTAACCCTATAGTTCACACATGTTAAAAGTACAGTAAGTAGGTACTCGTAGTGTTTGCAATCGGCGACACAATCTTTATTATTGCTAAAAGCGCAATTTTGGTGTCATGAATAAATCATACCTATCCTAAAATATTTAATCATCACCACAAATAATATTGTGTTTTTATGGTTTCAAATAAACTTTATTCTTTCTTTAAAATAATAAAATACAACACTTGTGTACAGACTGCACAGATAATTAATTTAATATATTTAAAATCTTATTAGCTCAGGAGTGCAATAAAAAGTAAACATTTCATAAAACGACGCAATGAAAGAAAGGAAAGGAACAAGACATCGCATATTTTCGAAAATATTTCAACCATGCTTGACAAAATATTTATGAGGCACATTGGGATATAAATAATGGTTAAAAGAAATATGCTAAGAAACTCGGCGACATAAATATTTCAACGTCCCTTTGCAACATACCTACCTAATACGAGAAATGTGATTTGTCTCCCGAGATACGAGTAAGTATAGCTGGCTGGAACAGTTCCCATGGCTTGTCGCAAACTGTTAAATGACAAACTGGATTCACTTTTGGGAAATGTGTTCAACCTCTGGTAGGTTATTTGGGTCAGCTGCTTTTGTTTGAAATCTGGATAAAATATTGCGATGTGTATACTTAGCTTGGTTTGTAATCTCTTTCATGTTTTAATATAATAATCCTATTATGTAAATCGAATATTCTCCATACTAGGTAAAGTAGCTTAAGCACTTGTGTTACGGATATCAGACAACAGAGGAAACACAAATAGAATACTTCAATACATTATTTTATAATATGAGATACATCTAAACATGCATTTATGCCTTTGCGATGAAGTAGGTACCTACTTATGCTTTTCAGATATTTTGAACCTAAATAGGAATAGAACTTACCGTATGTGCGGTCAGCATCAAAAGTTGCTTAATACTTTGGTAACATATAAAAGTAACTGTCTACTCAGTATCCAAGGGGTACGGACAATACATTAATAAAATTATAAAAGTACATATTTCAATACTTAGTAGGTATCTACTCAAAAAAAACAGAACAAAACTTTCACTTACATTTATTAAAATTCTCAATAATATGTCTCCTTAAATTATGTAACAATAAATAAAAAGTTTATTATCAAAATATTTCCTTTCCCTAAGTATACAAAGCCCCAAAATAATAAATAGGCGCTAACTACATTACAATGCAGGCTTTCTTTTCACATTTTCAAGCTTCAAACGGAAAATGTAGGGGCTGTTAAGTTTCATGACTCTGAATTTTTCAAAGAAAGAAAAATAAGTACGTCGTTACGTAATTTCTTTGTAATTTTTAATTTATAGGCGAAGTTGGCAAAGCGAGAAATTAATATTTTATTGTAATTCAAGCCGGGTCCCCAAGGGCGTAGGGTTTCTCTGCGTTCGTCTTGAGGTAATAAATTCCGTCTTTCCTGCAAAAAACAGTGCTTGGTGAGATTTTAGGGTTAATAATATTATTTAATAGGGACCTTTAAAAGGCAACCAAACCAACAATATTTATGTGGAATATATTCACAATCAACGCCAAAAGTAGATGATTTATTGAAAGTTTTAAAAAATAAACTGGCTTATTTTTTTATTTTGTAGAAGATGGTCGCTTCATTGTAATTATTACCAGACTCCTCAAATCCTAATTATCTCAACATACCCTGGGCTTCAAAACGACAGCTTTTGACGCAACCGGGAATACAGGTTAAAATGACATAGACGGGGTACATACTCGTATAACAAAAATCCTCTTCAAGATTCGAGTTTTTATTGCATAGAAAACCGCTTTTAGAAAGAAATTTTAAAAGGTATATAAAACAACTTTCCCATAAATATTGCCGGATAGATATCAATAATTTTTCAATCAAATCAATTTTATTTAGTGCGTAACATTGGATTTTTTTAATAATCCTAAAAGCGTTTTCATTGATAGCCATGTTTTTACTTTTCAATAAAAACTATTTATAAGTACGAGTACTTCAGCTTTTTCCATAAAATATGATCACACACACAGAAATTTCTAAGAGTTCCATTCACAGTTTAGTTAGATACCCTTTTACGATATGATTGCCATTGAAAGTACTAAGCCATGCTCAGTTAATGTTGTTACAGCTTCGCAAACGGGTGTTCTTTGTATAATTAAACATAACAGCAAAAGTTCGCCATGTTCATGAATACTTAAAATTACTTCTTTTGTTGTTTTAAGCATTCAAGGGAAGATTGCTCCCATCAAGGAGTCCTTTCATTCCAAATAATTTTCTACCGATTCCACAAAACGTCTTAGCACCTACGTGTTTTCTTTGAGTTTTTCTATATTATTCTCCATTTTCTTAGCCCACTTATTCATAAGCGAATGACATTAATAAAATATAAGAGGTTTTAGATATAAGATTACTTTATAAGCCACTAAACTTTTTTTCTAAATACAAAACATTATTCCAGTAAAGACGATTGCCTGCTGTGAATTCCAGAACAACACCGACACGTATTGTTTATTTAAAGTCCCACAATAGCGTAGATTCCAAGAGCACCTACTAATGTCATTTCTCCCCGTGGTTAAAAGGTATCTTTTACAAAAATACGTTCTTCGACGAAAAAAATTATGAATTTTCCGCTCCGTGGATAACATACGAATACTTCTGTTATGGTTAGCTACATTAACATTTCGTATGCATACGTATTCTTGTAAGTTATGTACGTAGGTCGGTCCATATTTATATCGGGTAATAAGATAATGTTCATAGTTAGAAAGGCACTACTCATGTCGTGTAATACGACATTTTAAATAAATATGAACTTGAAGGCTAGTAGAGATCGCTACCGGCGATAAGACCACCTGATTGTACACTGAATATCTCTATATAGGTATCTAGTTGGTTTGGTTGTGTAATAAGAAGTATCTGTCTATCTCTCTAACTTAAATAACAAAACAAAAAAGTACACTTTGCACCTGTAAACTTCATAGATGATGTACTGAAACAAGATTCATATTAAAAATTAAAACCGCACAAGGCTTTCTGGGAATACAAACCTCCCAATACATCTAAAAATATTGTTAGTATTTATCCGTCAACCTATGTTTTATATGAAAACGCTTTTAGGTACTGAGAAACCTTTTATTTATATATTTAGGTCCACCAACAGCACGCAACTTTATTGATGTAATCAAATATATCTTACGTTTTAATCAAATAGGTACATTGCGTTGAAATTTTTTACTGAATAATTTTGAATACTTACTTAACGAAATTTAGAAACAACAAACATAAACCTGAAAGAAATGTTTCGTAGGAAGTATTGGATACATTTACGTACTAACCCATTAAAGTCTCTATGCGCCTCAGTAATTCAGATTAAATAAGGCATTAAGCCAGCCAAGGCGTCGCAAGAATAAAGAGATTTGAACAGATGGCAGCACGAATCACGTCGGACCAGCCTCGAGTAATTACACATGCAAATCCCGCATATGCCGAGCGCGAGCGCAGGCTCCGTTTTATGCAACACTGCGCTACGAAGGCTACTTTGCAAGGAAGATGGCCAGTAATTATATCAAGTGCTTCATTCATGTTACTCTTGTCTTATCCAACGAATTATGACAATACCGAAGTCATTTCTGGTTACGGATCGGCGTGGATTAGAATAATTGTTTTGGACTAGAGCATTTTTTCAGCATACGAGCTTACATGCGCGCTACGCGCGTATACGAGCATCTTTCGGCGTGTGTGCGAGCGCAACGCAGAACTCATCATATGTCTAGTGGGAACTTTTTTTAAATAATATATTCTGCAACCTAGGCCATACTGACGTAACATTTCCATTTCAGTTCCAAACTGTCACGAACCATCAAGTCATAGAATGCCCTTCCAGTTCATCTGTTTCCTCCTTCTTACAATCCTGGGTTTTTAGGCGGGGCCTGAAACGGCATCTCAGCTAGGACTTCAGGGAGGATGACAGCCTCAATAGGTATGTACCTACTTTGTTTGTTCTTTTGTGCCTTTCAACCTCGTATTTGGATCACACGGTCGCTTACCATCATGCGGAGTGAGGTCATCTTGATTGTCCTCAATATTAAAAAAAAACTCCTGCACTTCTTAGAAAGTATTTGTTCAGGTCTAATATTACCAACTTCATTTGGATGTTACAGATGGATCTAAAGCGCATCTTTAGACAGCTGTGCCGACATAGTCAATTAAGATTTAACTTAGCTGATTTTGGTTTTGAATTGAATATCTTTCATAGTCCATGGAAGGTTTGAAATATGAGAAAATAAAGCATTTATCCTTTTTTTTCAATTTCACAATATCGCCGGCTCATGTAAATCAGTCAAAACTACATAACCATAAACTTCATCGGAACGCCGAAACACTCCGTTTGAATTTACAATCAACGTGCCAATTTGTTGAGACAATAAACTAGAGCAGTTGTAATTTTCTCCAATATTGATTGCAATTTAATCAAACTGGATTGATAATAGGTATTGTTAATTCCAATAATATGTTCCGTAGAATGAATAAGATGAACGATATGTGAATTTAATATTAATTAACAGTAATATGCATATTAGAGGTACTACTGAACAGTCAAAGATCTAATGGCGTTCAAAATCATACTTTACACACTTAAACGAATTAGATCATTTTTTATTACATTGAGTAATGAATAAATAAATATTTGGGCGGTGGTTTGACTACAATACTGTTCTGCAAATCAGTTGAGTTTATAAAAATAGATGCTAGGAACAATGACATTAAAAAAGATATAGGTAATACCTACTCTTTTCTTTCTGGGATATGATCTTTTTTCCTTGTTAACCCCTTACAACCCCCTTTTCGCAATAAAAAGTAGTAATGTTCTTTCTCAGGGTCTAGACCATTTTTATACTAAATTTCATTCAAATCCGTTTAGTAGTTTTGGCGTGAAAGAGTAACAGACTGACAGAGTTACTTTCGCATTTATAATATTAGTTAGGATTAGTATTAAGAAATCTTTTCTAAGAAAAATAGAAATATTAAAAAACAACAAAAATAAAATTGCAAACCCGACAACTGTTAGTCAGCATTTAAATAAACACGACACTCTTGTGTCGCGACATCTGACTTCCAGTCAGAAGGAGCATGGTGTGACCGCAAGTTAAATTCCTAAGTTCCTCATACGTGTGTACAAGGATAAAATATTAGGGAGCGAGGCAGAACGCATTCCCGTCACGTCGCGAACACTCGACTGTGTATTGTACTTATCCGTATTGTAGTACATTATTTTCACCCGCAATGTGGTATATTTGGCTGTGATGTACATTTACGATCACTGAAGTTTAATAACGACCTGTATTCTTACCCTACATTTTCGTTACCGCAATATCTGAGGGTTTTCTGGAGTACCTTACTTTCTGCGATATATAAGTAATACTAGATGTCGTTTAATACAGTATATCTCATACTTATAAATAGATAACACCCTAATTGCTAAGTTAAGCAGCTTTAAAGCACTGTCGTATAAATGTATCAGATTAAACTAAGTTATATACGAGTTTATTGACCTACTTAATGTAGGCACTTTTCCTCCTCAGGAAAAGGTAATGTGTACCCTTTATTGGGTAGGAACACTTAACCTAAGAATAAATAAGTTAGTTTAAAGCCGGCACTGATATTACGTAGGTAGAAATACACACGAAATAAAACAAGCAGACGTGATAAAAAATGCTTTGTAAAATGCCGTATTTTGACTGTGAAACAGGTGCCTAGATTTGTCAAAAAGCAAAGTCAGTTTTATTTCGATATTTTTAATTCCAGCTAAAATCGCTTGTTCTAAACGGGAAAACCTCAGTTAAAAGTTTAACCATAAATCTATCAAACTGAAAGCTAAACCTCCATAGCCGAACTTTTATCCGCTTTCAATTTATATTATCGACCATTCTTGGACACTATCTATTATTTTTAAGTGTGTCCAAAAGAAACCGTCTAGGTACCTATGTAGGTACTGTGTAGTCTAAGTTTATTTACTCGTGTATAAAAAGAAAACGAAAGCGTACGAAACGGTCGTAAGTAATCAAAACCGTGATCATCATCATAAAAAAATCGTATAATCGTATAGTCATGAAACAATACACACACACAGGTTACATTGGCGCCCAACGTAGGGGCGGAAGTCCATTGGATGCGGGTGGCACAGGACCGATCTGTGTAGAGAACTTTGGGGGGAGGCCTATGTCCAGCAGTGGACGTCTATTGGCTGAAATGATGATGATGATGATGAAACAATAGCAATGACCTTGAGTGCGCAGAAACCAATTTTAGTAGAAAGTCTTCTTTTTTACATGAGCGCAAACTAACGGTCATCGCTATTCTTTCATGCCGCCAGCTATACCTATAGTCCATGCACTGCTGTGCACGATTCGTCCGATATAAAGACAACAAATAACACAGAAGCAGTCGTAAATCTCATGTTACCCATAATGTATGTCGAAGCCACCCATGATCAAGGTCTCCCCCGTGCCCTTGCAGGAACCAGAGTAGTACAGCTCGTCATAGTCAACGCACCGCACCGCTGTGAACGGCACGTCCGATATGATGGACTCCGCGAAGAACATGTGAGCACGATTATGGGCGCAAAGACCTGAAAAGGATAATTAAGAAATATTTAGTAAATAAAGTAATAAGGAAGCACAAAAAAAAACAGTAATTATAATCTAAAGCTAAAATAAACTACCTACCAAAAAAAATTAAAACAGAGTAGGCCCCTGTGGCAATGTTCCCAAAATGCTGGCAGCATTACCTCGTTGGGTAGCGATGGAAATTCGCTGGGCGAAGTAGCTGCCAGGCTTTGGGTCTCCCGTGACTTCAACTAAGCGCTTAGTTAAGTCCCGGAAGAAAGAGAGAGCATCGGGACCCCACGGGCCCAGTGTTTCGACACCGAAAGCTACGAAGTGGTAGGTACCGGATAGATGCCTATACTTAGTAATTAACCAATTAGATACATAGATAGATACTCTCTATTGCACAATAGGTTACAGAACTTAATGCTATGGTCATACTGTATTACCTACCTCTTGTAAGATAGGGATACTAAGTTTAGTGTTTTTTTATGTGATAGGTTGCAGACGAGCACGGATCACCCACTGTTAAGCAATTGCCGCTGCCTATGAACACCCACAATTCCAGTAGAGTCACGAGTACCCTGCCAACTTTTTTCCCCTTTCCCCAAATTCAGAGCGTGATTAGATAAGATTTAGGTATCTCTTGGACAAATATCTAGTTAATAAGACGAAATGCCATTTCACTTTTTACTTAACTTCTTTCACTTCTTCGTATTTTACGACGGTAAGTACAGTGTGGTATAAAAATTATACGAGTACCTATGTACCTTCTAAGAAACGATGGTTTAGTAAAAAAATACTGGAGTGATCTATAGAATTTGTACAAGTTCTTTTAAAACATGCTTAGCTTCACCGGACGATCCGAGAAAGCTCTGGGTACCTACTCAATAAAAGTGGAATATTATTCGTAAAAGCTTTAACTAAGTGCATTTTTGCTTGGTAGGTGCCTAATCTAAAACTCTATTTACAATTATTTTTTAAAGTGACAAATGATACTATACGCTATAATTTTCTTTTGTAAAGTGACAAATGATATATGAGATCGGTAATGTTCTTTAACTGCAAATAAATGGATGGATGTCTGCGATAGATTTTTTGGTATACGATTTGACATAAGCAGTCTCACCTCAGGTCAACTCAAGACTACAGAAACCATTTAATTATCTATGGAAACTGCTTATAGAAAAGTCCAACATTGCAAGGAAATGTTGCCGACGGACAGTGGTATCGAAATCCTTATCCTTCTCCATAAAGATGAGTTGCAGAACAAATAATATATCATCGGCCTGTGGAAGGTACCCAAAGTGGGTGTACTGTGCCACCCACGCAAAATAACATGCTTGTACCTATCTACAAGGACGGTGAACAGACTTAGGTCACTCCAAGATTTTCGACCACAGATCCTGCTCCAGCTATGCTTTAAAAAACTAGTTATGAACTCTTTTACTAACCTCTATAATCAAACCTGCACCCTGGCTGACGGGTACCTCCGTTAGGGTAGAAGTCAATGTGCCCCAGAGGAGAGGCGAAGCCGAGGTATCCACCACATGTGTGGATCACCTCCACATGACGCGCGTCATGCTTGTCCAGGCGGGCGTCCTTGTTTCCGAGAGTGAAGAGGGGCAGGGCAGGATCTAGACCTGTAAACCAATGGAATAGTAGCTTAATATACGAGTATACATAATGTGCTCCTAAGCGATATCGGCTATGGCAGCCAATCTGAACGATCATCGACGCAGGACATTTGTAGTGCACAAGTGCACTCTCTAATCCCTTACTCTCATATTTCGATGGGACACCAGTGAGAAACGACTGAAGAGAGATCGGGCTCAGGACCAACGGACTAACGACACAAAATAAAGACTTTTGACACAGAAGGCTGAATGCCCACTAAGAGCTAAAAATATGTCATGTATTTACGCATGCACACTAAACGCCTTTTCGACCACATTAATCCTAACTTATGACATAAGATTGTCAAAATGTCGAGGTCTATGGTAGAGGCCGCGCGCTTATGTACTCATGCCAGGCAACAACCCTAGCATATGTCAACGAACACTTCTAAATTCAAAATCAAGGCTAAGTCAGCCTTCTGTGTCAAAAGTCTTTATTTTGTGCTAACGAGCTTTCAGTTCAAAGATTTCAGAAGACCTTTCCGAAGTACGGGGGTACAAGACCGCTACCTTTCAGACTTCCGGCGGCTGACATTAAGAAGACAGAGACAGAAAAACTCAGGTACCAACTCAGGGATCAGACCTTGGACCCCAAGAGCGGCTTGTTGCTTTAAAGTGCAACCCACTACCACCCACTGCGCTACCGAGGCAGTACAGTATACCTACTTGTACAAGTAGTATACTCGAGACTGTCGATTCCAAAGTAGTCGGGCCTAAGTAAGTTAGTAAAGCACTTGTTAAGTCGCCCGCTTGCGTCAGACGTTTTGTAGGACCGTTAGCCCGATTTTTTCTCTCCTTCTTCATATTTCTACCTTACTTTTTGTAAAACGTGTGCATTGCACTATTGCAATCAGCACGTCCTATTATTCTCCTACAAAAAATCAGTCACCAGTTTATCGGACGGGAGGGCAGACTAAATAGAAATTTTACGAACGATTGTCTACAGTGGGAATCGAACTTATAACCTTTGACACGTGAGAAAGTGAATAACACTGTTACTATACAATAGCGTCATTGAGCCGTTTTGAAGGTTTTTTCCTCCCCTAATACCTAACCCCATCTACAAAATGTAAGGTTAAGCCTCGATACTCATTGAATTTCATTAACTTTCAGGATAAGTGGAATGGTAATTAATTTCTAAAAATAACCACCAATAATAATTTACTTCTGAGGCTCATACGCGCACGTGAACTCACCTTTAAAGTATATTCTCTAATTACTTAGGAATTAGGGGACTTTCCGAACCCTAATAGTGCCCTAGGATAGGCAAACGAAATGGCCTGGTCGTCCAGCGTCACGATAGATCGATGATATCACCGTAATAGGAGGCCCTACTTGGATCCGAGCAGCTCAGGACCGGGTACTTTGGCGAAAAAGAAAGGAGGCCTATAATACTCAACAGTGGGTACTTCCAGGCTGATGATGATGATGATGATGATGAGGGCCCTTACACATTGTTACTTTTTGCATTTTTTTGAATTTTTGACAGAGCGACTGTTTCGCGACCCATAACATCGACATGCATTTGTATCAATTCATACGCGTCTTTCCATCAAAAAGCTTGCGTTGTAATATATAAGAGTAAGGAATTGCTATAATAACAAAAGTAAAATTTCTTTAAGGTTATGCGAAAGGGAAACGTACCAGTTATTGTGTCAATTGGTCCTTCTCTAACGTACGCCCCGGCGATGCCCACGACGTGAGCGCCGAGGCTGTGTCCAATCAGATGCATGTCGTCCATAGAAACCCCTTCGTCAATCAAAAAGTTAAGGAACTCAGTCAGCAGCCGCCCCACCATGGCGACGTTATAACTCGCCAATATGTAGTTGACATTCGCCGCGTTGCCCCAGTCAATCACAATTACGTTCAAATCGCTTACATTCAAGTACGCTGAAATCAATTTCAAGCTCTAAAATCCAATCTGGTTACGTCTTTGAATAAAACATGTTTTCATTAGCTATTCACTATAAAATAAGCTACTTACTTTATTGCAATAATTTTACTGAGAAAATACATAGAACGAGACTTAACTTATTCAAATATCAAAGTAATATTAAGAGCTAATAAGCTTTGTAGGTAATTGAAGTGCTTTTCTTTTCGACGTAAACAACGTAGCTTTAATACTTAATACCATAAGGGATGTTACACATTCTCGAAGGCATTTTGCAAGTTATGTATTGTTACATAATTACCTTGAGTTTCTGCATACCGTACCTTCTTTGATTGATTCTGGCATGGGCCCGTCTCCGTGGTTGAGCCAACCATGCGCGAGAACCTTTACTTTTTTGTTGAAGTCAAAGTGAGAATCGTATAAGGAGTTGGTGTCATTGATTTTTAGGACTTGGAACTCATATGGATTACTCCTGCAATGAAATAGATAGATAGGTATACTTTAGTGCACAAAATATACAATTACTTAAGTAGGACTAGGCATTACAGATAGTTAATGTAGAATTTCGGCGGCCTTATCGTTGAAAGCTATCTAATATATCTAACTTAACCAATTTTCTTGATCAACTTACGGTTAAGATTATTTTACGGTGACATATTATACTCGTACGCAATACCTGATACTTATTGTTCGTAACTTTCCCTGTATCATGTTCATTGTTAATTAAAATATAAGATCAAACCTAACTTTTGGTCTAGGCCGTAGTTTAGGTTGGCAAGAAATTAATTACGCGCAGTGACGTATTATCGGGTACTAACTAAGTTGCTTTTTGCTCCATCAGGTCAGCTGCCAGCCAGATGCCAAGAGGAGGCTAAGTAAACTTGGCAATAGTTGCCAGGACCCACATCTGTTAGTTACCATCTTTCCAAATTGCAAACAGTATGGAACTAACTTCGCTTGCCATAACTAACACATGTATTTGCTTGTAGTTTGGAATCAATATTACGACTTGAGAAACAACTTCAACGTGTGCGTTCCAAATTGATTGAATACGTTCGATTTTATGTATAAGTCGGTTAATTTTGATAATAGATGTACAGCCGACTTGCTTAGATATCCTTAACAATCAACAACCTCTTACTAAACATCGCCATTCAACTAGAGGCGTGAATGATATTCAGCCTAACATCTATTACAAACTAATCAATAGGCGAATTGTACGATTGTGATCCAAGTATGAGTACCTACCTACTGAGTATGAATTTAGAATCGTATCTAAGAATGGCCACAAACCTACTAAAATTTCCATAATGTAACTAAATAGGTACAATTTAAAATATGATTAGTTCTCGCTCATATGTCATTACAGTTAAGGTTCAAATTCAGGTGGGAACTTTTTTCCCTATGTCTTATTACAAGTTAAAGAAGTAAGGTAAGTATCTAATACAGTTTGATAAGCAGATCATTATATTCAAAACACATAAGTTGCTTCTTAGTCATTACTTTCACTCGCTCATCGGAGAGGTAACATACTAATGCACTTAGAATCTAATTATGGTTGGATAATTACAGAGCTGTCTAGGACATTCTAGCCACAAAACAATAATACACAGAAGGATGCCTCGAGTTGTTATAGCCATATTTATAGCTGCATATGGTGTCCTGTCTGTCCCGTACGTTTGTCTCAATCACCCACGTCGAAACACGGCGAGATCGCTGTAAGCGCGGATCTAACTTTCCTGGCAGTCCTCAAATCGAATATTCCTCAGAAACAAACACCAGAAAGGCTGTATCCATGGCAGTCCTTATTTCGAACAAATACTTATTTCGAAGAAATATTGCTTTTGAGGACTGCCACGAAAGTTGACCTCAAAGAATAACCCACAAGTGTCCTAAAATATGCGTCAATACACGATGTATTGTGAATCTAGATCTTGTTGCCATAAAGTCGCATCCAATAAAAAAAATCCTAAGGCGTTGGGTACCTATTACAGACAGAGCGTTTTTTTTTTCAAAGTATACATACCTACCCTAAAAACATCAATATTCAACTTGCTGGAACCTAGATCGTTCGTGGCTAGAATTAACTCTAGGGTAGGAAACATGGCCCTAAGAGTTAATTCTAGCCACGAAAGTATCTCATTATTTTGACCTGAAAGATACGCTTGCCCACGTGCTCTGCAAGATTTAAATTAAACAGTTTACCTAGTAAATAATCTGAACTGGACATCCTGCTCGTACACCCAGCCCCACCAAAACCTGGTCTCGTTAAAGTTGCCGGCTGGGGCGTACTGCTGCACGCTGGCCAGCCACACCGGGTCGTACGGAGCCGGCGCATCCCATTGAATCGCCGACACCCCTGGAATAACCATTAAAAGAAGATAAATTGATATAGTTTTATTGCACACAAACATAGGTATACAAACTTAAAACTACATTATGTAAATGTAAAGTATCAGTCTATACTGTCCCACTGCAAAGCAAAGGCCTCCATCATAGAAATCAAGGCATTGCTACTATGATGGTATCTTGCTTCTTGGTGATCACAATCCCAAAAATTCGAAACATACTTTTGCTCGACCTTCGGGACCCCAAAATCACGTCACGGTACTTAAACCACTAGATCAACGGGTCGGGGGATCATTTAAAGCAAATAAAAATGTCTCGCAACATAAAATATACCTACTTGTAATACTCGTATGCTTTGCAACTTATGTTAGCACTAAATTTAAGTTATTGGTTTGCCATCTATCACATTAAAAAATACTACTTACTACACAATGGAAAATGAATATCGCGACAAATATGCTTATCGATAAGTATTAGAGCAAGATTTAAAATACCTAATTGTGGGAGAGTCACGCATCGGCATAAATGGGTCGGCTCGACCGGAATATTACCACTGCCTCACAGAAAACTGGCGTGAAGCAGAGCACCTCTGCTATGTTTCGCCGAGTGAGCGAGGGTATCGGAGCCCAGTCCGGGGGGAAGGGGATTAAAGGTTGGCAGTACGCTTGTGACTCTACTGCTGCAGGTGTTTATGGGCGACAATGATTGCTTACTATAAGGTGATATGACCTCTGTTTGCCACCTAACAATTGCAAAAAAAATCGTAAACAATGCAGTGAAAATGGGTATTGTACCTTAACATATTTAGCTAATTAATCAATGTAACTAAGTTTCTTTCTTAATACTTATATAAATGGTTCCCCTCTCCTAACATATCCTGTGCCCTTCCAGGTCCATGATTTTGTTTCTATTGTTTACATTTAGTTAACACCTATTGTATTTACAAATTGTGGAAAGCAATAAAACATTGAGTATTGAGTATTGAACCATTCCCAAACAGTTATCTGTAAGAGCCACCATTACAAAATTGCATCTTGAATTATTTAAAGGAAAGCTAACGATTAACGATTATTTGCCTACGCAAAACAGATTTGCAATTCGATTATGTAGAAAGCACTGTACTTACTTAGCTGTGATTTATAATCACGAGCAAATACCATTAGGTATGTAGGTACTGATTGGACCAGATATCTTATGTAAAAAAAATGTTATGGTACGGACGCTACTTATACAATTGACCTAATTAGTATTTATTGTAACCATTCTATAGAAGAGCAGTGTTTTCAAAAACAATAATATTTTGCTTAAAAGGTAGTCCCATTGACTATGTATTGCAAAATCCAAAGTGTTTATTTCATCAACTTAGTAATGAAATAAACATTTTGTATGTACTCGTATTTGTATTTTTACGCTTATTTAAATATAGATGCTACAAAAATCTTCTTACATTTGCAACATAACTCACCCACCTCTCTCTTCTTGCTAATCTTAGAGTGTAATCATGGTTACGCCCAAAGCTGTCGCTTTATTTATTAAATGGGAC
The DNA here is from genome assembly GCA_014851415.1 of Cnaphalocrocis medinalis. NCBI lineage: Eukaryota > Metazoa > Arthropoda > Insecta > Lepidoptera > Crambidae > Cnaphalocrocis > Cnaphalocrocis medinalis. Next base: position 6,560,068 of record CM026275.1, on the reverse strand, counting down.
GTCCAACAAGGTCAGTATTTAACCGAGTTCCAAGAAAATTAACACATTTGCACACACAAGCAAGACCCTATCCTATGTCTCTATAAATCTTTAACTGTGGGAGAGCCACGCTTCGGCATGAATGGGCCGGCTCGACCGGAGTGATACCACTGCATCACAGAAAACCGGCGTGAAGCAGCCCCTGTGCTGTGTTTCGTCGAGTGAGTGAGGGTACCGGAGGCCCACCCGGGGGGGGAAGGGGATAAAAGGTGGCAGCGCACTTGTAACTCCACTGGTGTTGCAAGTGTCCATGAGCGGCGGCAATTGCTTACCATCAGGTGATCCGCCTGCTCGTCTGCTACCTATACCATAAAAAAAAACTGTCTAAGGACACCACAGCATGCAACTAATAATAATATCAAATCAATTTGGAAAAACAAGCTCTTAAGAATTGTGCATACACGCACACAAACAATTTTATTTTTAAATAATTATGACTATTATTAATACTTAAATTATAATAATTGTATTGAAGATGTTTGGAGCTTAGGCCATCATTCAGGTTTTGGAGAGTCTGGTGATTACAATGAAACTATTGCCGTCTCACCTACGCAACCCATTAACAGGGGAACCAGACCAACTAAATCATAGTTAAACACGATTTTTCCGAACCGTGCAAGTTTCCGCACAATGTTATCCACTACGGCCGAGCTAACGGTAGAAATACGCACATGATTTATAAAATCCAGAGGTGCACGATTCGAATCACGACCCCCCGTATGGAAGGCGGGTTGTTATCCACTGAGCCACCATCATTCAACATATCCTACCTCTTAACACTAATTTACAACACACGCTTTTCGCTTCACTACCTTACCTGCCTACGCCGTCCTTATAAGGCCTACGTACAGTCGTCTGCAAGAAAATGTGAACACCTTGACTCTTATGCCAGGAACTATAAGGTTCATATTTGAATGAAGTTTTATGCTTATAGTGCACGTGCCTGTCCGCGTACATGGCGAGTGAGGATGTAGATTGTCATCTGTCTTAACAATTTAGCATTCAAAGTAGACTCTGCGCGCGTAAATACGTAGACGTCCATATTATACTGCCTATAGTGAAAGTCCCGCGTGACCAAGTAGTACTTACGTACCAATGAAAGTTCTTTGCGATTAGGGTTAGCAAACGGTTGAGAATAGGTATGTAAGTAAATACTAACTTATCAACCTTACATAAGGTCGATCTTGAATGTGCCGAGGCCTTTGACAAAACATAAGTATGATGAGCATGCCAGTTGAAAAGTTTCAAAAAAATTTAACTATGAATACCTAAGTAATTAGTGACGAGAAAGCAGTAATCCGCAATCTCTATCTGGAATCCACAACTGAAGAATATCTATGGTGTTTATAAAGATATAACTTTTATAGGCAACAACAACACTTGCGCAATTTAGTCGACCCACCGCCATCTATTGGCCAACATTGGATCACTAGTCTCAGAATAAACCTATTACACTTTTTTCGATTCTTCAACAAGCTAGTGCAAAAGTTGGGTACATAAGTAAATAGATACGAGTTCCTATTAACTTTGTTGCCGTTGACCCTGCGCGACTAGAACTAGTTCCAGGAAATACATTGTCTAACTGTGGTCTAACTGGATTATTGTTTATCTTTATGGTTCAACTCGTGGTGCTAGGTATGCTTGTTGCTTACAGTTAGAAGAAACATTTCGACTAAGTATGGCCTACTTAGAAGGTAGATCTAGTGAATAGGATGTATGTGATACACGGCCCTAGCCGTTGAAAGGTTTAACCGCAAATATTTCCCTTTTATGTGTTGGTAATGTATCTTTACGAAGGTACGGTCAACGAACGTAGCGGTATTCTAGTTTGCCGGATAAATCGCTTGCAATTTGCAATACACTATGCGTGAGCGCAAGGGTTATCCCCGCCCACCCCGCCACAAATTGTTTTGTGTTTGTATTAAACACAGAAGGCTAGCTCGAGCTGACCTTGAAATTTAAAATCATGTTGGTTAAACAGTAAATAAATCGATGATAACATTGATGTTATATCATAATATCTCGAAGTGATCCCCATTACCCTTTTTTACCCTATATGTAGATAGCAAAATATTCGGATTGTGTCTCTCCCGCATATACCTACATAACACGGCGAGATCATTGTAAAAAATAACAATGAATGATGGTAAAATCAATGAATGATGGGATTAGGCTTAATCACCACGCTTGCCTAATGTGGATTGTTGAGATCACAAAACTGAGCTATGTACGAAAAATTCGAGACGTACCTACTTACCTACTTAGGTACTTTTTTTTCAATTCGGAAATCGATCCCAGGATCCCGAGAACACGGCCCAGTACCTAAGACCAAAAGGGAGTCAGGAGTCTAGGCACTTACACACTCCACTGGATCAGCGACCCAAACGAATGTTGACTTCCAAAACTAGAGAATACCACTTTGGTCGATCCTGCACTACTTACTTGTTGCCTGCAATGCCTGCCAGTCATTGTCATCTAGGCACTTAAGTTTTACTTTTAAAAGTTAACCGTTCGCTTTACCTACCGTAGATATAATTTTGTACCTGCTCTACCAATGTAGGTAGGTACCTACCTCTCGTACTAATAATACATTTCACGAAACTAAATACTTACACTTAGGAACTGCCACTAAAATTGACAATAAGTATTAAAAGCTTCTTATACATTTGCAACATGGTCGAACATCGCAAAAAGTATATGGTTAAATTTATTTTCATGGGTTTATTGCACCGCATCAATCAATATTCAATAAAATATCTAAGTGGATATATAGTGTCTACTGCACTACCTAGGTACCAGTAGTTAGATAGGTATAGGTACGTACAAAAATAAACAAGCTAAGTATTTAAGCCACACATTGAAAGGCGCGAGAGCATTTCGATTCGGAAACGCAAATTGCTGCTACTGATTAATTCACGAACCTGTACAAATAGCAAACAACCACAAAATCATTCCAGCTCCGCTTTCCGGTCACAAACATTCGACTCACTGCGAGTAACACCAACTTTCCGCACATATATCGAAACTTTGCTAAACTTCAAACGGGTTAGAACGCTCATTTTGGAGCTAAATCTAATTGGTGGTCCGCCGAGCAGGACTTCCACATTTTCACTGCCCGCAGAGGCGAAGATAGAATTCAAATTTACGTAGCGGTATCAAGCCCATTGCCATTCATAGAGCGCGTTTTGGCATGCCCATCGGTCATATTAATCAACTTTGTCCTATTAACATTACAGACCGCACTGAGGCCAGCCTGTCCCGTTAACACAACTAATGTGAAACCTGTGAAATCAGCTTCTCTGATTCATACTGATTTCAATGTAGGTGCAGGCATGCATTTCTTTCCTCTATAATTTCCTTTATTTTTCAAACATAGACTAGGTACGAGTTTGAGACCACGATCGATTCTATTCTGGGTAGGAAGTATTTTATGGATTAATTACCCACCTTACGAGTAGATACATATTTATTGCATATAACACAGAATGATTATTAAGTAAGGTACCTACCTATTTTAAAAATGCATAATACCTATAGTAACATTCTAAAAGAGATATCATTGCGGACTTTGCGGATATTCACTAGGTACAGATAGATATACCTACCAATCTACGGAACCACATGTTGGGTTACTTTATAATACATAACTTAAATTTTTAGATAAGTAAGGTAATTTGTCGAATGTTTTCATATACCGTACCAACTTACATTTTTTAATGTTTACCTACTTACCTACCTACTGCAGCTAGCGTGCTGAGTTATAGAAACATATTAATTGTTTAAAATAATTTATATATCCGCTCTAAAAAATAATAGCTCTAAATAGCACTTAAATAAAATTTCTAATATAGCGTCCTCGCTGTTTGCGCCTATAAGGTAGGTGCTTATAATCAGCGGCATGTAAGAATAACGATGACCTTTGTCTACTTTTTACCAAGTGCGCAAACTTGGTAAAAAGTAGACTTTCTACTAAAATTGGTTTCTGCGCACTCAAGGTCATCGCTATTCTTACATGCCGCGGACTACGTATAGCACCTATTAAACCTCCCCTAGAAGTAAATGATTTTATTGTTGTGAAATCAAAAGTTTAAGGTACCATACCTAGTAAATAATAAACTACTAGTTTGAGCAATAATTGCGATAACTATTAGGTATATTTTGACGACCCATTTGGCGTAGTGGTTTGTGCGCCGGTTGAGACGCAAGGGTCGCGGGTTCGATTCCCGCATCATGACAAATGTTTGTTGATGAAACAGATATTTGTGTTGGGTCTGGGTGTTTGTAGTTCCTTCGTTGTTTCTGGTTTCCATAGTACAAGGGAAAACCTTAGTTTGGGACCAGGACAATGAATGTGATGTTTTTTCAATTTATTTATTATTTATATTATTATTTATTTTCTACTAAAAGGCAGGCAGGCAGTGTTATGTTTATTAGTCAGAAAGAGACAGATGGAGACAGAGATGTAGGTAATTTTTTACCGCGCTTCCCAGTATTGACACTGTTAGTTGCTAGGCAACCATAATATACATAGAATTTTATTTTATTATTAAATTCGGCTAGGGTTAAGTAACGGAGCGGAACAGGTAACGGAACGGAACGAGTAATCGAATAGGGTGATAAACTGATAATATAAACGATACGATGGTGATCAAGCGGAACGCGTAGCATAATATGACAGATGCCACATTCATTCTGTCAGTCAGTGTGTCAGTTGGTGTCAGTTTGACAGGACATTCTCTTTTCCTTCAGCGAATGCGATCGGTTTTCGAATTTGTGTGGCGGAAAAAGTATTTATTCTACGTTGTTTTTTATTTGCTAAGTGCTGTCTTACAGTTTTGGGTTGATATTATTAATTTAATAAAACTTGATAGTCCAATAAGCCTAAAAAGGTATTTTTTTAATAATGGCCCAACTTCCCGAAAGTAAGAAAATCCTTGAGTTCTTGGAGCTCGTCGGGCGATTGAAGGTAATTTTTTTGCTTAACATTTCCGCGTTGATCACTTAGATTAAATATGTTAAACGTGCAATATCACCGGTTTCAGCACGTGAAGAGGACTGGTTGGGTGATATGCGACATCAATGATTGCGAATCCATCGCTGGACACATGTACCGCATGGGTTTAATGACTTTCCTGCTCACAGAAGAAAATGACCCTGCTAAACTGGATCGCTTCAAATGTCTCCAAATCGGTAAGGAATCTTAAAAAAAAATACCCTACTGTTTTGCATAGCATAACATTAAAACGCGAATAATAGGGTGCCTGAACATTTTATTGTATCTACAATTTAATTTATTAAGATAAATCATGCACCCATACTGAGCCAAATCACATCATAACTTTTGCAATTATAGAATTATAAAATTTGCAATTAGAAAATATTTATTTGGAGCGAACGAGAGAACTAGATTATTAAAGAATATCAAATAGACTACTGGCCCGTGTTGAAAAAATTATGGGTCATTTGAACCACCAGATGACCTATGTAGAACGATATAAGAGCATAAAATAATAAGATTCAGCACTATGCCGTCACTTGTAAGCTGTCCAACTGAGTGCAGGTGAGAATTCAAAAGTACAGGTAGAGTGGGTATATTTTGGTCATATATTTTTGTACGGCATTCATTACTATCGATAGATCCATGAAAAATAATAAGACAACGCGTAGTGCCGTACAAAAATGGTGGTCCAAAAAGTCGGATTTTTCTTTTGATTTTCCGACAATTTCCAGGGTGAATTTGATCATTTGATTTTGTACGGCATTAGTTTCATGCTATTTCAGTACTGCTTCTTATACATTATTCCGCAACGCCGTACAAAAATCATGCGACAATGGGGAAAAACCGAGGGTTGCAACCCCCTCTCTTTCCGTGGTACAAAGGGTGATTTGAAAAAGTACGGCATTGGTTCCAAAACATTATCTGACACTTAAAAGTACTATTAAAAATAATGCCGTCAACAAATGATTGTTCATTTGAATGTATATCAATAATTATCTTAATTTCATCGTATTCTTGATTTATAAAGGTGTAAAATCATTTGATCCTGTACGGGAACTTTTTTTTTAACATGATAATGTAAAATACAATTGTTATATAGTATTGCCGTTCAAAAGAAACTGTTCTGAAAAAAAATATAGAGAACACAAAAACTGTAATTTTTCAAATTATTGAAGAAATTTAAATATCATACATTAATGAAATATAGCAGTTTTCTACATTGTATCTCATGTTTTAAATAGTATTAACATAAATAAATTAGGAAAAAATGATGCCGTACATTTTAATGCAGACCATATCTTTTAGGCTGATGAAAATGACGCTACTATCTAAAGGGTACTTTATGGCCATCTGATACAGTACGGCATTAATATATTTTTGAAGAGAACAATTGATAATATGATTAAATCACTATTAAGTGAAACGGTGTGTATATATATATCCAAAAATTTTAACTGTCAACCACAGTATCAACAGTTTTGTATACTTTTTGGTTTACTATATACTTCGAACATTATTGATACATATATATAATTGATTTGTTTCATTGTAATGATGTGAAGAAATAAAACAATTATTTTTAAGAAAAATTTGATATTTTAATAATGATGATAATACAAAATATGGTTTTCCCCTTTGAACCAACGAAAATGTACGGCATATGAAAAAATATTATCTATGCATAAAATACTTTCGAAATAAATTAATTTGATGTTGTGTCAAATCACCCCGTGGACCACAGAAAGAGAGGGGGTTGCAACCCTCGGTTTTTTCTCCTTGTCGCATGATTTTTGTACGGCGTTGCGGAATAATGTATAAGAAGCAGTACTGAAATAGCATGAAACTGATGCCGTACAAAATCAAATGACCAAATTCACCCTGGAAATTGTCGGAAAATCAAAAGAAAAATCCGACTTTTTGGACCACCATTTTTGTACGGCACTACGCGTTGTCTTATTATTTTTCATGGATCTATCGATAGTAATGAATGCCGTACAAAAATATATGACCAAAATATACCCACTCTACCTGTACTTTTGAATTCTCACCTGCACTCAGTTGGACAGCTTACAAGTGACGGCATAGTGCTGAATCTTATTATTTTATGCTCTTATATCGTTCTACATAGGTCATCTGGTGGTTCAAATGACCCATAATTTTTTCAACACGGGCCAGTAGTCTAAAATTGGTGCTTTGTCATAATTATAATAAGAACTTTGTATTCATTCTTTGTACTACTTATTACTGTTTTTGTTCATTGTTTTATACTAATACAGTGAATGAGGCTACTCAGAATGTAAATTAAGTAGGTATACCCACACATCAAAGAATACAGATCCGCGAATTTTCTTCAATTGACTCTCATCTTACAGTCACATTAGGTTGAATATCAATTGAGGAAATTTGACAGATTGTGGTAATCTGATATGTGGCTGACTGTAATTGAAAAATGAATCCATCTATTGTTGCTGTGCACATTTTTATCTTGACAGTAATGGCTGATTCTTGAAACATCTTCAGTTAAAAGATAAAACTGGATGTAGATAGATAAATTATACTTTATTGCACAAAAATCACACAACTTATAAACTAAACATTACAAAAATTGTATATACAAATTCGGTGGTCTTATCGCTTCTACCAAACAGCATGTAAGATGAAGGTACATATTATTGTTCCTTAGTATAATTTTATTAAACCATACTCTGTTTTCAGCTCTGGTCCATGACCTAGCGGAATGCATTGTTGGTGATATCACACCTCACTGTGGTGTGTCTCCAGAAGAAAAACACAGGCAAGAAGATGAAGCAATGAAGAAGATTGCTGAGCTGACTGGTTTTGCTGGAGACAGAATGTATGAGTTATACAAGGTATTTATTATTGAATTATTATTTTGTTCTTAATTTTATGCAGGAAAATTATAAACTTTTAAGTTAAAGTTTAATTTTAAGGCCAAAGGTTAGTTCATATTTGATACAAACTTGTTACTTAAGTTATTGGGTCAAAGGTTAGTTCATGTTTGATACAAACTACTAAAACTTTTCTATTGATAGAGTTCATTCATGCACATATTAAAATGTTGTAAGGAAGTTGAATTTTATGATTAGCCATTTTAATGATTATGTTTGTAATCTCACTTGTATGGTGGAATGTAACCGTACGGTTTAGATTCATAATACAAGTTCCATAGCACAACTTAGTATGGAATCAGGTGAATATATGTTATGTTGTAAGAATTTATTTATTAGTAAGTAAAAGACAACATTGACCAAATGAATTTTAAAACTACTAATAAAGTAAAAATGTAGTGTTATATTGTTAATGAAGATCAATAAATTTTTACTTTTTCAGGAATATGAAAATCAGTCTTCGCCAGAAGCTAAATTTGCAAAAGACCTTGACCGTTACGACATGATACTCCAGGCCTTTGAATATGAAAAACGTGAGGGTGCACCAAAGAAACTGCAGGAATTTTTCACAGCAACTGAAGGAAAATTTCAGCACCCGTTCATTGTAGATCTAGTCAAAGAGTTGAACAGCCAGAGGGAGGAATTTGAGAAGAAATCCCTTATGAATGGCAGTACATAGTCATTACAGCTTTAAAATGTTATAATATTAATTACAAAAGTGTGCAGTATTGCAATATTTGCAATAACAAGTTGATATGCAATTATATTCAATTTTATGCAATTAGTAATAGCCCATAACAATATTTCTCTCGGGTCAGTCTTTCATGTTAAAGAATTTATGGTCAGGATCAGAGCTGCATCTCTAATAGTTATTATCTTGCGTGGTCCTTACATTACAATTTGGAAGAATCTGATTAGTCAACCTGTATGGTTAATGTCCATGCAATCCTTTGTAACCAGAATCAGTTCTTCCAGATTTTTGTTGCTCTCTTTGTGTGACCAAAATAGGAAAGTATGAGAATCACTCCATAAATGCATGTGCGCTGCCTATAATCCCCTAGTTGTAAACTTCTTGGGATGCATGAAGGAATTTGACCCCTCTCAAAGACTTTGAAAAATTATGCTCTGCTTCTTGAATTGCCTCAGCTCCTAAGTGGGTTAGTTAGTCATAATATATTTAAGTGAGTCCAACCAAGCAGATAAGATTTATGATGTTACAGAAAATTATTTATTTTAATACCTTAAACTGTGTAATATGATTTTAATACTACGAAAAAGTGAATAACCCAAATACTTATTTAATTTTATCACAAGTACATTTTAAGTTTGAGACACAAATGTATAAATACATAATAATGTGAATTTTCCAACAGTGTTAGTCCCATTGATTAGTGTGATACTTCCATAAATGTTTAAACTAGAATAAGAATGCCTAGAGGAAATATTCACTCTCACATAGAAAGTATCTTTTTTAGGCATTGGTCTAAAGATTTTTTGGTGACTTGAAAACCGGTATATGAGACACTGATGGAGTAACATAGGTCAGCCTCAACGTATTTATTAGCTGATTGGAAAAGATGTGTGTAAAACCAACTGAACCAAATCCTATAAATACGCACAAAATGTTGGTAGGATACGTAATTAATACCTATGCCAAACTGTGCTAGCTGGTCTATAGTCCGACAACTTCGTCGAACTCAAAATAGTATAGATTATAAAAAAAATGTAATGTACAGTGGACTCCATTTTCCGCACTTAGACTCTCTTTCGGTCCATTGTAAGTGATGGGTCGGCTGGACACAAAAGCCAGCCTAGCTCCGCCCAGAAGCGCAGAAGTTTCCTGGGAACCTCACAGGCTTCGGGGAGCGACTTCACCGTCCCGAGGGTTTGCTTGCGTTGGGTGGCCACAGCATCGCATTCCACGATTCCACTACGGATTGTTAATATGTCAAGTACGAGCGAGACCACCGTTAACGCACACATTCTTGGGCGCTTACAAGTCATCTCGCCTTGATCGATGGAGACAAACATGTGGGAGAGACACTATACGATATACTGATATAACTACCTATAACAAACTCTTCTATTTCAGCTCGAGCTTTCCATTCATGTTATTATTTCGTGACGAAATTGTCGGACTAGTTTTTAAGTATTATTTTGTTCCCTCTGTTTAATGTTATATTTTTTTATATCAAATTGTACGTTAGGTATTTTTATTAAGTACTAGGTAATCGATTGCATATTCGGCTGTTTTATAGTATGTACATAATTCAGAATTTCAAAAAGCATTGTTATTTTTTTATTTAAAAAATATGTTTATTATAAATAAACGATGAAACTCGTTTTAAGACTATTCAAGCACACCAGCGACGCCAATGCATAGTTATTTATTGTTGTGAAATAAGATACTTATTCATCCAAAAAAAAAACAAACCCCTTTATTACAAATCGTGGTCTAAAGGTAGACTTGGTTTAAACTGATGCTGTCACTTTCATTTGTGAATTTTATAAAAGTGACAGCATCATTTTTAAACCATACATAACCTTAGTTACCGTTTACTAAGGGAATTAAGGATCTAGAAAAGGTATTAGTTTAAGCAAAATTACGTATATCTAATTATTCCTAAAATTGGCCAAATATTGTGTTGAATAGGCGCCAATGCTATACTCGCAGCACGGACCTATAAGGTCCGTGACTCGCAGTACATCTATGAAAATATGCTCAAGTGCACTCCAGTTTTGTTACCTACTTATTTAAATAATTACCTACATTCACCGCAATTAATAAAAATACGTTGGCGTCTCTAGTGACGTCACAATATAAGTTCTAAACAATAGCGAACACACTCTTATTAAGAGGACTTCGTCATCTAAACAACGACCCTATTATTACAAAACGCGATCTAAAGACAAAGTCCGGAATTGACCTCGTTCCAGGCAGGGTAGCATTTCTCGTGCACTCTTCATTTAAGTCGAATAAGAAATTTGTAGGGACGAATGTATGAAATCTCTAAAATCGACTTCAATGTCGAGTGCACGAGAATTGGTCTCCAGTTTTAACATTGCGAGTTGGAACGAAGTGGCTTATGTTTTAGGACGGTAATAAGTAACTGTAAATAGCGTTTTGTAATAAGGTGGAGTAAGTTTACGTTTGTATACCACACAAAGCCTGGCCATGCCAATAGAAAGCACATAAAGAATGTTTAAACAAATGGTACTGTAGTCTACCCACTTAGTATTCATTTGTTTTTTGTAATGCAGGAATGGTATATACTTTGATTAAGTACAAATATAAATGAAACAGTATTATCTTGTTTAAACATACGAGTTGATAATGAAAGATAATATTGAGAACAAATCATTATGTTAAATGGTGATCCTACAAAGTTGCCGGACCTCATCGTCGTTTTCCATCACGTGAGCATGTGGCTTGACCATTTTGCTTATAATATAATCAATGGGAAATACCACTTTTAGACCTTATTCAAAAGCATAAAAGTCGGAAAATGGTCTACTGGGAACTTTGTTAGATGTACGGGCATCCACACATTGATGTAGGTACATATACAAATCTGTAATTTTTTTTTCTACTGATTCACCTTAATGTCAATTGCGTATGATTCAATATATATTAAGGAAGTTTGACCTCATGTGTGGCTATCTGTACATTAACCACACAATGGAGGGCTATCGCATGTGAAAAATCCGCTAGATGGCGTACCGTAGATCTGAGGTCCAACTACACTGTGATTGGTTATTTTTTCGATGTGTGATGTCACTTACAACTAATGACGTTGAAGTTGGACATCTAATAGTACGCCATCTAGCGGATATTTCACATGCGCTAGTTAGCCCCCATTAAATGCACTGTAGAGTCTTGTCTACTACCTACGTAATGAGAATCTAGTGTGCAGTTGGGTGGCTGATATACAACACCAAATTTCCATTGTCAACTCATTTGAATGCTTCAAATGGAAATATAATTTTCTATACTGTACCTAACAGTTTGGCTCATGTGGTCGAATTAAACCCTAGAAAATACCTTTACCTTTTTTCTTTATCCATTCAACCAACATGCACAGCACAAGTCTTGAAATATTTCTTACCTGTCTCCCTATAAGAACTGTTAGAATATACATACTATAAGTAGGTATATTATATAGGTTCTGCCACTGCCCGAGCTTGTGTGGAAGATATCTCTATCTATAAGCGATAAATCCAGCTATAAAAACCCATCAGATCAGAGATAAATATTTCATGGGTATCAAAGTGGTAACTGTAACTTGTGTGTATTTTATGGTTATCCATGTTCTTAAGCGATAATACCTATGCACTAGCATCCCTAATACATCTGTGAATAAAGGGAACGTGCAAATCACCGATGCTGCCAACTTAATTATTATTCAATACAAAGTGCTGCCACTTATAGTTACAATCTGTTGAGTTTATGACAGGGGCAGCTAAAACATCATCATGCTGCTCATCACTAGAGTGGAAAACGTTTCTTTATCTCTCCCTCTGCCCTTCCATTCAAATAAAACTTCATGCATGTTTTGTACTTTACAACTTTATTGTACAAAAAATGGGTAGTTGAGTAGTATACATACAAACCTATTCAGTCAAATTAACATTAAGATTTGCATAAATGCTAAGATATTGTGACAATTCCTATTTATTTATATTCATTGCAACTATTCAGATCTCACCCATAAAGTGGCAGGCTGTTTTATAATTTAATAAGATCAACATGAACAAAGAAAACCACAACTCGTTATTGGGTAATTTATTAAATTAGGCTTCAGTTTTAACTCAAATTTTCATATAAACATGTAAATGTAAATTAAATGATTGCTTATGTATCACATGAACAATTTCAGCTCTCAGCAAAAAAGCTCAAAAGTTAGTTCATAATATGGAGCAGTCAAGTATCACTGTAATGATCATTTTAATCTACAACTTGTTTTTGGGCATTACCCGGTTCTTGCTCCTTTCTTCGTTGTTTTTCTCTCATTAATTCAGCATCCCTGAAATAATAAATAGTGAAAACTTTATTAATAAAATTAACCTTAGAGTAAAGTATCAACCTACTATATATTCTGTCCCACTGCAGGGCCTCCATCATAGAAATCAAGTCATCGCTACTATGATGGGATTAGGCTTAATCACCACGCTTGCCTAATGCGGATTGGTGATTACAAACCCGAGCTATGTTCGAAAAATTCGAAACAATTTTGCTCGACCCGGTAATCGAACCCGGGACCCCGAGATCAAGGCCCGGTACTTAAACCACTAGACCAACAGGGCGTTAAATCAATAATTATTAACTAAATTAACCTAACTTTCATATAAATAGACAAGACATTCCAAACAAGCAGAGAGAGCACAAGACACGGTGACTATAATATGTGAGAGCAGATCATAATATTGATATATCAATATCATGATAAAATTCTTGAATAAACATTATTTATTATTATTATAGCTTGACCTCATTAAATAAAAGGTTGACTGGTAGATAATGCCTCTTGGCATTAAGTTCGCCTATTGTACAAAGTTAATAATAATATTCTATACAAACTACACTAAGATTACAAAACAGTATGTAAGATCGACATTTTAAGATACACTAAGTAATATTAAAACTGATTGCTTTAGAAAATTCTTGTTCATATTATTATAGGAAATAGCTGTGGGTAGCATATTGTAGACTACATTTATAATGCAATAAACAAGGAAAAAATACACATGGCTGCCAGAAAACATTAAAATTTTCGTCAGGCAAAACTGCAAGAGGAACAGTTTAGTAAGGATAAATAAATAATAACATTGTAAAATCAAAAAATATCAAAATCTTGGCCAAAAGGTACCTACTATCAAAATATGTGGACCAAATACATATAGGATTGGCTTAACACAGAATAGAATCATTAGCACTTGTTTTATTTACAAAGATAATTAAGGAGATAGTAAAATGACATTAGTGAGTCATAATAAATTAAGCTAGAATCTAAATGTGTGAGTAACAAACAGTGCAATATTACCTATGTTTCCTCTCAGTAAGAGACAAACCAGTCTTCTCGCTGGCAGTCTTCTTTTTCTGCATTTCTTGTTGCTTCTTTTGGTTTTTTTGGCGAGCCAAATCTCTCTGGTTTCCACCTGAAATTATATAAAGGAAAAATAGGTCAACATAAACAGTCATACAGGGGGTAGGACAAAATGCATTATAAAGTGGCTAGTATTTAGATTTCACGGTAGTTAATTCTTTTACACAGTAGTTGACTACAGTAGGCGGAAAGAATCAATTTTCATGATAAAAATACGGCGTCACCAGCTGTGCTCATTCACTGATGTTGTCATAAATGCAAAACGCTCTAGAACCTTCAAATAAACGTGATAATTATGCACACTAACATTTTACACAACACAGTCAAATGTTGAATAGTAAAATCTAGCATATTTTGTTTATTTTATATGAAATAAGGTTATAATCCAAACTACTTACGGGTCATCTTGGCTTAGTTTCTTAATAGCAAGAAAGTTAATTCTTTCGTAGTTTTCAAAGTCCGGACGATACGCTAGTCCGGTCGAAACCTAGGACAACGCACCGCCCCACCTTTTATCAATATGAAAGAAACTTTAAAGACAATAAAGTAGAATAGCTGGCTTTAAATTAAAAGCCAAAGCCACCCAGCCAGCTGGCCACAACCACAAACAAAATGAATGATGCCAAAATTAAAGATGGCGGCAACGTCAAGCAGAGATGGAATGGAAGGGATTTTTTTTATAGGTAACAATAGTGTTGTAGTAAGTATCACTATCAGGGCAATTTAATTAGATTATCGTCAACAGAAGATGGGGACCTCGCTGAATCCAAGTAACTAAACCCAGTGAGGCAGACGAAACCTGGTAAATATTGTAAGTAGGTACGTACATACATTTCATTAGAAGGGGCTTAGAATAATAAATCTAATAAAGAGAAGGGGGTGAAAGTGATGAATCGTTGATTCATCAGCTTCCCTGGTAGTTCATCATTGCAATCAATAAATTCGAGATGGATAAAAAACCCGCCTCGTATTAATCTAAAGAAAATACTTATCTATGTCAAAGATTTAAATCCTTAAACTATCCTTATCATACTGGACCGCGCCGATATTATGTCCAAACAGTGTGTCCAACCAAAGGTCCAACTCGAATGAGCGCACGATGATGGTTGAATAGGGTAGTTGACTAATATCGATGTAGTAAAAAATATTGGATACTTTACCAAAATATTGGTAAATAAGAAACCAATAGCCTAAATTTTCAGTTAAAAAATATAACGTCTAGCTGTTTGGTGAGCATTCAAAGTTTCATGGGCAAGTCCATTTTAATGTTTATAATATTATAAAAATAATTATATCATTGAACTACCCACACATAAACACAAACTTTTATTATGAAACTATGTACATAAACGAAACATTATGATATAGCTACCAAACAAAATTTGCTAGACGCGCATACAAACACACAGCGTGTGACGTCACATGTTGGTAGCCATTTGTATAGAGCGTTTTTGGGCCCGCGTAAAATATGTGCTCTTAAAGTTATGATATCTCAGGTGAATTCAAATCAGAATCAAATAATTCTTACAACAATGGTTCTTTACTAGAGGGGTCTTTTGATTAAACACATAAAAAAAAATAGTCAAGTACCCTATTGAACGTTACAGCTGTCATTTTTCAAAGACGTAAAAGTTTCTCAAAATGCTTGTTTAGGCCTTTTTTTTAGTTTGCACTAAAAATATCTACCAAAAATTCAAATGTTATATATAAATGTTAATAACTTTGTATTTGTTGACATAAATACAGGGTGTGTCTGTAAAAATGTATATCCCTTTAACCGAGTGTTCTATCAACCATTCTGAACAACATTTGCTCTGCAACTTTGCCAAATTTTTCGAAAAGTTTTTCGACTCCCCATACAAAATGGCCAAGTCACGTAACCGACTTTGTATGGAAAGATGAAAAATTTTTATGTGAATTTTCAAAAAACAGAACAAAAATGTTGTTCGGAATGGTTGGTAGAACCAAAGATTTTACACTATAACAAGATGGCGCACTTATTACTTACATTCGAGCCTCGTGAGATTTCTATATATTGGTTAACGTCCTACTCTAATAAGGTGACCACACGTTTTAGCGTTTCGATTACAATTATTGTTAGTCAAACTTAGTCCACCCACGTGGGAGTCAGACATTGCGTTCTCTAGGAAACTCGTGAAGCCCATTCAAACTAGAAGGGCTATCACGAAACGTTTCAAAGTATCGTTTGAGTATTTATGAGCAATTTTGTAGAAAAAACACAAGTTCCAAATTAAAATTCCTTATTATGTATACGTACGATACGAAGAGACTACCGACTTTTCGAAAAGTTTGTGCTAGCCTTATTAGATTTTCTATTTACCTACCTATAATAATACACTCTGCGGCTCATTTAACCGGTCATAGCGTATTATTCATACAAACTTTACGAAAAATACTGTACGATTTGATAAATTAAAAATTAAATAGATTTATTGCTACACTTTTTACGTAACATGACTTTTTTATGGTCGTCCATTATCATGCAATTTATTCGACCATGAAAACATTCCGATTTGTCCAAAAAAAATAAAAAAGTAAATCCGTCTTTAGATGACAAGCGAAATGGACACCCTACTCAATGCAAAAAAAACTTTGACTAAATACTTATGAAAAATACACCGCAACCTTTATAAGATTCACTTTTGCATCCTATCTCACAACAAGTGAGAACCATTACAAATAAATAATCACAATTTTTACACGTTATTTTTGTCGTCACAATAATACAAACTTTCAAATTATTTTTGCCGCCGCCATAATGGTGATGTCGACACGCCAAGTGTTGCATATTGATTATAATCAAAACTACCATATCACTTTTACATAAAAACAGTCGTTTATCATGGTTTAAAATAAAAAAAATAAAAAAGACTTTATTTATTCCAACGTATCATTCTTTTAAATTATTAAATATTTTGAAAGTTCCCCAGAAGAATAAATATAAACATTGCTTAAGTTATACCACAAAGGTATTTTTTTTATGATGGCAACCCATTAGACAAGGACATCATCCTATATAGCGACATCTCGCTCGGCTCGATTTTCTGTAAAGCGATTTGGCATTTCAAAGTAACCTTTATTCCCACTGCATAGAGTCGAAATTAACATTGCATTCATTTCATAGTGCACCATCTTGTTTATATCCAATATCTTTGGGTAGAACACGTGGTTAAAGGGATGTAAATGTTCACAGATACACCCTGTATATAGGTAAATCTCATCGGACACCGCGTGACAGAGAACGTAGGTAGAAATTAGTGGTAGGTAGTATTAACTATATTTAATTTTGTAAAACAAATTGAGACTCCGCCATGCTGCTCTTGGTAGGTACCGCCAGGAGGGCCCAGTTACTTAGATCCATGACTGTTGTATCGATTGATAAGAGATCATCTGTATATCAATGGCTGCAAATAACCGGGCAAAGTGCGGAAGCGTCATCAGCAGATTTGATAGCAGTTATTGTTTCAAAGCACAAAAAGCGATTTTATTTACTTACTCATTTATGTAAGTTTTAAGAAATAGTTAATTACTTTACAATATTATTTTTAAATAAGCTTTTATGTTATTTGTATAGTATTACAAGAATAATGTGTAGACTCGTAAGACACTAGTTTTGAAAATAAAAATTCAGAAAACAATCAAAGAAAAGCTAAAGTAAGAGTTCATGAAGATGGATTTTCTCTCTTTTTGTTAAAATTTTAATGTTTTGTTTAAGTTATTAAAATGAATTGATGACCACTCATTTGAATTAAAAAATACGTTCACGTAGGTAACACAATATGTCATCAAAATATTGCCACAGTTTTTAGGTGTCAGGGCCAAATTCAGTTTCAGAAGTTAAGAAGAAAAGGAGTTATAAAATCTATAAAGGTAAAGGTCAACCGCTTTGCAAGCTGAATCCTAATCAAGTGACCTGACCGCGTCCTCTGATCCTCTCGTCTGCCACTTAACACTTTAAAAATATTTTTAAAATATTTTCAGGGCTTTGCTGACGCACTGCATTACTTATAATAACCTTAGCTTATCACATTAGTAAATATATCTATAAGAAGTCTATGGTTTGATTCTTATCGATTATGTAGCGGCGATACATCAATTGAATTCATGAAACAACTATGATAAAGCAGTTCAGTGCCACACTATCTGTCAGTCAGAGGAGGCCCAGTGTGACCAGATTTAGCATAATTCTGCGATTTTAGCAGGAATTTGACCCCTAATTTAGGGTCCTAGCATATTATGTCGCAGATTAGAAAAAGTTAGCAGTTTTAGCAGAATCTCAATACCTTAGCATATATTAGCATAAGTCGACATTTATAAGTCACCTACTGATTTTTGTTTGAATAGTTATACAAGAAGTCTTGACCTGACCGTTTTTCCCGGATGGACTCACTCTGCTCACTCACTAACTCACACATTCAACAGATTCGCGAGCTTGCATGAAGTTTTGTCTCTCTGCTCTTTTAATCTACTCGTGCGTGTGTGGTACATAGGTACATTACAAAATTATGAAAAAAAAGGAAATTAATGTTTTTCAATGACTTGTATAGTAGTAGTAGCAGATGTGCATTACTTATATTATTATTTGTAAGTTCGGAAGCGTTCTTATCGAGTGGACACTGCGACCAATAAGATCTATTGTGTCCTCCGCTCCCTTTTAGAGATCGTCTCCTAGGCCCACGGTCATCATGAACCGTGTAATAGCCTTGGGAGCGATAGCCTTAACATCCTCCGGGCCAATGTAGTAGCTGCCCAGGGTTCGGCTTCTTGAGTGCCCGAGGGCATCGCAATGACAGAGGATGTGCATGGTGTCTCATCCTCTGTTTTGCAGAATCTGCATGTAGACTCCACGGTCATCCCGGTTCTGAAGCCGTGTTTGTTCAGTCTACAGTGAACCTGTGATAGTTTCTTGTGAGGATCCTCAACTGTTCGCGAGATAGCATTATAGCCTCAAGCGAGAACTTGTTGGAGATCCTGAACGGTAGGCATGATACCATTTGTGGCACTTGGCACCACCGATATGTATATCCCCAAATGTGTTCATATCTTTGGAACTGACTACTATTGTTTAAAAGATTTTTTTTATGTGATAGGTGGCCGACTAGCAGACGGATCACCTGAGTTCCTGAGTTTTATATAATAAAATACATCGCATCAGCGACCTCTATGAAAAGTCCATACAAAAAAAAAGGTGAACGGTTTTCAAGACGTCAACGTAACTGCCCTGCCGCAGGCCTGCTACAGGCCTGCGTGAAGGATGTCATAGTACAAAATAACAAGGCAGTTCAATAGCAGGCCTGCTTTAACGGCTGGTAGTAAGGGTCAGTCATTTGAATTAAAAAATTAACACGTAGGTAACACAATATGTCATCAAAATATTGCCACAGTTTTTAGGTGTCAGGGCCAAATTCAGTTTCAGAAGTTAAGAAGAAAAGGAGTTACAAAATCTATAAAGGTAAAGGTCAACCGCCTTGCAAGCTGAATCCTGAATCGCTTACCATCAATCAAGTGACCCGACCGCGTCCTCTGATCCTCTCGTCTGCCACTTAACACTTTAAAAATATTTTCAGGGCTTTGCTGACGCACTGCATTACTTATAACATTAGTAAATATATCTATAAGAAGTCTATGGTTTGATTCTTATCGATTATGTTAGCGGCGATACATCAATTGAATTCATGAAACAACTATGATAAAGCAGTTCAGTGCAACACTATCTGTCAGTCAGAGGAGGCCAGTCAGCGCCAAAATGGCGTAAATCAAATAATCGCCCTTTTTAACGATTTCTGCAAGTTCTGTATTAAGCACATAAAAGAAAGAAACTAGAAATTGTTAGTTCTATACAGGTCGTTGTTATGAATGGTCGTGTGAGTTATTCTAATTCGACAATCGACCTACAACACTCGGACAAAATCAAACAATCAAGCTGTCAATATGTCGGTCAATGCAGAAGTTCATTTGAGCAACACCGAAAATACTAAAAAGAACGATAAATCAATGAAACCTTTGTTTCCTAAACGAGAAGAATGTTCACACGTGTCTTGTTATTGGTAAGTAATTTTATCATAACATCGAAATCTTCGTAATTTGCATTAAAAAAATGTTCGAAATCTTATTGCTTTGTTTTGTGTATTGTTCATTCTAGCGAGGAAAATGTGTGGAAACTGTGTCAAGATGCGTCGCTGAGAGTGCCGAAAGAATTGGATTGGTGCTATGTGGTTTTCATATCGAACCCTTGTCGTACTGTGCCTCTTTGGAAACAAAGGGCTGGCCGCGAGGAGGACCGCGTTGTCATATGGGTGTGTACCGCAACCGTGTCACGCTATATACCGTGCTGTATCACGCTATGTACCGTGCTGTATCATTACATTTTACGACATAACATTTTTGATATGAATGGCCCTTTGTTTGCCTGTATTTATAATCCTCAGTGAACTGTTTAAATTTCAGGATTACCATGTGATATTTTTGTACTCCTGGGACTGTAAAACTTGCCTTGTTTACGATTTGGACTCAGAATTGCCTTTTCCAACATTCTTCCATAAATATGTCACTGAAACATTTCGTACAGATCAAGTTGTGAACTCTGATTTCTATAGGTAAGTAAATAGTATCAAAATCACATTTGCTAAATGCAAAACTACGATCAAATTATCAATGGAACATGATGAATGTGATGATGTACATAATTTAAAATCCAATTCTTTCAGATTCTTTCGTGTAGTGCCTGCAAAGCAGTTTTTGCAAAACTTTGCTTCTGATCGCCGGCACATGAAAAGGCCTGATGGATCCTGGATCAAACCACCACCACCATATCCTGCTATTTGCACTTCAAGTTAGTATCTACTTTTTTACTAAGGAAAAAGAAAATTTAGTGTAACAGCAATAAAAAACATGAAATTTGTCTATTCTTAAGTTCTATCTTATTGTTATTTAACAATTATTACATGGCTACACATTGGCACAAATTTATTCTACCCAATTTTCCTATCTACAGATAAAAGTTAACAAAGAGACAGTATTTACTCTGCCAATTAATGTGGTCTTACTTTAATTGCATGAGTGACATAAAGACAAAGTGTAAGATGAGGGTGACTCTCTCTCTAATTGTGTTACATTTAATTGTTCCATAAACTGTTAACAGATAATGTAAAAACAGCAAAATTTTTATTGACCCTGAATGTTATCTTGAAGTTTTTGGAACACTTCATACTGAAAGATCTGAAATTACTGGAATTCTTATCATGTTGTTTTCTGTCTGTGAGATAAAATATTTTTATATCTAATTTATTCATTGAATGAAGAGTATTGTGCTCCATAATATGTAGGATGAGAAGATTGGTCCACATTGTATAATACTGGCATATTGTGTTTTTCAGCTTCAACACACAATCTAGATGAATACATCAACATGGATCCTGGCACCGGTCCAGGGCAAGTATTCAACTTAACTGATTTTGTTCAACGGTTCTACAAGATAAACAAGTAGTACAAAGATGGAAATCTTAGATAGTAAAATGTTGATATTTTCATGACCTACTTTGGTTTATGGTTTGAGTTGATTATGTTTTAGTAATCTTTGATTTATTAATGTTATTCTTTGTATTATTCATCCCATCCTTTATGGGATCTGCCTGTCTTGTGCCCTTACACAAATATAACTTATTTAAATGTTGGTATGCTCTCTTAATAAAATATTTAAGAAGCATACCAACCTTTTTTCAGTTATATATTGCAAAATCACCAAACACAAAATAATTTAAAAGGTATGTCTGTAGCACAAAGAATTTATATTATAATTACCTATCCACATAAACACATGATCATAAGATTATTGCACAAAAAAGAATACAAACTTCTTCACTAAATGATTTATTGAGCTCATTTCTGTGTAGGTTTTATTGTTTGTTTGTTGATTTATTGTATACTTAAGTGTTTTTGTTATTTGTTATTATAATTAATTACACCTATGTGGAAATGCTCAATAACATATTTTTCTCTTCTCGTTTTAAAAATAATAAATATGAGAATTATGCTAAACTTTATATCATAATAGATACTTCTATTCCCTTCAATGATTGATTAGCTAATGCCATTATTAGATAGTGAAATTCGAAGGGTAGATAATTGTGAGGCTAGTGCTTAAAATTTCAATTTTATAATGATTAAAGTGTATAGTAATTTGAATGTCCCTAATTTTTCTGTATGTCGTTTGTTGTACCAAAATATATTTTAATGTAGTCATTATGTAAATGTAATATTTATTCTATTTTTGACTGAGGTAATCTTCGTTTACAAGTTGTATGTTACCTTGAGTGATATATTAACATTTAAGTAACTTTATTGTATTGTAGAGAATATTGTCGCGAAGTAGCTTTTGTATATTGTTAAATCTATTTAATAATTTTGTATCAACTTTTATACACTCTTTTTAACCTTCCCTAGCACCATTAGAGAGTTATACAAGAAGTGTATTGTCTAAAAAATTTAATTAAGAATTTTGAAAAGTAAAAATGACAACCATTGTAATAATATGTATCGGAACACTAATCTCTGTCCATAATATCTTAATCTTTCAATTATTATGAAATGTAGAACTTCTTGAGCCAAAGTGCGCTTACAATATTATATTTGAAAAATTTTAAATGGATAACTTACTTACATGAATACAAAACAAAAATGTTAGTCAATGCCCCAATATTTTATTGGTCTTTACAGTTTCAATGTTACAGACTATGTAGTTGTTTTGTAATTTTACTAATGTCAAAGAGAACTGTTGTTTGCCAATGAATTGCTCATTCGAAACAATGTAGACATTACATAATATTGTGTACTTGTTTTATATTAAGAACTTATTTACAAATCTTCGTTAATATATTTTATCCTATCTTATAATTATCTAAATGTTAAAATAAAATAAGATTATAATAGCTTAAAATAAAATAGCACACATAATACATGAAGGTTTTCTATGCGATTTATGTAAATGTTATATTTTTTTACTCAAGTCAACAATGTGCATTTTAAAGCAGTATGTACTTACTGGGTTATTAGTATGTCATTTTCCCCAAGTGTATTTTTATTAAGTAATTTTTTAAGAGTGTCATCTTTCAGATGCAATCTTGATAAAGATCTCAATAATTAAAAGTGTTGCTTCGTTATGTAATAAAGACCTTTGTTGCTGTTGGAGGTTTAAAATAAGTATTTCTCATTATTACAGATCTAAGATCTAGTCTTCTATTTTATATTTAAGGTTGTTTACCACTTGTAGCACCTTGTCCAAGGCGTAGCTGGATGTTTTATGGGACCAAACTAATGCGAGTGGATGTGGTGGAACCCAATGTGTTGTGTATTTAAATTCCGGGGGGTCTCTCAATGTCCCACTGGTTACGCCTTCGTCCTACATTACCCACATTATACAGACTTCCTACGCCTTTAATCTTTCGTATCTACTGACTGACAACTATGAGTGATAAATTATTGTGCTTGTGCTTTTAATGTACCAAGTTACATGTTTTATTTTAGGATTGATCAAGCTGAAAAATAAAACACCACACGCTAATATTTGTAGTTTTATTTTATAAACGCTAATAAAACAAATTTCATAACTTATGTAAAATTCTCGGTACCTGTACCTTTTACTTTTTAATTACAACAATAATAAATACAATCACAGATCATTTGGTAAGTATTTCAGCTCCATTGTCAGTAATAAGAACAGTGTGTTCTGCTTGGGCGGCTCTGGAACCATCTTCTGTAATGACTGTCCAACCATCTTCCAGTATTACAGTGTTTGGTGAGCCGTGAGACAGAGCAGGTTCAATTGTGAATGTCATTCCGGCCTTCATCAATCCAGGGTATCGATTTCCTGAAAGCAATATTTAATTTGATATAACTTAAATACCTACACTGTTGGGGGAAAGTGGGCGAATGTTGCTCAGTGGATTCTAAGAAACGTGCAATTCATATCGGTACGTCTGAACAATTCAAACATGCACTCCTGGTTCATTCAAATGCATGTGCACAGTTCTACCATCCACTTATGGTGAGAGAAATATAGTTAAGAAAAAATCTGCACTGTCTCCAACCATAGTTCAGTAGGTCTAATTCCACCTGTCTTTGGATGCAGCGCAAATCTGTTTCATCAAAAAACATTTGTCTTGCTGCGGGAATCGAACCCACGACCCTTGCGTTTTAACCGTCGCTAAAACCACTGCGCTGAATGGGTCTTATGATTATTATTAAGATAGTATGAAAAGAAAATACATCTTACTTGCATGATGAATTTCTGGAGGTCCATGGAAATATTTGCCAATTCCATGGCCTACAAAGGCAGGTAAAACAGTAAGTCCGTTACGCTTAGCATGTCCGTAAATTTTAGTGCCAATTTCCCTGAACGGTACATCTGGTCCGCAACAGTTGATTGCCTAAAATGTGGATTAAGCAGTTAATGATTTACAATAGGGTAACTAAGGTAAACTTAGTCGGCTTTCGCAAAAATTTAGATGTGCCTACCGGACCTAAGAATGAAGAGATACGAGTACACATGCGAGGAGGATGTTAAGTATCGCACATCGAGCCACTAGAACCGATACTCGAACAGTAAGCTGCGGAAGATTTTTTAAATACATTTTATATACTATCAGCCCATCTAGCCAACTGAGAGAGAGAGGTGGCCACGTTCAAGCCAAAAGGTCTGACAGGCGCATTCTATTAGCTTTGCGTTTTGTCACTCACATTGAGCATGTGGTCGACCGCAGCAGCCGACTTCTGTTCGCCCCAAAGGTGTGTTCAACCAAAAGAAGCGTAGTGGCTACGCCATTAGTGAACTTTTTTGTTAAGGGGCCGCGTAGTCCGTCACCAGTGACTTCTTTGATGAAGTATTAGAAAATAATAATGATTTTTATAATAACTATGCCTATGCAGATTAAACCAGTAAAAAGCTGTGATACTGAAGAGGAAAACGACTATACTAGTAGCTTGCCTTCACTTCTTCTTGGAACATTCATTCCATGCTGTATCCAATAGATGGTGCTGGACTTTGATTACATTGTGCAAGTTTTCTACCTCCCCCTTTCTGATTATTTAAAAGCCTTGTCTTTGTAAATAGTTTGCCGTTTATAAGTATAGATGAACACTGTTTGCCTAGTGTGGGCATACTCGCGTTGTACGTAAGTGTTAACTTTCAATCTTTACCATTTGCAGACACTGTTCTGTCACATCTATTAGCTGCAAGCCTTTATCATCTACATCACCAACTGGGAAAGTTCTTGAGCAATCTCCATGATATCCTTTGAAGTATACCTGTAAATGAGAATCTTAATAGAACATATTCTTTCTGGCGATCTGATTGCTAGTTGCTATTTTTGTTAGTAATGCAGTGCAATTGACAACATCCTTATGCATACCCATTCACAGGGATGTGGCAAAGTTATTGAATTCCTACCTTATAGCTCAGAATGGGTGGGAGCTTCTCTTAAAGAGAAGTTCAGCCAACCAAAAACGGTTTGGCATTCTAAGAAGCAATGTTGCCAGCATTTAAAGGCACTCAGGGTTCTGCCGAGCAGTGGGCCAAACTTATTTTATTCTACAAGTTTTAAAAATCAAAAGCAAATTTGTTATAAATAGCACAAAATGTGTACATAGGAAAAATATCTTACAGTAACATCCACATTCACAATATCCCCATCATGCAAGGGCCTCAGATCTGGTATGCCATGTACTGCCACATTGTTTACAGAAGTGCAAACACTCTTGGGGAACCCCTTATAATGCAAAGGTGATGGGTAAGCTCCTGCTTTGATAGATAGATAATGGACCAATTCATCTATTTCATCTGTGGTTATTCCAGGCTGTAAAGTAAGTTTTGAGAAGTATTAAGAACTATGTGACCATAGTTTAGTTTTCAGAATTATGTTTATTGTGTGCTAAATAAACTTCTATGCTAAATAAATTCCTATAGCAACCCTTTTTTCACCATAATAATTCATTGATCTTTGTTTTTTTTTAATTTTAGTAGGTGCAGTCATTTATTTAATCCACAGTTCAGTTTTGAATGTTAGAAGGCCATGATAACAGGGTATTTTACTTTGAGGGGGTGGAGATTTGATGGTGGTACTGGAATGGGGGAAGGGTCGCTCCTTCATCTTCTCCTGACTCCCCTCCATCCACCAAATAACTTGCTCTGATACAAAGGTTGTGACAAGCAAGGATACATCTTTTAGGTTTGACTGAACTGAGTAAAGATAGGCTGAATGAAAAAAGATGATCAAAATATTAATACACACCTTCACAAAATCCTGTACTTTATCCAATATTTTTGTTGCTAGATTGCAGCTTCTACACATTCCTTCAATTTGGGTAGCATCTTTTACTTCTGGTGATTTTGGGATCAATTTTAATTTCCCACTTATGTAATCAGGGACCACTATATGTTCAGGAACTGTTCTCCCTGGTGTGGTTTCTACAGGAACTACTAATTCATAAATACCAAATTGTCTCCTGTAATGTATTCAAAGTTGTATTTTCTTTTTATATTAACGAAACACATAAAAAATATTTAAAAAACAAATATAACTCAAGTGATATGAATTACAAGCAATAAAATATGGTAAAAAATAATGGTTTGGTATGTTTACAAATACTTACAATATTCTTTGTTTGATCCGGGGATTTAAAGCTCTAGGGACTCGCATTTCTTCTAACTACTGGGTTAGGTAACACCAAATTGCATGCCTTCTTAAGTATACAAAATAAAATCTGTGCTAAACACGAGGTATTCACAAATTTATGTACAAGTATTAGAAAATCATAATACTAGTCTAACTGTGCAAATAAAGTGTTTTGGCAAAATTATAAATCCTTAATATCGTCCTGTTTAGCTTACACACGAGTTCTCCAGAAGCGACTGAAAGATCCTACAATTTTGGTGGTTAAGTCCATTTTATTAATGTTAAAAATAATTTTGTAAAAACTTAGATTTTTAATTATGCAATACCATTCCACAAAGCTGAATTATTTTAGTTTGAAAACGATAAAAATTAAAAATATTTTTCAAATTTGCACTCCAATAAAAAAACGTCAACAAATAAACGTCATTCACACTATTTACACGTCTGTCAATGTGACAGTAAGTGTTTTATTTTTTCATGTGACAGTCGGATTAACGCGTATTTTCAGCTGTGACAACAAGCCGTAGCATTATATTGTCTATACATTAATGAAAAAAAAAACAATGTCAAGTAATCGATTCTATCTTGTCTATGCCATTATTTGTTTGGAATTTTGGATTGGGTCTCGGGTTTTGCCGTCGTAATAAATAAATTTATTTATTTCGTCTTACATAAAGCCAATATAAAATATTGGTGGACAAATATGTCACAAAGTAAGTAAGCCTTAGTTTAATTAAATGCATATTGTGTCATGACAAATAATTTTACCAAATTTATAACAGCGGATATTATTTCAGATTCTGAAAAACCTTCATCAAATCAAGATGTTGCGGATCCTACAGGACCCGCGGCACGTAAAGGCGTGCTTATATCGTTCAGAACTGGTAAAACTATGGAAATACCCGAGAAAGATATCGTATGTATATACACCTAACCTAAAAACTATTAGTGTTATTTTGTGTTCCAGTAATAAATTATTAAATTATTTATCTTCAGCTTGGCAGATGCCGCTTTGTTGGAGAATTTGAAAAACTGAATCGCATTGGCGAAGGCACTTATGGTATTGTATGTAAGTTCATTTGAATTTGTTAAACTTTTCAACTCCTATCTTCATTGCTACCTAATAAGCGACTATGTAAGACTGAGTTATACATTTTATAGTCTAGCATCATTGTCAACTCAATATTGTTAATAGATTATCTAAGTCAAGCAAAAAAGCGGCACAGGCCACGGACTACCATCCTTTTCTTGAAATGTTGAATTTACTATTAAAAGTTAACTAGTAACATTCTTGTCTCATTTATTTCAGACAGAGCCAAAGATAAGTTAAATGGAAGCATTGTGGCATTGAAGAAAGTAAGAATGGACATAGAGAAGGATGGGCTTCCTCTAAGTGGCCTTCGTGAGATCCAAGTGCTAATGGCCTGCAGACATGAGAACATTGTGCAGCTTAAAGAAGTCCTTGTAGGTCGTTCTTTGGAGAGGTATGTATTATTGAGAATTGCTTTAGGATATTTTAATAATGAATTAAAGTACCTACACTGCCTCGTTGATCTAGTGGTTTAAGTACCGGGCTGTGATCTCGGGTCCCGGGTTCCAATCCCGGGTCGAGCAAAAAAATATGTTTTGAATTTTACGAACATAGCTCGGGTTTGTGGCCTTTGCCCTGCAGTATATAGGCTGATACTTTACTTTTTTTTTCACACCAACTGAAATTGGTTTATTACAATTATGTAAAATTCCTACATTTATTTCTTATTATAATAAATGGGAAAATTTGCATTACCATTGATTGAAGTAGGTAAAATGACAGATTGTAGTAACCCTGTTCATAAGAATTATTATCATTAAAAAAAGTAATGTATCAGCCTATACTGTCCCAAAGGCCTCCATCATAGAAATCAAGTCATTGCTACTATATGTATACTGGGATTAGCCGCCCATCATTATCATTACAATATTCTTATCATTGATTTTGTTTTAGTATCTTCTTGTCTATGGAGTACTGTGAACAAGACTTGGCTTCGCTTCTGGATAATATGTCCTCACCAGTTCACCGAGTCGCAGGTCAAATGCCTCATGCTGCAAGTGCTGAAGGGCCTCAAATACTTGCACTCTAACTTTATTGTGCATCGAGACTTGAAAGTTTCAAACTTGCTGTTGACTGATAAAGGATGTGTTAAGATAGGTATGACATGTAATTAATTTATTTCATTATTTGGAATTGTGTCAAGATTATTTCATACTGTGCATCTTAGCTCCAAGAAACAATGATTTTGAGGAGACGTCTGCTATGTTTAGCCCAGTATTCTATGGATATTTTTAGATGAACTGAGGTAGTTGGCAAAGAGGTCGAAGTCGCGTTTAGTAGAACTAACATAACGTAAACATTACAGCTGACTTTGGCCTGGCGCGTTGGCTAGGCGCACCCGCCCGCTGCGCGACGCCGCGCGTGGTCACCTTGTGGTACCGCGCCCCAGAGCTCCTCCTGCAGGCTCCTCGGCAGACGCCAGCCTTAGACATGTGGGCGGCTGGGTGTATCCTAGGCGAGTTGCTTGCTAACAAGCCCTTGCTGCCTGGAAGAACTGAAATTGAGCAGCTGGAACTAATTGTTGACTTGCTGGGTAAGTTTATTTTTGTTATTTAAGATTTAGATTTTTCAAATTTGTTTTTGTGGTGTGAATATGATTTTTCTCTGTTATTTGTAGTGTCACTTAGATACCTTAGATAAACAAGCAATATTAGTAAATTATTTAGTAAGTAAATGTATTTGTTTTATGTCCGAAAACATTACTAAGATATTGTCCTCTACCTAAAGGTTGTCTGGTAGAAATCGCTAATAGCGAGACCCCCCCTTTATTGTACTATCATCGGATGTGGTCTTGTGGCTTGTGTCTCCTTGGTTTGTTTGTGCAATAAAGGATCTATCTAACACATTACATGTACAATCGACCTGACCCCTGTTTATCCCGCTGTGTCATCAGGTACACCCTCAGATGCGATTTGGCCAGAGTTCAGTTCTCTACCTGCCCTCCAAAACTTTACGTTGAAACAGCAGCCCTACAACAACCTGAAGCAAAGGTTCCCGTGGCTGTCGGCGGCGGGGCTGAGGCTGCTCAACTTCCTCTTCATGTACGATCCGAACAAGCGCGCTACGGCCGAGGAGTGTCTTCAGAGCTCTTACTTCAAGGAACAGCCATTGCGTAAGTACAGTCATCATTGTTATTGCTATTAGGGTTGAGCTAAATCTGACTGAGCCAGTAGCGTAGTGTAGGGTGCGCGGGGTGAGATCCGCATTTTAAGAGGGCCAAAAAACCCCTTTTTCTTCCTGGGTGGAGGGAGAGCCAAGAAAGAAAAAAATTTGACATCGACCGTGTACGCGCGTAAAATAAAAATACGCTAGTCTGTAACAACTCTAATCTGTAAAAATACATTTTCATTCAAGTAATATTTAAGTATGCATGCTGAATGATATAAACGAAATTGTTTCAATGGGAACGACAGTGTTTATACGACAATATGTATAGTTACTTCAAGTGTGTTTTTATTTGTTGCAGCTTGTGACCCGAAACTTATGCCAAGCTTCCCCCAGCACCGCAATATGAAGGGTCAGCAGAAGAGTTCCTCTAATCAGTTGAACATCCCACTGTCCAATTTGAACACCGGTGCCAACGACCAAACAAATAACCTGCCAGCCATATCCGACCTCCTAGGCTCTCTAGTCAAGAAACGTAGACTAGATTAGAATTACTTTATTTAGCGTTAAGGTTTGAAAATATACTAAGACATTAACAATTAAAACGTTTTATTTTAGACATCGATTGTACACTTAAGTTTTACCAAAAATATTTTCGAAACATTTCCTTAGTTACTATTTTTTTAATTTAGTTTAATTAGTTTACAGTATGGCTTAGTCTGTTGATGCATCTTCGTCGCCCGAGAGTCCCATGGCCTGTCTAAATTTCTGGTATTTTTGCAAAGTGATTGCGTCATTACTCTTTGCTTTTACTTTTTCCTTCTGAAATAAATAAAAAGCCTCGTGCGAAATGCCAATTTTAACACACTTTGTATTGAATGTTACGGTTTGAGGGCACTTACAATTTCCTTCTCTTGTTTTTCTATATTTTTCAAGGTACGAACACACTGTGAACATAGTATGACATCTTCCATGTGGTTTATGGTCTTCTTTCTGTGATGGTGCTTTAACCTGAAGATGGAAAGGTGATTTTATCTACATTATTAATTAATTCATTGATAATACTTACGTCATCGAGTTAGAGGAATATCTATTTACCATTAAAATTAGTCCGATTGGATTGGAAATTAATTGACACTAAATAATCAACTCTCAGACGGCCACTGCACGCGCACAGTAAGTGAAAACAGAAAATCCATTATCTTATAACTAGATATTTAGCTAACTCGTGACACAGCCATACAAGCCTCGAATGAAAAGTACTAAAAAAACACGGATTAACGTGATTTAAATAAAAGCAAGGGACAGTTATATGAACTAATTATAATTATTATAGTAAATAGGTATAATTATGTAGACATAATAATATAATAACATTAATATTAAGTGAAGACAATAACATTTAAAAATAAACTTATACTCAAAAGTTACATATAAAACAACAGGAAGACACGTCAGGAATCAGGGTCTACACCTGTTTTATTCAATATGAAATATTTAGGTAAAAATCTATCTATCTCTTACCAAAGTCACGGCTACTGTAAGAAATTATTATAAACGCGTTTTCGAAACAAGGTTGTGTCCTTATCAGTGATGTGCCTTCCTGCTCTCGCACGTCTTATAGATCTACATCTACTAACATTTTGCCGCAATAATCGCACTGTAGCTTGTCGCACCGGTGTGAGACCACGTGCCAGCCAAGCTCGCGGTACGTGGGGTATCTCTCGGCACAGCGGGGGCAAACGATTTTGCCCTCTGAACGCCCTCCGTTGGTCTGATGTTCGGTTAACTCTAGCGACGTTTGGAAGTTCTGGTGGCAGCTTGAACACCTAACAGTGGCAGAAAAGTTGGAATAAGAATTCACCCTGAGTTCCATCTTCAGCCTTACCTAAAGAGGTATACCTCTCCTCCTGAACTCTAATATTTATTAGGTAATTTGTTTATCTTCTCGCTGTGTTGGTTTTGAAGAGAGTTAGCGAGATGAACAGAGCAGAAACACGGTAATCGTTATGGAGAATAGTCCGTGAGAGCCAATTCAAAATGGATTTGTTGTTTAATTATTATCTAATGAATGTGTTCGCGTCTCACTGTGTCACTGCTTTTGAGTCGTTATGCCAATACAATAATCTCATTTATCGTATTATGAAATACCTACCTACCTAATCCCAGTAATCGATTAAATTAGAAACATAATTACTACGCTAGTCCTATTAATTTTATATCGATGAGCTTTAGTAGGTAGATATGTTCAAACTTACATGAATATGTTCGGTTGAAGATGAAATGCCATGTGCTCAATTATCTTTTTAGGGTAGAAATAGTGAAACTTTTTTTCGCAGCACGTCACGTACCCGGGGACTCCGTGTCTTTCCTTATAATGTTTCATCAAAGACCTGAAATGGAAACCTTTTTCATGGCAAATGCAACATTCCATTTTATAGAACAACGTGATTTGTCTGTCCAGGGCAGCGCCTTGCCGCGCAGGCCTCCCGTCTATCAGGACGATGGGGTCCAGGGCCTCTGATAACTCCTCCTCGGGTTTGCTATCTTTCTTCGACTCTTTCTTCTCGGGCGGAGGTTTGTTGACAACTCCTGTGCTGTTGAGTAATGATTTATCCACTCTCTCCGTTTTTGCGAATTCTTCCAAAGGCATCGCTTCCAGAAATTTCATGTCTGATGGTGATTTCTTCTTGGGAATCAATTTTTTATTTTGTTTTACGTCACCTTGTTGGTGTTCGGACGGTGGGGTCTTTGGTTTGGGCGCGGTCGCTTGCTTCTTGTTTTCCGAAACGTTTTGGCTTGACAGAGACGTCACTGGGTGAGCTTTGTCGACAGCCATCTGGTCTCTCTTTTCTTCGGTAGATTTTAGTTTGTGAAAATCTAGGAATTTCTGTGTCTTTTCAACCTTGACGGCATACAAGTGCATAGCAGCCACTTGCTGAAGGCAGTCGTGGACATATTGCTTTTGGAAGGTTGTCATCGGTTCGAACCTGTGGAAACAATACGTTATTGCAACAGGATAAGTTATTGCAAAAAGAGTTAAGTGCCTTCTTACAAAGTCGCTGATTTGTCCTACTCATTCGAGAAGAATTACCTAATACGCTGGACCTACGAAAGAGAAGTAATTTCTTTAGGTAAGGAATGCGTAAATACCTTTTTATCTTATATTATCTACTATCACTTTAGTCATGGTAGGTATAACGATTATTTCCCAGTGGATAAGAACAAGCGCCTTTCGGGCGAGAGGTTAGTTTCGTGGAACTCTAGGCATCACTGTATTGAAAGTAAACGTCAGGAAACTTAGGTACACGTTTCCGATAGTTTCTTAACGTAGCTGGGAACTGATGACATGCATAATATGATGATGAGTCTTAAAATAATTAATAAATTTGATCCAGCATAGACGGACGTGTTACTTGAGGTGACTTGGGCCTATCGGCGTTTCCTGGCCACTTATAGGGCAGTTTACTATTAGTATTGTTAATGCATCTTACAACAATGTCAAAGAGCCTCTTGATCCTGCGCTTGATCTCCGTGCTCAGCGGCTTCAGCTTGACCACGTCCGTACACATACAAAGGCGACACGACAACTCGCGCACAATAGTTTTCTCTAAACTCGAAAAGTCATTCATACTGCTGATTTGTGTTATAAGATTTCGCACATAGCTACACTATTGCGCAAAATGTTTTGGATGACGGTTTATTTGACCATGACAAAATTGTTGTAAACCAATCTGCTAATTTTGTTAAAATATGACAGCGCCATGTTTGTTTGCTTTTTATCCCATATCCAGTAGGTGGCCAGTGTCCGAACAAAAGAGTCGAAAACAAAGGAGAATAATCCTCTTTGTTTGTGCATTTCAATAAAAATAATCGATGGCGAACACAACAAACGAACCAAACTGGTATTGAATCGATCAGGTCGATCGGTAATTGAATTAGAGACCATGATTAAATGATAATAATTTCATAATTATTACCATTTAATCATGCCCCTAATTAAATTATTAGTAGGTAAGTAAGTTCTTTATTGTGGAAACGGGTACATATATAGATAACAATTACCTACCTACCTACATAGGCATAACCTTACTTAGGTTATCCCTATAAAATATACATAGAGTACAATTTGTGATATTTTTTTACTTTCTTTACATATCAATAACGAACCAAAGCTTTTTGAATTGTTTTCATTATGCTTTGAGTAGCTAGGTTCTACTTACGTTAAAAATTCTAGGTAGGTAGGTTATAGGTATGGTACCTACTTCCATTCCTATTTCGTTTAATAAACATCTGTATAATAATTTGCCGCCCCAGCGCGCGTCTCCGAAATTTATGTTTGACATCGCCCCGGTAAATGAAATTGTAAACATGGTCGTTATTTTTTAAGTACACTGTAGCAGTTTTAAAAACGTGTAAAGTGTGTTTCCTGCTCAATTACGCGTAGGTATGTACCTAGCGGTGCGTGGGTGCTGGGCTGCGGAGCTTGCTTCGTTTATAGGGCACAAATTAAATTTTCAAGTTAAATTTACGGTTTGCTAAAGGCCACAGTTTACTGGCGGGAAGCCGTTACATACTTTGATGCATTGCAAGAGTACAAGAGAGGCTTGCATTGTTTCACATTTCACACAGGAAGATTCAGAGAGAATACACGCGTAAGTAGTCTTTATTTGTTGAAGTAAGTATTTTAGTTTTGCATTTAAAGTAGGTAAAACTTGGAAATTCAATATTTTCATCAGATTTCTAGTCCATAACATTTTTGAGAGAACATACCTAAGTAATACCTACCTACTCACACACGGAAGACCAGCGTCAAGGAGTCACCGACTCCCTGACACATGCTGAGTGTATGCCTTTTCAGTGTCTTGTTTATGTAATACTCAACTTACCCTATTTTGTCTGTGATTACACTGAATAAATCTTTTTCTATTCTATTCTATACTGTTTGCACTCTATAAAATTATTGATATCTGTAATAGCGAGGCAACATACGTTACAATAGTTTCTAATTCACGTAAAATATTTACCTTCTCCTCAGGAGCAAAAATAACCAATACCTACGTATTGCGCAAGTAGGTAAGTACCTATATAGTCTAGCTTGCAAAGATTTTTCTAAGAAAGAAGACACACGCTGACACGCAGATAGGTACGATGAGTAATTAGTACCTACTTATTCTAAGTAACATAGGTATCATACCTATGATACCTACTTAGTTGAAGAAAAAATGATACAATAAACAAAAAATAATCCAATTGTAAGGATGAGCACTGGTTACTCAGCATGAGGTGAAGTTGCTCGGTGGTGCACCTCGAAACTGGTCTTCTGCGGACATCGGGTACCTAAGTACCTAAGGCAAGTAGGGCATGATATAATTACCGAATAGTACAATATTCAATGTTTTAACGCTCTGGGCAAGAGTGTCATTAGTAATTCAAGGTAGGCAGGTATGCGTGCATTTTAGTGAAAATTTGGCACTCTAATAAAATTTTCAGGAATCCTGTTGTATAATTTCGCTCTTAATGAGAAGCGCCTTATATTTAACTTCAGCTTGAGCTTAGTATCTGTTTAGATTCCGTTAATGTATAGGTAATATAATAAAATCATTTTTATTTTAAACCAAACCCTGATAGAGTAAAGAATTAAGAAGTCCTGATTTACCTCTTACCGATACCACAGAATACTTAATAGTACAAGGTACCGATACCTATAGGTAGGTTTGTTCCTGGCGGAAATAACAATTTACTTTCATGAAACAAAATCCAGCGTTTACTTACTTAACGTTCCCTTGGAAACTAAAAAGTTAAATATCGAACCCCTCTTTCACTTCACTCAAAGTTACAATGCCTCTTTCTCTTTGAAGTGAAAGGAACCTAAGCTTCTAAGTTAAGCTACGGAGGGTCAAACAGTCGTATAACGTAGGTTGCGTCGTAAGTTGAGTTACGTGACGGAAGCACATTTTTGGAGACTATAAGGCTCGTAAAAGGTTAAGTGAGCGGCCATAACGCCGCTTAGCTGCCTTGCACTTGTCCGGGACACGCGCTTGTTTAGCTTACTTCATCTGGAAATGTGGCATTGTAGGTAAGTAGGTACGTGTGAAACTAAACTACCAACAGAAATTCAGGAGTTTACTTCATATACGGGGTGTATCTGTGAACATTTCCATCCCTTTAAGCAGGTGATCTACCAACCATTCTGAACCACATTTGTTCTATGACTTGAAAATTCGTATAAAAAAAACAAAGTCGGTCACGTGACTTGGTCATTTTGTATGGGGAGTCGAAAAAAAAATGTTCGATGAATTTCGAAAACTTGTTGAACAAATGTTGTTCAGAATGGTTGATAGAACACGTGGTTAAAGAGATGTAAATGTTCACAGATACACCCTGTATAAAAAAAATACAATATACCTAAGACGAACTTAGAACCTAATTTTTTTGAAGTCTGTTAAAAAAAAGTCAAGCCGCGCAGATTCAGACTTTACTGTTCTGAATGTTGGCGGTAACAGAATAGGTACTACGGTAAGTAGGAAGGCCGTAATGATTATAAAAATAGATTTTTATTTTAACGAGATTGTAACAGCAATCCTACCCTTTAAAACAAAATCGTTAAACACGTTTGATATCTGAGAAGACCGAAGAGACACCTTTTTTAATAACGACTGCATAATGTATAAAATGAAACTACATAATTAAAAGTTAAAATGCTTAGGAACAGACAGCCACACATCGTAACCTAATCTAGATTCTGTCAAATAAGATGCGCCTAAACGTGTTTGACAGTAAGATGAGAATCGATTGTAGATTTTTGGCAGTTTTGCATATTGGCGTGTGACTGTTGGTAGCTCCTTTAAATAATACGAGTAGCAAGACCATAGACAGTAGACGTTTCGACAAGACCCTTCCGTTGGTAAAGTACTTACCTAAATTACGTAAAGTATGGTAGGTACTTATATGAAAATAAATAGAGTACCTCGGACGTTGTGTACGGACTCGTGTACCCTGCATACGAAGCTCAACGTTGCGTGACAACAGCCCTGAGAGTGCATACACACGTTACATAGTCCAGATCCCAAACAGGATTTCCCTTGTATTCAAACCAGGAACAACGAAGGTACCTACCACAAACGCCTAGAGCCAACATACAAATATCTATTTCATTAACAAACATTAATTTGTGTAAAATCAAACCTCGCGTCCCGTGCATCTCAACCGGGGCGCTCAAACCACTGCGCTAAACGGGCCGTTGTCGCTCGTAGGTTACATATTGAATTAGCGCAGTTTTATTTAATTAACCTGCCTTTCTGATGAAAATGTATTTTCTTATAGTCTCGTTCGGTGCTAACAGGATTGTTGACGTTTGCTTACGCGTCTATCACGGGATTTCCTACCTACGCATATCGTGATTTCATCTGCCTTTAGCAAAAGACATTGGTTGATAAATGAAATAGCAATATGAAAAAACATTCGTGACAAAATACTTACCTACATACTCAGACGTGCTCAGACAGAAGATGTTCAATACGCTTTTCTACTTGGAACACGTAAGGTACCTACCTTAAGTGTGTGATAAAAAAACCTACCTAACTTACTGTTTACTTTCTGGATGTTGAGTTGACTTGACACAGGTTGATGTAAGTACTTATACCTAACTTAATTATCTATGCGGACCTTTTTGTTCTTCTGTCAGTAACGACTAAAGTGTCGTTTACCTTCAGTAATCTTTAAAAAGGGACCCTCTGTGTCATCTTAATGAAGAGAAAGCTTTTAATATTCCACAAACAAAACAGAATTTCCCCCACAAATTCATAGAACTAAAATTAAACGGGAATATTTACGGTCTTTGAATTTATCTAGAGAATTAAAGTTCTAAATTAAAGAAGGCCAATAACTTAACTGTTGTGTGTTTTCGCAATTAAGTATTTTGGAAGTCCCCAACGGAATTAAACTTTTTCGGAAGTGTGAGGTACTTAACTACACTACTAAAAGAAAGTTAAACTGAAATTAAAAGCGACGCACAAGTCGGCTACTAGCATTATAAAAACTTATTTTGTACCATGTATCTCAATTTTGGATACATACAGTATAACCTAAGATCTAAAAGGCCAAGTTTGACAAACCATTAGACGAAGACATTTACATCGCACGTAAGACTTTAAATTCAACTTAGTTTCCAATGTGACCCTGCTTTCACTGCTAAGAATAGGATAGGCCGCGGTCTTATCCATGCAATCATGAAGGTGGGTGATTTACTATCGGATTATGGCTAAGTTCGAATTGTTAGGCAAACTTTGTGTATTGCAGGATCAGGCTCGGGAAATTAGAGAGATTTCAGTTAGTAAAGGAGTAAGCTAGAAATCGGTATAAATGAGTAAATAGTGATACTTGTAGATCAAAGACTAATTAGAAATTTATTTATTGCACTACTCAAGATTTAAACCTAAGGTTCTAAAAACAGCTTATGTCCTTCAAGGATCATCTTAAAAATGTTTCTGCTTAGGTTTAGTTTAAAACAGATAGTTTCTTATCCCAGACGGGATCTCGGCTCATCGGAGGGCTCGAAGGGGTGGATTGAGGTGGCTGTGGCGACAATGTCAACTGCTTCCAGTGGTGATGGTGTATCATTGTCGCCTTCCTATGTTTTCATGACTCGTGGTAATCGTGGTGACACCACGAAGAGATTAAATAGCATCCAAGTGTAAAAATCTAAAAGAGGAAATATAGCAAGAATCTACAGCGATTACTACGGTGTCTTAGAACTTAAGTATGTGAATTCTTTTAAAAACAAGTGTACACGGTCGGTAAATAAATGAGGATACCGGCTTTTGATTGTGTGAAGTAGTTAGTAGACCAAATCGGTTCAAATACAATATCCAAAACACTCTATGTCCGCCGCAGCGAATATAGTGGTCCGTAGGGATTTCCTTCCCCGTGACCCCTACTAAAAGTTATATTTATTCTCCCTACCGTATAAAAGCACTGATAAGTTTGGCTTTTATGTACATACTATCAGTACTTTATTCCCGATTGCAGTCTTACTTGCGGTCTTTACGGAATTTGGCCGCCACCTCTTGGACTTTTACAATAAAATAGACTAAAACAAACTGTTTCTAGACTATTACCTTACAGTAGGTTCCTAGACGTGTTACAGCTATTCTGGCTTCAAAGCTGAGAGCAGCGGTTCTCAAACTGTATCGGTGACGAATCTCTTTAGGGAAACGACATGTAGACGTAACCCTAAATATGAGTAAAACAAAATGTCCTGTGCGTTGGCTAGTATTGCATCTATCAAACGAAAAAAATGTTTTAATTAAATAGAATAGGTATTACCAAACTGGCAACATCGAATCTGAAGAAGAGAATTTATCCTCGCTCTGGCATAAATATGTTATTACAAAATTCGGCGATTATTTTTTATGAAGTGTCACATTAATAAACAATCACAAGAATCTCTCTATGGGCATAGAATATAATAATAACAGGGGGAAAGACAACAAACCCCTTCCCAAACATCAGCTAAAATTATGAAACGTCGCCGTTGTCTTAAAGTCAGTCTATTTTTCTCTCCTGTTAATTTAAAAGGCAAGTAAATTATAATGTAGCTGATACTTTAAGGCATATTTTTTCGGGTCACGACGAAATATAAATCTTAGTTTCAACACAGAGAGTGATTGATGAGTAGACATTTTGCCGGGTACTCACGAAATTGAAGAAGCTACCTTAAAAGGATTTTACCCGGATCATTTCTATATTTTTATTTAAACTTTATTGCAAAATATGGTATAATATGCAATATTAAAACCTCTTCAACTCAACCATTTGGGTATTTTCCGACAAGCCGTGAATACCTAGTACTCTGATTCATAATCATGTATAGTAAACTGACAGATGAAAATGACAAGTTTCTATGCATTTTGACATTTTGCATGTGTCAAATTGAGTGATAATGTATGGGGATGACACATTGGTATCTGTCAGTTTACTTTACATGATTATGAATCAGAGTATACCTAAGTGCTGGACTTATTTATGAGCGAGTGAAAACTCGTACCTACCTCAGATGCAAGATTATACACCCATTTAGATCGCCTGTCCACCATACTACCTATCTGTGTTTCAAATCCGTTTGTTCCCACGATGCTCTGTATCTATTTGACACCACCTCGTTACTATGTACATTTTAATTACAAGCACTGCTGCCTGCCCCAAGATGAAGATGGGTATTTAGATTAAGTAAAGTACTTCTTCCTGGCCTATTTCCTATTTTTATATTTGTGTCATGTCCGCCCGGGTGGACATGACACAAGTATTTTAAAAAGACCAAAAACTATTTACTACTGGAAAAAGAAATTAATGTTGTATGCTTCTAAAAACCAAAACTAGTTATCAGTGACTCTGTATCGTTCAAAACTAGTCCTGTAAAATTATTTAATAAACACCGCCGAAGCAATTACGTAAAGGTTACGCCTGAGTGTGATGCTCTCGAGTCTCGAGCCCTTCATCGTTTCTAATAGGTTTGTCTGATACACTCGCGCCGCAGCCTTGGCACTCGCTGGCTGCGGGCTGCGGTCAAACTGACGCAGAAATAAACACTTTTAAATTGAGACAAATCGCAATGGTCATCGTAGGCACTAAAGCGAAGGTCTAGTTTTAAGACGATCAATCTTTCCGGGCATCGACAGGCGACATTCACATTATTGTTTCCATTTGTTTTCTCTCCACGTTTCAAATAAGTAATTGGCACCTGTGAAGTTACACACGGGAGGGAATCACTTACGAATACGATATTTTCATGCCAACATTATTTCCTTTACTTTGATGAGTTCTAAATGTAAAGTGGCGAAAGTTTTGGCGCTTTAGCCTTTTGCAATATAAATCTGAGGAACACGTGTGAGTACCGATTGATCTTGAATACTTCCTGAAGCAACCGACTTTGTAATTTAACTATACTTAATTAAAATCGCTTGTAAGTATTAATTTTACAAATTAGTCGTATAAAACCATATAAACATTTTCCTTGGCGATGTCAACCGTATTCCAAGAAACAAACAATTAAAGAATACATCAGCTGCCTCTCTGACCTCTCTGATGGGTGGCGGTGATTACTTACCTGTACCCCTAGTAAACCAACTCTACTACTTACTATGATACTTACTTTAGAAATCACACCGTAAATTTTTCGTAGAATCCATGTAATCCTAAGACAAAGTTTTACTTTTCCAATTTGTGTGATTGAAAACTTCTTATTTCTCCTCGACGACCAATGAGTTGAGAGCTCCAATGATACAGATTGCTTTCGACCTCCAAATCTCAGTCGTCGGGTTGAAACAACCTAGCGCCATTCCCTACGACGCGAAGACAAATGTTCCTAATAGATCTTTCTCTCTTCGATAACCTTTGGGTTCTTGTAATGAGTGCTAATTCGCTATTTCCCGAAATCCTGAATAGGATGGGTAGGCATATTTTTCCCACCAGTTATCGGAGTCAAACTTTTTTCCCGCATAGGTCATTTGTCTGTACCGTTTGTTTCTCAAGTGGGCGATGTTACCCCCTGATACAAATATTATATATTTAGGTAGGTAGGTATTTTTAAATGGATTTACCTGCATGGACCTAACTTCCGAGACGAGCTTGTGTTTGTACAGAGGGTTGTTTCAAAATATATCAGCAACTTCTTATATGCTGATTGTAGTGCTCAAATTTAACATTTTGTATGAGGTAAATTATGATGTCTCAATATTTCGTAATTTGCTATAAACTACTGAATGGATTTGAATGAAACTTACCACAATATAGCTTACATCAGACTAACACCATAGACTACAATTTTTGAGGTTTCTACGAACCTGAACGTCCACGCGAACGATGTCGCGGGCAATAGCTTTTGCTATAAACTCTAACAATAGTAAATGATCCTGTACCTACAGTTAGAGGTTGCTTTGAACTTTTGTGATCTATTTAGTAAGGGAAAAATAAAAAGCACATGCTTTAGGGATTAATTAAATAATTTCCAGCTCACAGAGCAAAAGCCTTTGCAGTTTTCAAAGCAGTTTGATAATTAATTTGTTATGAACTTAGGTAAAGCTGAGATTTTATTACCTGTCTAACGAATACAAGGTTTCTAGATATTCCTGTCTGATGTCATCTTTTGGATTGAAAGAAATAAGGAAGTAGCGAACTAGGGACGTCCGCAATATTAGAGGTACGTTCTTAAAATGATCTCCATACTTCCTTACGTACAGTTTAAAAAAATTGCAAATTTTAAGTGACTACTAACATGGACGTCCCGTTGGTTCAGTGGAGTGGAGGTTTGATTCCCGGGTCGAGCAAAATAAAATTTCGAATTTTTCGAACATAGCTCGGGTTTGTGATTACCAATCCGCATTAGGCAAGCGTGGTGATTTAGCCTAATCCCATCATAGTAGAGTTGACTTGATTTCTATGATGGAGGGTTTTGCCCTGCAGTGGGACAGTAATATAGGCTGATACTTTACTAATATGGTTAGTTGTTCAACTCATACTCGTGTAGGATATCGAATACTTTGGCGATCCGGTAGAAGCGTTGCAATACGATATCTAAGTCGCCAGTTCAATATCGAGGAGTCTATTTTTAACCTTTGCGGTTTGACCTCTAACGTTAGGACGGGATTATTCTCCTCTGTTTTGAACTCTTTGTTCCGCCCACTGGAGGAACAAGACTAGAGCTATTTCAATAACCTTTATAATTAAAGGTTTTTGAATTGGAACTGTTCGAGCTGCTTAATCGATTGACTTCCACTCGGCTGCATGGCACGCTACAGGGCACACAATAGCGGGTACTCGTGTCGATTTATTATTGGCACAACCACTTTCATTTTCATAGTGTTGATGACCTATAGAAGATTAATCGATTATTTCGTGAGTAATGGGTAAATGTTTGTAGCTTTGAAAGTACTGACGTAAATGATTGTTTTTGCGCTTGCATTATTGTATTGTTTCTGTGTGTGCGTAGTATAAAGATATATTTTTTGCATTTGTTTTGCCCATATCCTTTGATTTCCTTATTTTGTTTTGATTGTATAATTTGGTATGAGGATAATGAGGGTTTTTGAAAATGCAAAATCCGAAAGATGGCGTTACGTTGACGTCAGTTCCAACAACGAGTGGATTGGTTAACATTTTGAATTTTTGACGTATCATGTCAAAATTATTAAGTTATGTTAATGAAACAACCAATGTCGTCAAAGTTGGGCCTGACGTCAACGTAACGCCATCAATCGGATTTTGCATTTGCAAAAACCCTCATTGGTTTTAAAAGCGTTTGATGATTTTAGAATGTGTATACATGATAGTTAATTTTGATCGAATTCACGGTTAAGCTATGAAAACCGGAAGATTGTCTTTTTACTACGAGTATTAAAAAAAATTAACAGCTGTACCTGCCCTGCCCCCTAGATATGCGCACGTGTGAGATGTCACTGCCACCAACAGATATATAGAGCCACAGCCGATATTCTCCTGAAAATTTGCTCGTCCTATAAAGCCCTCTAAAACTCACTTTTAGTGACCCACGGCAGCTATAAAAACGCATCGTTGCGAATGTACAGTCAGCTTTAGCTTCCTACAGCGTTGTCGACTGCACTCGTTTCGTGTCACAAACTTTTGATGCCACTTAAAGTAAGCAGCTACTTTGTTCGCAAGTAATTACCTACTAAGAGAAGGAGAGTGCATGGATAATGCGATAAAAACCTGCCCAGAGTTATTCAGTACAACGCTTTACACGCAAGAAATAGCCCTATTAGCGATGACTGAGTACTGAGGGGCAGGAATACGAAGGCCCGGTCTTGTTAGACGGAGCGAAAGCATTTTGCTCTTATTGTGTTCTGGAAATACGAACAGCAATCATGACCCAAGTGATTCGTATTTTGATGAAATATTGTTCTATTCTTCAGTTAAAATGATTAAGGTATGATTTTTTGATAGTCGAATAAAAGTCACAACAGTTAGCCTTATGGTCACTTTAGGTTATGACACTCAGTTTGATGATTTTAATTCGCCGACTAATACTTTTATTGGTCTGTTAACTTTGACAAATCTATGTGCACAAAATTGAAAAATAAAGCCTTAGAAAAATAATTAATTAAAATTAGGGTTGTCAACTTTAAGGAAGGAGAGTGAGTTTTTACAGATAACACTGTACTCGCAGATTACCTATTTCATAGGTAATCTGCGAGTACAGTGTTATCTGTAGGTAATAATACATTATTATAGGTAATAATACATTATTATAATTTTAAGTGTTGGTACCTACTTAAAACTTATTTGTTACTCAGTAGTTATGAATTCCGGAGGCTAGACATTTAACTGCTCAAACATTTACCTACCTACATTATCTGCCAACCTAATTTCCACCTGCTTCATTCATATTGAATACGATTCCTCACAGCCTGCGCGCTCTTTTCATCGAGCTTATAGCAACTTTTGCAATTATCAAAAGTCGTAGAACAACGGTTGTTCAGAACAATGAATACATTGCGTGGCTAGCTAAAGAGTTCCCTTTAGGTACCTACACCCGTAGGTAGTAATGGCTGGACCTTCCAATCTTTACAAGAGTTTGCTTTAATGAGGAAAAGTTTTCATGAGGAAGGGTTCTACGGGGATTCCATTGGCTTGTACTGTATTGTTCTTTATTGATTGAGTGCGAAGCATAGGAAAATTCCTAACAAAGTTCGGTACTGTAACACATATAATATACATGCGTAATAGGTTGGGTGTATGTAATGTATGTAATACCTTCTCGTCTCCGAGTATAGTTCCTGTCGTCTCAATGGGTCATGCGAGACGTAGGATGAGTACTTACTCATTCGTAGAGCGATCCGTCTGATTCAAATGAAATGCACCGTGAACCCGCAAACTACCCGTATATTGCGGGGACGTGGTTAGCGACGGAATTA
This sequence comes from Cnaphalocrocis medinalis, assembly GCA_014851415.1. Classification (NCBI taxonomy): domain Eukaryota; kingdom Metazoa; phylum Arthropoda; class Insecta; order Lepidoptera; family Crambidae; genus Cnaphalocrocis; species Cnaphalocrocis medinalis. The sequence goes on along the minus strand of CM026275.1, from coordinate 6,515,202 downwards.
AAGCACTTATACGTATGGGTAGGTATGCCGAGTGAGTGGCTGTTATTACGATGGTATGGAATGATTTTGCAGTCCTACGGTATTTTTGTCCTTTACGTTAGTAACTGTATCGGTGGCGTAGTGGAGAAAATTTAGTTTTTGGAAATTAATTCAGACTTACTAGAGTCAGTTTGCATTTTGGAAGTTGTGGTCTTGTTATGGTCGTGGTTTGAAAAGCACGTTAAGCCGTACGTGTTGCGCCCAATCCTTTTCTGGTGTTATCATACTGGTCTTCCATTGTAATATCAGGGTAAGGGATAATAGAGGGTACACTTGTGTTTGTGCCAAAAAATATGCAAACACTTATGCTTTAATATTATATCCTATGTACAAGTAAGTTGCGTGGCCAATCTGTGAGATAGCCCACCCATCGTCGCTGAATCAGTAGGAGGATAATATCTAGGTTATCTGTTAATTGTAGTTAACCTAGTAGTTAAACTGCCATACTCAGAGGCGTCATTTAACGTTAATATTATTATCTTATTTATAGATAGCCTTGATTTGTATTCAGTTTTAAAGGGTCAATATTTTTTCTCAAGTGACCATCAAACTTAATTGACGTCTCTGAATCCGGCAGTAGGTAACGATATTCAGCTGTGTAATTGAATCCCTAATTTTAACCCTGCAAACCTCATAAGTGTATCCTTTAGTGTGTAAAGTAACATGTGGCGCGACGTACCTAACTAATATAGCGGTGGCCTATTCCTGAGTGAGCTGGTTTACATAACAACTATATCCATAGCAAACTAAACATATCGGGTGTGGACTCGTGTAATGTATCTGTGGCTTTCTGCTGTTCCATTCCAACAATTAGGTAGAAATATCGTATGTTGCCCGCGAAGTGAGGCGAGTGGGTGCTATATCTATATAATACGTAAACTGACCATACGTCCCGGTTGGAATGGGACTGTCTTGTTTTCCGCTTATCTGTCCCGTTGTTCCGAAACAAAGCGCCGGGACGCAAAATTGTGCCGTTTTGTGGAAAATCGTCCTGATTTGTGAAAAAACTGTCCCGTTTTTCGAAATGACGAGCCGCTGGGGGTCAACCTGTAGTAAATGGTTAATGGTGAAATGATACGAACAGCCATCGAAGAACACTAGGTCCCGTTTTGTAGCCAAAAAATATGGTCAGTTTAAAGATGCTATCCACTTAGGCTTTGAAGTGTTGCAAGTCAGAATTAAAGTATTAGACATTGGTTAGGTTTCATCCAGACGTGAGCGTGTTGCGTAGCATTACAATGTGGCGAGGTGGTTTCTGTTTTTCTTTCTTGTTTTTATGAGACATGCAGAGAGATCACTTGATGGTAAATGATCACCGCTGCCCATATGTGTCCATGGGCAGCGGTGATCATCGCTGCCCATGGACACATGCAACCCCAGAAGAGTCACAATTGCGTGCTGGCCTTCTTATAAGGAAAACGCTCTTTTAAGGTTTGCAGGTCGTATCGGTCTGGTTACTGGGGGCTCGTCTATAGTTGGTGGTTTGAAGAATGAGCCGATTCACCTAGTTCTAATTTAATTCGACATTGAGTTCGTGGCATGTTAGGGCAGAGGCAATCGACAACATTAAGAGCCCAATCATATGTATCTTGAATGTAAGCAGCTCCTCCGAATTCTGCCATGATGATAGTCTTGTGCTCAGCCAATTATTTCGTGTAGTCGGGTTTCATCGGACTACTGTTTTGGTGTTATTTCTTTCTCTCTTCCATCCATACTACCATGATCCCAATTTCAGTACTCTCTTTGCCCAACGGCAATTTGTCATTTATCCAGCTCGAGTTAATTTTTCGTAAAGTCTGCGATTGCAGCCCGGCCCTCTGTGAGCTGGTTTGAAATATAAAGAATCATCTGTTAAATATCATCGGTAAAATATCTATGGCATTATGGTTCGATTCCATTTAGAGAATTACCCGTGCGCGGCGATGCGACGAGCCTGCGCTCGCGGCGCTAAGTGGGCTGGTTTGCCGGCCCGATTGCGCCGCTCTTTAATTGCTGCCAGTCAATTTCCGTGTGCGCTCACTACCCCGTCTCGGGACCGGCGCGACATGCTTTTGACTCGTAATAAATAAGGGTCTGTAATAATTGAGATATAAGTTGTTCTTTTTTTCCTCTTAGGTTAACTGTGGGAGAGCCACGCTTCGGCATGAATGGGCCGGCTCGACCGGAGTGATACCACTGCCTCACAGAAAACCGGCGTGAAGCAGCACCTGTGCTGTGTTTCGCCGAGTGAGTGAGGCTACCGGAGGCCCACTTGGGGGGGAAGGGGATAAAAGGTTGGCAGCGCACTTGTAACTCCACTGGTGTTGCAAGTGTCAATGGGCGGCGGCAATTGCTTACCATCAGGTGATCCGCCTGCTCGCCTGCTACCTATCACATAAAAAAAAAACATTCGTCGTTTAACAATGATTAGGTATTTCTACGATGTTTCAACGCATATATATGGCTGCCAAAAAATATGCAAAGTCGGATGTGTTGCAGGTAAACGGGACTCCGAGCTAGGATGCGGTGGTTTGGGACGCAAAAGGATGATTTTGTAAATATCGTTGAAATTACATAGAAATATAGGTAGGTATAGGTATATTATATGATTATTATAATAGAGGCGATAAGCGAGCAAACGGGTCACCTGTTGGTAAGTAATCAACGCCGCCTATGAACATGCGTTTGTTAGGTATGAACTTGAACTAAACCTAGGCTATGGGCGAGGTGAGTCGCTAACTCGTTGCTGGCCTTAGAAAGAAGTACACTCTTCTCTTGAGGGTGCCTAAATCGTAGCCATCGGGAACACTGCTCGTGTAAGTATGCCTGATATAATAACTTCGTACATTCATATTAATTTTCTTTTAATATTTTTTGTCAGAACTTTTAAAAGATCTATTTACGTCGTATGCTTAACAATCAAAATATAACTAAAGTTTTATTCAATTTAGCACCTTAGTCGCCCACACAATCTATTATTGTTTTTCAGCAAGACGACATCTATTTGTGACGCTTTTCTGAAGTTTATTAACTTTATTACTCCAATCCTGAAACAAAGTTCACGAAACAAGCAACATGGCAGATGTCATTTCTTTGTCAGAAACGTCGTTACGCACATAATGCTGTCAGCGAAACTTTTAGATTACGCAGAAGCTTAAAAACAAAACAATTGCAGATATTCATCAGCAACCCACGCTCGTCCACTGCTGGACATAGTTCTCCCCTAATGCATGCCACCGTTTCCGACTTTCGGCCACTTTCATCCAGCTCACTCCAGCCAACCTTCGAATGTCATCATCCCATCTTTTCGCAGGGCGTTTACCGAGTCGCGGTCTTCACTCAAGGACTTTATGACTCCAACGGTTCTGCGGCTAATGTGACCAGCCCACTGCCACTTCAGTTTGCTAATTTGGTAGGCTATGTCGCATAATGCAAATATTATCCAAATTTTATATAAACTTTACCTATGGTACGTACCTATACTAGGTACCTATAGTATACACACACACACACACACCCCCTAAATTTTATATCATTCCTATACTTAATACCTATGTAAAAACAGGATCCCAACATTAGCCCAGTGGAAAACGCTACGAACGGTTAGTCATATAAGGAAAGAGAAGTCTGAAGTGAAGTAACGATTAAGATAGTAAAGATTGATGTTACTTATAATCCAGACAAATCTAAGTATAAGTAGGCATGTCAACGTAAGCCCTGTAATTAATGAAATTAAACAGCCCCAAGAGAACGTTGCTTTTGTTCTCTGCGTAAATTCGTTGACGCCTCTTTGTGATGAATTGAGTTAAGCTAGTGTGGATAAAACACAAATGTTTTTTCTAAGAGAGGTTACAGACGAGCGACAGCCATTTAAAAATGTTGAAAACACATTATGTAACTCTATGTAATGAATCGGTAGTAAAAAGTTGACAGTCGATGTCGCTTACGCATTTCGGGGTACCCCATTGTAAAGATAAAAGAAACTGTAGTTGAAGTCAGCTTGTTTTTAATATTATATGTCATCGCGTAATAGGCCGGATCCATACGTTTGATCAACTTCCGGATAATAACAATCGGAGTAAATTTTTATTTTTTAAATAATTTAAGTTAGATTAGAACTAGTGACCCCACAGCGCGCCAGCCCATGTAATTTGGGGTCACCAGTTCGAACCGAGCCTAACTTTTTTTTTAATTTGATTAAATTCTTATTTTAACTGCAATTCGGATTATTTTATGGTGACATAAGAACCTATCTACGTATTATATTATAGGTGCACTTGATTTTAAATTAAGATTTATTTTTTAATATTTGAAGTATTAACTTCAAAAGAAAACTTATTTCATAAGTACGAGATAATGTAATCATCTAAAAAATACTCTTTTATGTAACAATCTTTTAGAGCTCAAAACTGGTGGTTTTTTTTCAGTAGAAATCGTCATTCTGAACCGATGATTGATTACATGTACCTAACTAAATGATCAAGACATTAATTTAGTTCCATTTCAAAAACCAGCAGAGACTTCTGACTAATATTGAATCGATGTGCTTATAGGCGATGGCGACTGTCGTCCAAAGTGAATTAGCAATAACAGTAGTCTCCCGTTGTCGTGGGCGGTAGCTCGTCTAAAATCCCCTATTCCTAAGGCCAAATAACTGAAACAATGTTGTTTTGGATTTAGCTGGATTTGTCAGCGCATTCATGTCAGGAAAGAACAACACATTTACTAATTGGCAGCTATGTTAGAGTAAATATCTAACCATTTGCAATAAGGGGAATAATACCGTCATACGTATTACAAACAGTGTAATTTAAAAATGTTTTTATGTAATAGTTGGCAGACGCGTAGACGGATTGAATCAATTTATGGTAGGTGATAGCCGCCGCAAGTAGACTTATAGGCAACAGCAGCGGAGTCACAATTGCTGCCAACCTTTTAACTCCTTTTCTCCCGATTGGTCGCCCGGTACCCTCACTCACCCGGCGAAATACAGCACAGGCGTTGCTTTACGCCGGTCTTCTGTGAGACGTTGTATGACTCCGGTCGAGCCGGGTCCTCCACACTTCATGTGGCTCTCCCACGGCAAGTCGACTTACTGACACGAATTTATAGAGATTTTTAATGGAAACGGTCATCAACAGTTGACCATTTTCGTATCGAATTCTTGGTTCAAAATTTAGTACTACTAATCGTAGTTGGGAACGCCACCTTTCAGGTCAATAGACACCGTGAAGTGTGTAAAAAAATCCTTGTAACTCGTAATTTGGTCCTAAACACACATGTGAAGTTGATAAAAGCTTGTGAAAACTTAATAGGCAGTGCCTACTTCCCTCTATACTACATTAAAGTACTCAAGGTAGTCTGGTGACAAACCATTGTACCGGCCATCACGCGTTGGATCTCTACAATATATTATCTCCTCAATCTATACTATTTATAAAGAGATAACTTCAATAGACAACGACAAGGGTTATAGGTAAACCGAAAACACGAAACGCTTGCGCGATGTAATTATACACAACGCCATCTATTTGTTCATTTCGGAATTCCGGTCCCGAAGCGAAGTGAGGGCGGGCCACTAGTATTAAATAAATGTGTCAGACTATTCACCAAAATCACCAAGTCTCAAAGTAGATGGATGATATCCTGTACTAATGAGATGCTGCGCATGCAAGTAGTCAATATTGTACCAAATATTGCTTAACCAAGTAGATTTTAATTTTTGATATAGGTGGCAGACGAGCCGACGGATCACCTGATGGTAAGAGATTACCGCCGCCCATGGACACCTGCAACACCAGTGGTGTCAAGTGCAAAGTGCTTACCTTTTAACCCCTTTTAAACCTTGAACCGGTATCCTCACTTACGCAGCGAAACACAGCGCATGCACTGCTTCACGCCGGTTTTCTATGAGGACGTGATATTACTCCGGTCGAGCCGGCCCAATCATGCCGAAGCGTGGCTCTCCCACGGTTTTTTTTAATTAAAAATAAAATAAAATTAGATTGATAATGACTGTATTTAGTGTAGATTTTAGCAACCCGATGTCTGATAGTCTGCCCAACAGTACCTACCTTTGCAAGAACTATTCTTGACTGTCTTGAGTCTATGCTTTTATATTGTTCCGGCGATCTGTAAACTGCATAATAAGTTTAGACAGCATACAATGACTAGAGTTTGTGAATGTCCGGAGTTGCTTTGAATCTACTCTATCAGACAATATTGCACGGCCACGTTACGTTGTAACTTTAGTAGGTACCTATTGGATAGAACTTAAATATAAACTGTATTAGATGCTAGAAATAGGGGATCTAAGACCATATGAAAACTAATGTTTTCCACCAATATGACGCCGAATTAACGAAAGCCAAATTTTCTAGTGTAGTCAACTTTGAAAGCTGCCGCGGCTAGTTTTTAAGATAAGTATACCGAAAACACGAAACGCTTGCGCGATGTGATTGGACACAGCGCCATCTATCGGTTCATTTCTGAATTACGGTCCCGAAGCGAAGTGAAGGCTGGCCACTAGTAATATTATAAACAAGCTCGTGGGATATAATAATTGTGTGCACAACTAATTGTTAACATTGTTCACCGTAGCAAACGAATCAGTTTTTTTTTAAGTTTTCAACGACAAAACATCATATTTTTGTTGTCGATTAATTTTCTCACATCTCTAATAAGCAGTCGTGAACTTTAACTAGCTAGCGGCACTCATAATTGTTTAATTGGGGTGTAACGAGGTAAACCGAGTTTGATGGTAGGTAAAATTAGAATCCAACTTGTAAATGTTTTATGTAGCAGATGCGAATAATGGCCGACTGATAGCTGTTAATAATATTTTAACAGCAACACCAGCTAGTAGATTTCAGCTTTTCATTTAAAATGTTTATGATAATTTTCCTTGTTTTTTTTTAATTTTATTTATTTTGCATGTCACTTGGTACATTATTAGATTTTGTCATTTGTAAGAGTATATTTTTTATTTGTGTGTATCATCAGGTTTAAATAAAAAATAAATAATATCCGGAGGAAATTCTTAAGGATACGTTTGATCACATATCAATTGACGTTGGAAAATATACCATTGAATAGCAATATAAAATGTTGTATGAGTAGGCAAGTAACGCGTAGGCGGAAGATATTAAGTTGCAAATGACATACACACATCAAAAAGAATCTGTGATGATCACTCAATCATCTGTCACACAAAATACTTGTTTTCGTAGAGGGTTTACCTACTATAGGAATTCTTGAATGATATTTTTATAAACTAGAATGTGTCTTAATTCTACAAACGGTCATACGATTTATCTTCTGTGAAACGGTTGTATTCAGCTTGTGTATATAGTTTTAAACAAAAAAAAAAAAATAGACAAATCGATAACCAAATCGATGACAAATTAGTAACAAAGTTTAAAAAAACGATGAGAATGGTTATCATTTTAGCTTGTGAAGACTGAAAAAAAATATCGGTTATTTACTATTGCAATCCCTCTACGAAGGCAGGTGTAACAAATCACACGTTTTTGACGTGTACCGGCATATAACATATATAACATATACTAATACATGTACTGAGTGAGTATATCATATTCGTATAGAAAAAGAATTATGCCGAGCGTTTGCCGTTACAGATTCCTTAATAAAATTGTTATCCTCCATTACATCACAGGTATAATTTTCTTTCCCATAAGTCTATGGTATCGTGGCAGGGAATATTTATCGTTATATAAAAGCAAATCTGAAAGCCACATTTTTACTGGCTTTATAATTTTACATCTCCGTCAATAAAAATCAGTGTTAGGCTGGAGGAATGTTCGGAGGGGACTTCGTAGCGGTGGTGTCGTAGCGGCTCGTAGCCGCGGCCGTAGTCAGTGCTACGAACGCCGCGCTGCCCGCCGCAAGCCGCGCCCGCCGCGCGCGCCGCTCGCCCGCGACTTTCACTCGAGTCGTTAATCACACTTTACGAACGTTGTAAAAAATTTATTACTTAAATCAAGTCACTGTTGCGCTTCACGTATTTGTTCTTAGGTTTAAAAGAAGTTTTAAAGTATGTTTCAAGGAAAAATATGTGTAAATGATCCTTTTCAAGCCTGATAAACTTTGGATCTCGAGTTTAAAAAATAAGGAACGCCGTATAATGATGCGGCGGCGTATCATGTTCCCACACTGAAGAGGCAGCTGAAGTCCAACATGACACTCTCGACGGTCGCCCTACAGTTAATTTGGATGACTACGACACTTTTCGTCAAAGGTAAGCAAACTAATTAAGCGTGTCTTCCCTGTTTTAGTTGTTCACTTTTGGAATAATTGAATCTCAATCGCTTTGAATTGAATAATGGTGCTGGTATCGGAATTCAGGTAAATGTTTTTGTATTTATAGAAATGCGCCTCAGACTTTTGTAAGTTCACAAAATTATCAAACATTAGGTATTTGGATTTCACAAATTATTTTTAATTGTAATTCTATTAAGTCAGCTAAACATAGTAATATGTATAGGCCATCTCAAAAATTGGTATCAAGGTGGAACCGGGCAATAGACCATATCTTGAAATAATTTTGAAAAAATATTAAATCTGTGTCATGGTAATATTTTTAGGATTAAATGGATTTTTGTCACCTCGTTAGTTGTATATCATCGAATTTTTCCACTTAAATTTTGCAATATTATCCGGGACCAATTATTGATAACTGAAATTCCGCCCAGCTATGTATAAATGACTGTACTTAGTTACTCAAAATGTATGGTGTCTGCTTTAGCACCATAAGAAGACAGACAGATAATCTCAAATCTTTCTATCATTCAACTAAATTCGTCGTTAATTGGACGTGGAATTGAAAGATGTACATATGGGCTATTCACATTTATACATTGCTTCCTAAGAGATTATAATTAAAATACCGTACAATGTGGGTTTATCTATGTCAGAGAACTACCCGCCTGCCGTCGGGTTACTGTAATCCGTCAGATTTGCTCAACTACAATATACCAAATGTGTTTCGGTAACAATCGGATTAAGAAAAATAGATCATAGTAACCCAACGTGTAGTTTCTGGTTGTCTACAACAAAAAATCGAAAGGCACAATTCTTAAAGCTCCTAAAGCATTTAAATTTTACGGAAATCTAGTAACCCCATTTATATTCATCATGGTTGAGTACCCAACATTTGTCACCGCAATGGATGTTAATTGCAGGCGGATGATCATCGACTCGAACTAATCCGAGACAACCCGGCCTATTGTAATTAATTTCCATTTATCCAAACATTGGGAGACTACATTAATATTAATATCACTTGAATCATTAATAAAACCGCTGAATAGGGATGATATCGGCTAAGTCGGGGCGATATTTGACAAGTTTGAATGGTTGTTCTACAAGGGCCCTTGAAGTACGCTCCGATTACACCGAACATCTCTTTCACCTGAGAACTTGATAAATTAATGAGAGAACAGAATTAGGCAAGCTGGCGAAAGACGGATAATAATATTAATGAGTAGGTAAACTGGTATCCCTAATTGAATCAAGGAATTTAAGGAGATTGTCTGAACTCATTACTGATGTAAAAGTAATGTGTATGATGATAATTTTGGTTACAAATTTTCAACAAAATAAGAATTTTGCCTTCAACTATAAGCGTGCAAAAAGCGTGAACAAAGCTTATTAAAAATAATATTTTTAAAAGTTAAGGCGTTATGGAATCTGGAATCAGCTATCAAATTGCATACACATGAGATATTGAGGATTGGTGGTTATTGGTTGGTCTCCAAACAAACAAAAACAAAATATAATTTGTTACCTGTTAGCCTCGCCCGTTACATTATTTTGACGTATCGTATATCATCATCAGCAATAAATATATCAAAATCGTGAGGTGTGGAGATATTTTGTGCAAAGATTTAGTACGAAATCCGAAGAAAGATGAAAAGTAATTATTTTTATCTTCTTAAAACAAAGCTCCTATGGACTGGACTATTATCTACCTAACTTTGCTGGAAATGCAGTCGTCAATGTTAGTATTATGTGTCACGTTTAGTGTTGATTCAACCACATTAAAATTAACACAATACAGTTTAGAGAACTAAGTGCTAATACCAATCACTGTTAGATTTCCTTGCAAAAGTGACAATAACAGTTTCTTATCATACAAACGATTAGTTTATGAAGACATTTCTATTAAAACTTACGGGGACAGCGTACCTCCTCGTGGGCGAACCCGTAGGTGGCTCGTAGATTTATTATAAAGATTGCTGCTATTGCAGACTTTATGAAAGAACTATCTGTAAGTTATTGCAATGGCAACCTCCCGCTCACTAAGTCATAATGTAGTTTGACTATCGCGCTCTTCTAGCATAGGGCGATCATTTATATCATAAACGGGAAAGTAAGGTCGGCCATTTATTTGCGACGTGGCACATGTTTCGGTCTGCTGATGAATAAGGTATCGTTTCGTGTTATCTGAACGGGAAATTGGAGTACACTTGTCCCCGTGAGGTCTGATAAGTAGGTATAACTTGTTTTTTTATTGCCGTAGAGGGCAGAATAATAAGGAAAAACGTTTATTTTTCTAGGAAGTCACAGAGAGTAGATACCCGCCTATTAATGATCCAAGTAAAGGATAGTCTAAGCTAATCTAAAAGTAGGGAGTGTTTGGAGCCAATTTGCTGTTTTCATGGTTAGTGAAATTAGGAGGCCCGGCCACCGCACAGTCAATGCGACTTGATTGGATGGTATTCTATAGTTTGACGCTGATGACGTGATGTTTCGTATACATACTCGTTTTGTACGTAACCCTTAAATATTTTTAGATTGCTACAACTATAAACTCAAAGTAAGGTAAGTAAATTCACTTACTCATTCTACACGAATATCACTCAAATATGTAACAGAACGTGCGTTTCGCTCGCAGCATGTTTAGTGGCAATCAATTTCACTCAGGTCACAGCCTCAGTAATAAGGAGGTCCATGTTGAATATAGTTTTTGCTCTCGAGGAAAAACGGGAGCTCAGCATTGACATTATTATTATGGATGACAGGTAGATGACAATTTACTTACTTATTTACCGAGCTAACGAAGCAGGCCACCTAGTGGGAAACCATTACCGCGGCCGGTAGACCCTCGGTCATAAATACTTGAGGTCATTATTTACGACTTTTCAAGGCATAACACCATAATACACTATTATCTTGGACTAATTCATATAAAGTAATGATAATTACGTAACGTAAGGTATTATAGTAACTCTCGTTTGCGAAGTGTAAAATAAACGCAGGGTTTTTTTTTTAAACAAAGAGATGAAATCAAAATTTTAATAGAAGCATTTTTTTGTATTTTGTATTATTTGAATTTATTTCACCAAATCGGCTGGTTAAATAGGTAGTTGAAGCGGAATCAAGGAACATACCTACTACTACACTTAAATACAACTGCTAGACTCATAACCCTTTCTTTAGCATAATAATTGATAAATACCAATATGTAAATAGACAATTATTCATAAAGAACAATATTATTTAATAAGATAACATTTCGCTAAAATATTACATCGTTTATGGAGCTACAACAACATTTACAAAAGTGACCCCACTCAAACCTTTCAAAGAACCTTCAAAAGGATTAAGTAATTCCTTCCTTTGATATTCAAAATGAGACACAAATATTTAAGACGTGGTCTTCCATAATAGTTACTCCAAATAATTTAATTAACCTTATCACAGTCATAATATTGGTTGGTTGGTTGGTTGGCAGTTTTTTGGAAGCCTGCAGGCACTCTCCCCCACCTTGCCCTGCAGCCAGCAGGGTGTGGGTTTGTGGAGAGTTCTGCAGTGTTCAGAGTTATCGCAATCCAGCGATGCGGGCGCCGCCCGGTTGGGGCTTTGTCGGAGGGCAGTGGGAGCTGCTCTGGGGGCTTTAAGCCCCGGGAGTCGGAAAGAGGCCGTACTGGCGTGCCTTGCTGTCCATGGGTGGGTCTGCGGTGATGAGGTTCGTCCTATTTCCCGCTTTCCCACCCCGAGCCTGGATTTGCCGGGAAAAGTCGCAGAGTGTTTAGTGGGTATGCCCTTGAACGGCCTCTGATTAGCAGAGGCCCAATCCAGGGGAGAGCCCCACACTACCTGGTCGTCTCCCAGCGGCCGGGTGTGCATAAGGCGACATTCACTCTGCGTGAACAAAAAAAAAAAAGTCATAATATTGGTAATTTATCACGCAAACTTAAATATTAAATAAACTGGCACGAGTGCTTAATTAACTATAAGTTAAGTATTCTGTGCTATAAGTAAAGAATAAACAGACACAAAACTGCCCACTTAGAGCTAAGTAAGCTGCGCGCATAATATGCAAGCGCGCTTACCGTGATTTCAGTATATACCGCACACCGATAAAATGACAGAGGCAGACTATAGGGAATATAATATGCGGGAAAGACACGATACGATATACGTCTAACACGTCAATGTCAGCTAGTACCCAACTTTATCCCCTTTATTACAAAACGAATACATACTAAAGTTAATAATGGTTTAAAAATGATGCTGCCCGTATGCTTTTATAAAAATGACAAGTAAAATTGACAGCATCTGTTTTCCAGTCAGAGGCTATCAATAAATCACGTTAGAGGGAGAGGGAGGCGGTTGAGTGTGACATTGTGTGACAAGGTGGTAGGAGGGGCCCTGAACTTTGTGATATCAAACTTTTAATTAATGTAATTGTTTCTTATTCTGTTTATATTTTGAAATGTTTGATTGTTATCTTAAATTTATTAAGCATAATAAAAAGGAAATGAAGTTTATTAAATTCAATAACTTTTAGATTTAACCAAGCAAAATTAATGACCGGGGCGGGAGGGGGGTTAGAGAGACCCACAACTGTGATCAGCTCTGGCATAAGACGGGGTAAAAAAATCATGAAATTCGTGTGACGTGTGTGTGAATTTATGGATGTCCCGATTCGTGTATTGGCCCATTGAGCGTAGTGTTGGCTTGATCGGTCCAGCATATTCGTGATACGCGCCCTTTTGTCCTCAATTTTTGTTATCGAATGCTTTGATAAATTGCGTCACATTGTCTTCAATACGGGGGGCCGAAACATATCAATTACTGTCCAAACGTTCGGTCTGAAGCGCTCAGTATGGTAGATTTCATCGTATTCAACTTCAATGTTTGTTTTGTCACTAATACTTCCCAAGTGTTATATTGAGAGGTTGGGTTGGTTAGTTTTATATAATTCTACAATAATAGTCTTCACTGACAAATTATTTTAGATTATTACTTAAAAGAAACGTGTCAGGATAAAATGAATTATGTCCTGTTACTTACAGATCATTATTGTAGTTAAACCAAAATACTATTTATACTAGTGCTAATCATACTAATACTAGTACTAATTACATTAGTGATAGCACTGACTTCCTAAAACCTAGATCATGTTTCAAGCGTACCCCGGGTTTCAAAAGAACAGTTGGACGAAACTGGGAATGACACTGAGATGATTTATTTATAAAGCGTACATCATTGCACATCATTAAACATAATTAAATAATTTTCACAACTTCTCATACATTGACCTGACTTCGTACCAAACAGCTTAAGCACTTGTGTTGCGGATATCAGACAACAGAGGAAACACAAATATAATACTTAAATACATATAATACACCAAGACACTGAACAGAACAAACACAAGTGTTCATTACACGAATGTTTGTCCACCCACGACCTTTGGCGTTTGAGGCTCGGTCACTGCCAAATGCGCCATCCGGCCAGTAATTATTAAACCTAACTTAAACATTATTATGGATTTTCATTGAATCCACCGTTTTGATAAGAGCAGTTCTGCACCCTTGTCAAAGCTGTCAATCCCCGTCGATGTTGTCACTTGTTCCACAAACTGTTTACATTTCCCATCAATAGTGTCGTTGCTTACATAAGCAAAAGATGAGAGAGATGTCAACATAATATAGAGATATTTACCATGGCAAAGTACCAGATGCGCAACCAAGGTGGAAAGGGGGTAAAAATGGCTGAAAACGCGCTTGTAACTTCACTAGGCACTGTGGGTGTCTATAGACGGCAATCGCTTAACATCATATGGCCCGTCTGCCCATCCACCACCTATCACATAAAAAAGACATAAGGTATGGTCACGTAACTTTGCCGTACTTTGTTTTTCAATCACCTGCGCAGCCATTTTTGTACGAGAATTAATCTTTCTTTTCGACTTTCATAGTTTCATCCGAAGTTGTTCTACCTCGAGAAGCTTGAACAACTTTCAATAGTTAGAGGCAATTTACTTACTTACAGTATTTTTCTTATAACGGTAAGGAGAAACTTTTTCACACTGATAAAATTATTATCTAAGAGTAAACTAAGTACCAACTCATGAGTAGGGACATAAAGACTGATTGCCCTTTCTATTTAATGCCATTCCAAAATTAAATATTCAAATTAAACAAATTTAGGGAAGTCTAGTTGTAACAAAACAAAGATTATGATAACGAGTAGTTTGGTTTGGTGTAGGTACTTGTCCGATGGAAATGTGAATGTGTATGTGATCGTTCAAACTCAGGTAAGTATTTATTGGTTAGGCGACATAGCGTCATTTTTTAAATGTATTGTTGGTGGTTATAGTAGCTCTAGAAATCTGAAGAACGAAGTAGGCCTAGATAGTTATTAATTGATTGTTGACATATCTATGGCCATCTATCCATCTGAACTGATATTTACAGTTACAGACAGGCAGATATCCCTGTTTCCATTTTTATATTTTTATATACGAGTATTATGTCGGGATAAATAGACATCATTAGATATTGAACATAAGGTACGGTAAGGTATCCGTGGATCCCGCATTCTGTATCCCGGCCCTTGTGACCTTTTTGACCTTTTTGATACATAATTTTCATAATGTAGGTAACTTTTTTCATTAATTCATTCAGAAAAAACTTTATAAGGAAAATTAAGGTAACAAAGCGTTCATTATATTGGATTGAGTTCATTATGGTTTAACGGCTTTCTGACGTAATAGAAGCGCCACAAACTTAGACAAAAGTTCGGGTGTCATTCAACACAATCACAATATTTTTGCCTTAATGGATTAAGAAAAGTCATGGGTACGTTGGATAAGAAAGGTGTAAAGATAAGTTTTTTTTTTTACATATTACGTTATGAAATACCTACGCTTCTTGTGAGCATAATTTAGTGTATTCAATTCAATTCATTTATTCATAATTCATTTAAATTGTATTTAAATATATGTGCAGATATAGAGAAAAATACAGTAGATACAACCTAACTCATATTATAAGAGCTGTAATAATAATAGAGAGTACTCGTATATACCTACTATTATTCGGTCCAAATGTTCTGATTGATTTATGTACTATCTACCTTCGTACATTGCACAATGTACTTACATGGGTAATTTTGTGGGCATCCATAATGCGGTTTATGATTGATGGCTGCAATTAGAGGTGAACTAGTGAAAAATGTGGGAGCAATATTTTTCATTATTTTTACATTACGAACTAACATGGGCAAACAATTTAAGTGTAACTCATAATAATAGTTTTTGTGACAGTCACATAAAAACCTTGAGGTAAACAGAGATTAAAAAAAAACGGTTGGTGAGTTTTTTACAACTGTACTAACTTGAAACTAGCGCTGTTTATTGACTTATATTGATAGTGGTCATTATGAGATAAATAAGAATTTTTGAATCGAACCTACAAAAAATGCAAAAATTAAGTCAGCTACTGAATGCCACCAATCGATCCATTCATTACCTTCTAAAGATTATATTTCCTTAAAAAACTTAATATTTCGTGTACAACTACTTTAAGTATTAAACTAAAATAATTTGTCCTAAAAATGCAAGTTTACTCTGGGTGCAATTATGCGTGCGCGTGTTTCGAACCGAATCCAATATGATGCTGGCAGATTGAATATTGTTTACCACGTTTATTACAAATTGTTTGGAACAGTGATTGATAAATTGTCAAACACTGGAGGAATTTCAATGAGTTGCTAATGGAGTATGAAACAAACTTTTATGAGAGAAGGTTCCAAACTTTTATTAGAAACCGATTGTTCGTTGGAGGGAGGGAAAAATAAATTGAACTCTGATTATTCATCTTCTATACTATTAATAAAGAGGTAACGCCTCGGCCTGTGACTGACCTGACTGACTGACTGACTGACTGACTGATCTATCAACGCACAGCCAAAACTACTGGACCTAAAATCATGAAATTTGAAACATAGGTAGTTCTTACTATGTAGGCGCGCACTAAGAAGGGGTTTTGCAAAATTCACCCCCTAAAGGGGTGAAAGGGGGGTTTTACGTTAGTATGAAAGTTTCTCAATTTAGATGTTAGAGATTTGAAAATTTGGATTATGGTTGATGATCAAAAATAAAATTGACCTGTTTCAGTTTTTTTTCAATTCAGTCTTTAAAGGGGTGAAATGGGGGTTAAAAGGATGTATGGAAGATTTGTAATTTTTAAAGCTAGAGTCTTGAAAATTGGTATTTGGGCTTTCCATAAAAATTGAATGAAAGTGATTTCAGCATTTTTTTTTCTTCCACTTACAAAGGGGAGAATGGGGGGTTAAAACTTCGTATGGAAGATTTGTCATTTTTAAAGCTAGAGTCTTGAAAATTGGTATCTGGGCTTTCCATACAAATTGTATGAAAGTTATTTCAGCATTTTTTTTTCTTTAACTTACAAAGGGGTGAAAGGGGGATAAAACGTCGTGTGGGAGATTTGTCATTTTAAAAGCTAGGATCTTGAAAATTAGTATTTGAGCTTTTCATACAAATAAAAAAAAAATTGCCATTTTTTTTTCTTCAATCTATAAAGGGGTGAAAAGGGGTTAAAACGTCGTATTGTCATTTTTGAAGCTAGAGTCTTGAAATTGGTATTGGGTTTGGCATACAAATTTGATGAATGTAATAATAGTATTTTTTTTCTTCAAGTGTAGAGGGGTGAAAGGGGGTTACGAACGTCGTATTGTCATTTTTTTAAAGCTAGAGTCTTGAAAATTAATATTTGGGCTTCGTATACCAATTTAATGAAAGTTATAACAGTTCATTCGTATGGAACATTTGTCATTTTAAAGCTAGAGCCTTGAGAACTGGTATTTCGGCTTTCCATACAAATTCATTGAAAATGATTTCGCCATTTTATTATTTAACCTATAGAAGGGTAAAATATAGGTTAAGGACTTCGTATGGAACTGTTAACGATTCATATTTAATGCTAGAGACATAAATTTTTGGTATTTTGGCTTTTTCAAAATAAAGTAAGTATTTTCAGTTTCTTTTAATTCAACCCTATAGGGTGGTGAGTGAACGGAGGTAGAAGCGACGTATGGATGATTAATTTTTAAAAAAGTCATTTTTAGTCAAATCTTTTTGAGATTCCTTTCATTTAGGTTTGTGATCACCAAATTATCAATATAAGTAGGTTGCTTTTTACTCATTCACTTTGATGTTATGAATTCTACTTCGTTCTTCAAATTAAATATACCGAAGCGAAGCGAGGGCGGGCCACTAGTAACAAGATAACGATGATGCGGACAATTCGCTCTGAAAGTTTTCGAATATGAGTGACGACACGTATTTTAGAGAAGACTTACTTGGGTAAAGAAATGGTTCTAACGAACTATGACAGTGTGATAAGAATGAGTTTGATCTCATCATCATAAATTTTACTCGAATACGGCAAAGCCAAAAAAGAAGGGCTAAAATTTTCGCCGTATACGTTATGAACGTTAGTGTGTTGATCGATTGGGCTTGAAATATTCAGCCGATTTTTATAAATGAGGTGTCAATCGATTCCTTATTGTTGTCCAGGTATAATAGGGCTACCTATCTTTTATTAAGTAACACCTGTTCAGTAGACACCTATTTGCGTAGGTAGTCTAGTTACAGTTTTATAGCTTTTTTAGATTTATTTGCACCTGGTTCAGACGTTCTTGAATTATTACAAGCGATTTGACTAACACGGCTTTGCTTTACATTATTTACGGCCCCCGTGCAAATGCTGTTTTCGATATTTTATTATTTATTCTGGCGGAGACGATTCCAAAATATCAATCAACTACTACTTAAACTACATAGTAGTAGTCCCGTAAGAAACTATTCTAATATATAGTGAAGAGTTTGTTAATTTTGATACCAGACCCCTAAACCCTTCTGTACAGAATGCCGAATGTCTTGGTATGTGAGTTATTAACTGTCTGGTGCTACTAATCGTCGGTCCTCGGATACATAATGCGTCCTCAAGACGGTCCCTACAAGGACACGTTTCCTTCCCTCATCACTCGCGAGACTATTTGCACCGGTATGGCCGACACGTTGATGATGACGAGGGGCTGACGGATCAAGTCCCCGAGCAAGACGCGCTAAATGGCCAGCACGTACATCGTGTAGAGGATTTGACCCGGTCGATTTTTCTAATCCCGGGATTTTGGGATTATCTAATCTTAGGGCCCCGGGTCACGCGATTGTATTGG
Source organism: Cnaphalocrocis medinalis (assembly GCA_014851415.1). NCBI lineage: Eukaryota > Metazoa > Arthropoda > Insecta > Lepidoptera > Crambidae > Cnaphalocrocis > Cnaphalocrocis medinalis. The sequence goes on along the minus strand of CM026275.1, from coordinate 6,496,668 downwards.
TACTTAATGAAAAGTGGTAATAAACAGACATTGAAATACGAGTGTCAAATTTTTATTTATCTTTTATTATCGCGATATTTGATAAAAAATATACTTTCAAAACCGTTAACATTTTCAGAGCTAAAATTCGACTGATGAAATAAGCCCGGCTTGTTTGTGAACTTGTTAAAAAGTCAATAAAAACTGGCGAAGTGCGTGTCCAGCCACGAGCAATGTAGGGTTCTGTAGTTGTCAATATTAGATGTCATTTTCTATGAGTGTATTTTTACCGGGGTGTCGAAAAGGACATACCTACGTTATAAATGAGTTGAAAAAATTATAAATTTAATTAGTAAACGTAGTACTCGTCTACATGTGCTCTTTTTTTATTACGTTTTAATTTTGTTTCCAGGGGATTGTAGACCTAAATATTTGACATCAATCTGTACTTGTTAAAAATAACAGCACAACACTAGGGATGGTACTATGGGTATCATTTATGGCTTTTAGAATCTGGAACCCTAAAAACGCTGTAAGGTTTGGCAAACATACCCGATAAAAGTTGGTGAAGGGTTCAGCCAAATGAACGTTTTTAATTACCTACAAAAATCATAGGAATCGAAAACTTTCCTAAACCTCGCTCGTGTCACTTTCACAACTGACTCTGCTTTATACTCACGTTTATTTTAACGGACATTTGCATGTATTGATTCAACTAAAGATATTCTAAAAAAAACCACATAGGTATCATTTTTAACACGGCTGGTGTACGTAATACCTAACATGCTGAGTGGACAATTAACTTTATTTAATAAACCTTTGGTGTCGTTAAACTATGTGGTATTTTCGAAATATGAGCCTAAATAACGTGTTATCATCGAGGTTAAATAATTTTTTACTTTTTTTTTCAAACAATATTAAGGGTGTGTGTTGATACCTATTATTATGTAACAAAAAACATTGGTTACATAGGTACTCCAACTGCTCTGACAGATTTAGAACTTTGTCCCAGTGTCACAAGACAAGATTGTCACGGGCGGGCTACAATGATTGACCATTTTGGTTGTTTGAAACTTACTTAAAAATCTCTAAGTATATAGTAGATAAAGAATAAAAAGCTACTTTTGTTGAAATGTAAATCAGCCTTAAAAGATAGCACAAGTCCACTGACAGTTATTCAGCTTAAAATGTTAGCTATCTTGTTGGTTGGCGGACTGCCCGAAGAAAACCCTTTCTTGTGAATCGTATTTGAGTGAACAAGCAAAAGTTATTTTTGTTTTATTCTCTAGTTTTAATCTCACCTAATAAATAAAGTAAAAGTAAAGTAGGTAGGTATCAGCATATATATATTGTCTTCCTGCAGGGCAAAGGTAAATAGGCAATAAATTAAAGTATACTTAATAAAGTCCATACTTTCATCATGTAGTATATCTATACATACTATACCTATCTATTTGTTTATAAATCAGATAAATTTAAAAATAAACACTGAACCAACACTAGTACTTCGACATCACACCATTGTTTGTTCTTAATGGGAGCTAACCCACGATGTTTATAGTAGATGTAGAGTCACTACTACCACAGAATAGATAATAGTACAAGGTACTACTACTAGATGCGCAATCGGGCCAGTTTACCTCAATAACACGTTAGTACTAGGGTGGACCGAGACGAAGATCGCGGTATTAATATCTACCTTTACTAATTTTAGTAAGTATCTAAATCATGTCGGTTTTAGGGGTCTTTCATAAATTACCTACGTCACACGTTAAAGCGTTGGGAGGAGGTCGACAAAGTGTGACATGAAGTGACAAGTGGCGGGAAGGGGCTGGAATATCACAAATGTGATCGACTGTGACAAGAACGCGAACCGAGGAAGGACGTTACAATACGTCCGTTTATTCTGATATCTAGCCACATAACACAAGCTAAGCACTTTAAGCGTCAGATCGATGTATTTGCGTTAAGTGATTTATGACGTCGTAAGACCCAAAAACCTTTTAAAAGGCAAAAACAATTGATTTTCTATTATGTCTGCTGTCTGGGCCTTACGACGTTAATGATTAATGCTATATTTTTTATTTCCAGGGGCAGTGTGTTGCGACGACGAGTACCGGCTGGTGCGGCACTTGATGCAGAAGTACGATGCGTCGGTGCGCCCCGTGGAGAACTCGTCACGCCCGCTGCTGGTCACCTTCGGCGTCTCCTTGCATCACATCATTGATGTCGTAAGTCTCAATGATTCTCAATACAGAGATAGTGCCTTGCAACGTCGAGTAACGTCTGGTCCAGAAGTACGATGCCCTGGGCCATAAATCGGTATTTTAGGTGACCTATTTATTAAAAACTACTTACTACTTGAACTAATAGAAAACTCATCACTCTTAAAATAGGGCTATTTCTGAAACAACGCTCTTATTTATTTGCGGGCGTATTAGATTACAATTACTAAGTATGAGTAGTACTTATTTGTGTGGAGTATTTCATTACTCTGTGATAATCCCGAGAAAAGATATATAAAAGAAGTATAAGATCTTAGGGATACAGGTTCGGAGAAAAGTAGCTTAAGGGTGATTGTATAGTATTAGCGCTGCTAATTGATTTTCAATAGTGAGATATATCTAGGGACATTTAAAAACTCTTAGTTGTATTTTCAAGGTAACCATATTATTTGATGTGCAATAAAGAAGTTGCGTCATTAATTATTAGTACGAACAACATTAGTCTCAAGAATTAAAAAAAACTTTTCTAGAAAGTGTCCTAAAAAAGTATTTTTTTATTCTTGAGAATATTATATACCTATTCATTACAATTCTAAAAATGGTCGAAACATCCGACCTTAATTTAAGTAATCCAAAGCTACACCAATACCTACTACATATTCATCAATATGTGTTTTCGTTCTATAATGAATTTCTTTGACAAGGGATCCAATTCAGCCCAATAGATCCGTCCCTTGTTGCCACTAAACATCCGACCCGCACTATTCATTTATTCATCACGGTAAAGGTACTATTCTGTCATTTGTGTACCCCAATAAGTCGCTGTTAAACTCCTCCATTTCACGCACTACTTACCAATAAGCTTACTGTACAATTATGTGAACGGTATTCGTTATGTGAGCTCAGTGCGTCACTTAAAAGGAAAATTACCTAGTGCTTGTATAGAATTGTCTTAAGATGTGGTGATACATGATATAAGGATCTACGTCGCTTATTTAAATATACATTTTCGTTGGTTGATAAAATTAAAAAAACCCCCGACATAGAATATCAAAAATGCAAAAACACAAAATAACATGTCTCTGCCAAATGGGGTTTGAAATATCAACATTGATGATGAAGTTAAAACATTATAAATACTTAAGTAAAATGCAATAATTATCATAATTTGATATCTTTTGTTCTTTCGTATAACTTAATAACAACAGGTAATTAGTTTACTGAATGCGATGCAGTTGCAACGCAAGTATGCCCACCAATGGGATAACTTACAGTGCTGTATAGAGTACGCTGTTTGGTCTAGGTAATTAATAAATACTAGGATGAGTAATGATATTTGCTTACCCGCTTCGCACTAGTTTTGATCTCAATTAAGTTTGAAATGCAAAAGTTGCAATAACAACACGGAATATATGTATTTTAATATTTAGAAAAAATAGAATTACGGTCGATCCTTTTGGCCCATTTTTTGAGTTTGAGTTGAAGTGCGGATAAAGGATTTTCCCTTGAACTTTTTTTCATCTTAACAGGATGTTTTACTATATTTTTTTAAATTAAACCAATTGATCAGTGGCTGATGAATTTCTAGAGAAATCTTCGACTAGTAAAGCTCTGCACCCGTTGCTTTGGAGCTCGGGGTAAGCGTGGACCACTATCCAGGATCTTCGCAACCATAGATGGTAATTTTTTTTCCGTCACACTTATTAAAAAAAATATATGCACATAGATTTAATAGGTCCAAAAATGGAATTGAACCTCCCGTTCAGAAGATACACGTAAAAAAAACGAATAAAGAGCAATAACTATTATTATTTTATCTTCTTAACAATGTCAAAATTAAATAAATATTGGACAAGGAATTTGGTCAATGCCCTGCACACTGAAAGGCTTTCTGAGAATTTCTTAACAATGTTTCTTTTCATACCAGCCAAACATAAAAAATCTCATAATAAGTTAAGAGATGTACACACAAGGAACATACGAATTTACTCGTGTAATGTATAAAACATTATTATTTTTGGTCTAGTTAATGTATAAAAGAAGATACACGACCTTAATTTGATTTTACCAACAATGTTGACCAAATAAGAGTAATACAATAATCTCGTTTCGTAATAAATAAAGTACTCGAGCGTGCCTACAGTAAACGTAATTGAATACGAGTATAATCGAATATTGAGAATCGGAAAATATTGAAATTTAATTTGGCGAGGGAATCTAATAAACGATGACAGTAAAATTGTGATAAACATAACTAGTTATACTTGTTGTAATTGTAACATAGTAAGAAGGTATGAGTACCTATACTTACATCTTTGGCGATGGTAGCTCGTTAAATGAGAACTTAAATCTTTGTGCAGAGTAGAAACGTCCACTATTCGCTCGACTGTGAGGGAAAATCTACACGTTTCGGGTGGCCTTTATCACTTCGAAACGTTTTTCTACCGAAATTGATACATCGAAACCTTTATTGTTCGGTGTTTCTTCTATACACATTTAGGTATTTCGATACTGGTTTCAGCGACCCTTGTATATGTAGGTACGATTTAACGTTATCTATTTCGAAAAAAATATTCGAAGATAGAAGAGAGTCAAGATTAAATTATGAAATGTTGGTACTGCTGAGCAACCAAACGTGAATTAATCCTTATCAGACTGCTATATCCAATATAATTTGATGACACGATTTCAGTTTTAATATGAGGACATGACAGTGCGCCACCAAGATGAGCGCTAAGGGAACCATCCATCATCCCGTTCGGCGAATTTTCGTTTCGTGCTTGTTATAATATTATGTTTAAATAATAATATTATATTGTTCTGCAAAGTTAGCGAATAAGTAGTTAAGGTGGCTCGTGTTCGGATGGTCTTTACTCGACGATCCGAACATGAGCCGACCGGCTCTGCTCGGGTTGTATCTGCGTACGTAAAACGACCCTACATTAATTTACTCTTCCGCCATTCCATTGTGTTCATCTAAAAATCGACAATCTCGTTCAATGCGCGTACGTCGTGCATGCTACCGTGGTGGTCGTGCACACTACCGTGGGAAAGCCACTCTTCGGCATGAATGAGCCGGCTTGACCGGAATGATACCACGGCCTACCAGATGAAAGGTGTGAAGCAGTGCCTGCGCTGTGTTTCGTCCAGTGAGTGAGGTTACCGGACCGGCCCAATTAGGGGGAATGGGGTAAAAGTAGGCAGCGTATTTGTGACTCTATTAGTGTTGCAGGTGTCTATGGACGGTAGCAATTGCTTACCATCAGATCCCCCTGCTCGTCTGTCACCTATCACGTAAAAAAAACTACACGGATTTTGATGCGTGACTCGGTTTGCTCTCATACACGGCTCGTCTAGCGTAGACCCACCTTAACATTTTGTAATCCATTTAGGGCTAGCGCGAAACAGGTTTTGCAACGTGTTCCCGATTTCTATTACAATTCGATTTACCAGAAAATAGCTGAGAATTCACTTCACAAGTCGCTCTTAACAAGCGTAGTTACGAGTATTATGAAAGGTTAGCAAGACTGTAAAACTGATTTAGGATTTTATAGACGCGTTCAAAAAATTTAGGTGAGCATCTACATCTATAAATGTATTTCAACTTGTTTATTCGTGTAATTTTCGAAGTATTTTATTGTTAAAAGTCAGACGTTAAGACAGACGGTGGTGATTTCTTGCTGAGAGAGCAGATAAATTGAGAAATATTGCTTCGAATTTACTTCGCGCGTTTCTCGAGCCGTGCTCGATTTACCTGCTCGACCATTATGCAGATGGTCTTCATTAACGATACCATCAACTGCTCCTAAGTAGTATGTACTTATACTGGCTATTCGTTTTATTTAGAAAAATAGGATTTTAGGATGCATAAGACACTCGCGCTTATGGGTCATTCTCATAAAAATGGCTTTACCGTGGCGGTCTTCAAACACATACCTCCGAAATTTACATGAGAATCTTAAAAGTTACCGATTACTCGTATAAAGAACCTACCTTTTTAAAACTTTATATTTACAGATTTTTATGTCAATAACGGATGAATATGTATTTAAAGACTGCTACGGCAATGACATCTTGATGAGATTGACCCTTATAAGCAATTGAACATGGAAAACTTTTTCAAAGAAAAGGAAACTTCCAGTTATGTAATACGATAGAGGCCTGGGACTCCTATTTGCGTTCTCTCAGATGACTTAAAGCCAATATCATTAATTATAACTATCTTATGTAATCTATCAAAGGTAATAAAAAGCAGAAAAGTTTACTCAATCATAAAGTGGAACACACGAGCATGAAAATTCGTTCACGTATCAGCGCTTTGTGGGAATTAGTCTGGCCGAAAATCAACCCAAGTATTTCCCATTTTCCAACCCGTCTAAGTGCTGATTAATATGAGTAACATGATTTTCAGCTGTAAATAAGTAGTAAGCTCATAATTCGGAGAATCACTTTCGTTACCGGCAGCGATTTTGAGTTTTATTAGAAACATTTTATTTGTTTTTAATATATGTTTATCGGTCTGTGTTTATAACCTGTGTTTATAATACAGAATCTTCTAGTCGCCAAACGATAATTTTAGGGTTCTGTACCTCTAAAAAACCAACGGATTCTATTATAATGACTGTCAAAAGCCAATAAATATACTTTCGAGCTGAGTTGCCAAATGCTGAAGCCGTAGAACTGATTTAGCAGATTCTGCTGAATCAGTGCTACTTACTTAATATTTTTTTATGCAAAAAATGGTACGTACAGTTGTTTATTTTTATCTATGGATTCATCAGTATTAATCAACGTCGACGTAACTTGCTGCTTGCGTGTACATATATTTCGTGGATCAGATACAAACGCTACTCTATCCACGCAGCAATTGCAAGAAAACTAACGTTTTGTACATTAATACTTTCCTGGATATATAAATCTTCTAAATCCATTATAAACGAAAGCTGTTTTAAGGATGTAGGGCCTAAACTTAAAACTTTGGGTTCATTTTATAACGTAAGGGAGCACTAAGACTTTTTTTGTAATATTCACCCCCTTAGACGCATCGTGGACATTGCTTTAGTCCCAATCTCAGCAACTGCCCTATAAAAAAACTGTGCGAATACGTTTAAGCGCGTACACGCAAAGCCCCGCAGATTCAATTTCCCGGCGCGCGTCACAACACAGTTTACGCTATAATAATTCTATGTTAGTACGATTAAGGGGGGACTCACAAATTGCCGCCAACACCTTATTTAATTCCGCGTCGTGGCGTGTCTCTAGCTTGGGGATAGAATCACATTTGGACGCAATAAACATACTAGATTTGTGGTGTTATTTTTGAAGATCGAATATGACTAACCTACTGGAAGTGTGAATAAGTGTAGAATATTCTTATAGTACCTAAGTAGGATTTAGGAGATTATGTCGATGAGGTATACCAATCATGTACATGGAATGATTTATTTTTTGGATTTGGTAGGTCCGTAGGTATAAAGACATTTCTAGCGTTTTATCGAAGGGTACATATAATATGGTTCATACCCAGAGCAAGCTACTGTCGTTTATCACTAATATTATACTGCTTACTACTCATAAAAATAAGTAACCGTCCTCCCTTTACCGTTGTTTTGTAGAGACTAGGTTATATCGTAGTCAGAGTTCCTTAAAATACATCTAGGTACAAAATACGATTGGCATGACTTTCCGACATGAAAAAATATTTAAAAAGAATAATAAATGCGACGGACGATTCAGACTTATGAATTATCAAGTATACAATTCATTACATTTAAGATACTTACACCTAGACCATAGTGAATGAGGTAATCAAGCCCGCTCTTCTGCGTTTGGGCTCAACATCTTTACCACTCGAAACGTAGAACTCCCCATGAGTGCAATATCTCATGTAGGAAAGCGCAATCCCAATACGACCCTGCCCGACCCCATCTCAGTAAAATTAATTATAAATTTGTAATAGGCCATTATAGCGATTACAAGGGACGCTAAGTTTCTATATAAAACCGTTTGGTAACTGTTAAGCGTTGTATTATTTAATATGTTTTATTTATGGTACATATTTTGTACGTTATTGCGATGGCCTATTGAGACGTAAAAGATGATGATTACTCCTTCGTTGCCAGCACCAGAACAATATACTATTGATGGAAAAAATATAATATTGAATCTTTTATCAGCGTCTACTTTTCAATCATGAATCATTTTCAAAGCACAAGCAGGCATGAGCTTTTATACTTTCTCTCTCTATTGTTTCTTTCGTTATTGTTGGTATGCTTAGAATACAAAATGATTAAAAATCGAGAAACTGCCTATTTAACGATGTACAATTTCAAACATTTGAACTCATATAAAACGTAATGTAGCGGCATGTAATATACAGTTACCGCTTGAAATTTGATTAAATCAGACATTGGCTTTCTCGTAGGCACTTAAGTCTACCGCAACCTTGTTTTATACGAAGTTCCGACAAAGATTCATCCCGCATCAAACTCACTCACGTCATTTAATGAAGAACTTTGCAAAATTAAGTAATGGGACGTTTTTGATACGTCTGTGTTTTATTGCTTCCATTTTCGATTGGTGTAATTAAGTGTTATATAAATAAACATAAACCTGTTCTTACTATGTATATTGCAGATAATACTATTGATTATTTTTTAAATAGAATATAAAATTACCCATAAAAATATATTAGAATTATGTACAAAATGATTCTATTTGCTTTAGGAAAATATGATATACATTAAAGGTACTTAATGAACCGGTATGAATGCGCAGACAGTGTTTTCTTCACATACAATTACCTACTCTAAATAAGCACTTATGTGAAACAAATGAACATCCACATAGGCAATTTAAACACAATTACGCAAATGTAAACATACCTACCGAGTAATACTCATTCTAATATCTCCGAGCACTCTGATTACAAGAAATGAAATTTTAATGAACTTCTTATATTGTCACGAACAATGAGTAGCTACCTACAAAGGAATTAGAAGGACTTGTATCTTGAGTTCATTTAAAATTAAAGTTTCTCTGTCTTAAAGTGAAAGTTTTTTGAGACTGCTTTAATTTGGGAAGTGATTAACAGTTTCGTTAACCTTTGAACACGATTGTCACTAAGGGCGGGACAGTGAGATATCCGGAGATGTCTCATCTAAAATTCAGCCTTTCCTTGAAATTATTACCTATTCCTATTAGAGCTATTAAGTTTTTCTTTTGCGATTTTTCTAGCTTTCTTATAAGTACCATTGCCAGTTTATATTTTTATACTTATGTCTACTAGTGTACTAAATAGGAGCTCGCCCTCACTCGAGAGTTCCACACAAGTGTTTCACTTTTCGGTTCACCTATAGGTATTAAAACAATATTTATTAGAAAAATTTAAGGAATATAGGTATTAAGTCTTGTCGTTGTATTAGAAGAAGGGTAACAGATATATCGCGTTTCTTTTATTAATTTGATTTACTCTCATACTTTATAATATGAAGAAAGTTTTATTGCGAACATTTGGGTATACTGAGATCCAAGGTGCGCTATATAGTGATATATAAGCACGAGTAGTACCTACTGCGGTCACAGGCGCTCGCCGCGCTATGCGCGTTTTAATTCTCCGCTCCCATTTCCATTGCAATGAAAACTTGGTGTTGGGAATATTGCTTAGACTCTGAAGAAAGGCAGCCCGTATTACGTAAACCCTGGATAATGGTTGCATTACTTATCGTTCAGCTGCCACGGGGACCGACTTCTCAACTTGTAAATACGAATACATTTTCAGCGTTCAAATATTGAGGTTCGTATCAAAGAAAAGTATTTCATTTGTGTTCAAAGAACAGTCATGTAAAAAAATATTTTTAATCCTTTCTTACTGGATGCTTCAATATGATTTTACAGACGTATTTGATCGCGCTGATGCGTAGTCGCTGAAGCATAAAGATGTAAAATAAGATTACTCGTATATGCAATGCGCATAAATAGGACCGTACTAAATCAGACGAAAGGGTCTTCATTATGGATCGAGTCGATGCCTATTCACGAGATGGCACAATGGGTGTGAGTATGCAACAATGCATGCATTCACGGGACCACACCGATTAAACGACGCCATTCAAACTTTTTGTCGAGTGTTAAGTTCGGCCTCAATTAATTTATTCTTGAAAAGCCCGAACGCAGACAATGGCGAAGACCTTTTTTGCGTTTTCAAGTTTCAATAAAGCTGAGTATGACAGTATCAAGTATGGATTTTTAGTTCGTCATCAAATTTTTTTTGCTGAATTTTTATTATTTATCTGCTGCGCTTGGCGCGATTTTTCAGATTCAATTTAAATATATTACTTACATATTTTACTTTATATCTATCTTACGTTTCTTTACATTTGCAATGTTTTTACTTATATGAATTATATAGGTAATTATGTGCAATACTATTCCTATAATTACCTATGCTTTTAGCAAATGTAATAACTTAATTAGTATTTATAATTATACGTACACACATACGAATGTCAATGTTCAGCCTAAAGGCATTTAAAAGCCCTGATTCTTAATAATTTTCCGCTTGTGTTTCCCAAAAGTACCGTAGGCGTAACATTATCAACTTCAAACGCGTTTCGAGTAATGGGTAAATTTTACTTTAGCCAAATTTCAGTCACGTTCGAAACCTGGAATTCATAAGCACTTATAATCACAAAAGATTATTGTTTCCGCCCTTTCTGCGGAGTCCAAATTGACACAATTATTTTAGAGGGCGAACTTCCCCTTCTGAGTACTGAGTGGCTTATTTCCCAGCACCTTTGTTTGTTATATTATTATCTTTTTGTCCTCTTCGTTGCGATAAGAATAGCAATAGGTGTAGAGGGAGTTTTGATGATGTGGCGCGCCGTATTGTTCGTAATACATTTTGGGAAATGAATATTTGGCTATTATGTATATCATAGATACAATACGAAGACTTGAAGTGTGCTCTCTATGCCCTATAAGTAATTATTTAGTTGAATTGTAGTTACAATTTTTAAAAGATGAGTATATATTTATTAAAAATAATAGTACCATTTACGTACTGATTAATGTAAAATAATGAACTAAATAGATAACAAACAGCTGAACCTTTCCATATCAACTTGATAATCAACGTTTCATTACCTATAAACTAAAATACCTAAAAATGAGGTATTTAAACTAAACCTATTTGGTTGCGGATCATCGAAACAAACAACAGTAGAGTCTGACAACAAGCAATATAAGTTCATTATTTTACTATTAGGCGCCACAATAATGTCTTTGATTCAATAATCTCTTTGATGTTATAGAAAAATGAGACGATATTAACACGTTTTCCAATAATGGTACTTCAAAGTATTTTGTTCAGTAAACAATCAAGGAGAGCTCAGCCCGTGGCCAGGAAATATTGATGCCGGTAATGGAATTTAAAGCAAATTTCAAATTATAAATAATAAATACGGTTTTCTTTCATGCTAACTTGGGAAATAAGTTTTATTTATTTTAGAAAGTTAAATTAATAATATTATTTAGGTTAACTTTAGGACGATGATTTAGTAGGTATTTGGCTCAGTTAGGATGAATTATTATTTACCTATGTATGTACCTTAACCTACAGACTGCTTGTCTGTCCGTTTTTCATGCCAAAACTACTCAACCGAAGCTATGAAATTTTAATGGTCATGCGGCCAAAACCAAATCCTATTAGCAAGTTAGACCAACAAAATAAAATCAAAATGGAATACTCATACGTAAATGTAGAAATGAAACAGCACATTTTGTAAACATATTCGAATAAATTGCAATACACAAGTTGGTTTATACTTGTTTGTTTTGCTGTCACTGAAAATATGTTTGAATATTTTTAACTAAAGCGTTCTGTTTACGACTTGAGAAGATCTGACATGCGTGCCCTCAAGTCCTCCTCCATAGTTTGTAAGTGACAAGGTAATCGAGGGGCAGGTGCGATTCGAGTGTGTGTGCTTAAATTTTACTGAAACTAAGTAACTTTAAATTTATTGGGTTTGTCCTGTTGTTCACGAACTAACGAGTAAATCGTTTTTGTGCAGGAAGAGAAGGACCAGCTCTTGACAACAAACTGCTGGATCACGCAAGTGTGGACTGACTATCATCTCCGATGGAACACGAGTGACTTCGACGGCATTGACGTCATCAGAATACCCTACGAGAGGGTATGGAAGCCGGACATCATACTGTATAACAAGTAAGCAATTAAACGCTCTAGCTTTTAGCTATCATAAGATAAATCCTTTGATAAAAACTTGTAATGTATTTTCCAATTTCTCCACTATTGATTTGATGTAACCAATAATTGTGGCTAATAAATTAATAACAAACCTTGTAGCTACCTACGAGTACGTCTATCAATTATTTAAATTAGGTACTTGTAAACCATTATATATACTCATATTTATTATTTTACCACAAAGCACCTATTTAATACATGTATTGTTAACTGTGTATCAGCAGAATTTAATAAGTGCTGCTTGAGCAGGTCACATTTTAATGTTGAAATATTTTAAATTTCAAGAGTTAAGTATCGATGATGATTCATTATGTAGGTAATATCTTTTCTCAAATAAAATTTTCAACTAGAGTGCCCTAAACGAACCGGTCGATGCGATCGAATCGAAGTTCTCCTACCTTCAATAAGTGCTGTGTCACCTTTATTTGGACGTGACAGGTATATTCTTTTTAATTTGTCTATTTTCTTTGATTTTTCATCATCAATATAAATTCTAATACTCCTTTATCCTGATGTTTCCTTACGTGTGCCACATTCTTTAAAAAAGATTTCACGCATTTTGCATTCAGGCCTATCGTCTATGTATGCCACCTTCTACGCCAGTCACACTTAAGTCTTGTAATATTGAGACTCAGATGGATATGTTGACTTGTAAGCGTAATTCTACACATTGACAAAAACAAAAAAAACAACAAGTTTTGTCTTGATTTTATGCTTATTGATGACATCAAAATACATATTTAAATACTTTTGTAAGCCTTAATTATTTATACGAGTAACAAAGTAAAAAAGCCCCAACTGTGCATTAAAGCACTTGGAAGATGTTTAGATTTGATTACAGGAGTCGCTACATAAACGAAGGCAAATAATATCAGGCCATCAAAAGTAAAACAGAATAGATTAGTAGCTTCCACCGGCCCTGAAGGGCTCAATCTATGAATCCCAGATCACCCCAAACACAAACGCTTCTTACTGAATAAACATTCAAGACGTTAACCAGTATTAATTTTGTTGGTGAATAAAATTACTGCTGGCGATTTTCGATGCTTCTAATCTAAAGTGGAGAAGATATTTAAGTAATTGTTTTTATTTTCTGAAGATTATAGAGTCAATTTTGTCTTTTGGGTATCAGATACAAATCGATCTTATCTATGATTAAGAAATTGATATAGGAACGAATGAAAGAAAAGCCTTTACACCTTAATTGTTACGTACAGAAAAAAAAATAGTTATTTTCATAGTAACATATAGAAACATTGAATATAATAAATAACACAATGTATTTCTCAAAGATAGTATTAATATTATTATGAACATCGATAATAGGTAAGTACAATAAAATATATTGAATTTAGGAAAAACGTGCCAAGGAATACAGTGATTGATACTGATTAACTGAAATTTCATGATAAATAGCCCATAAAGATGTAATGTATACTTAATTTATTCAACGGTTTTAAGAGTAAACTGACGCTTAAAGCAATACAAAAGTAGTTAAACAACTTGTTGTGGATGTGCTACTTGAACTCTTTGCAAAACTTTGTGATAGCTCCCGGTACTACTTATTTGCTTTTAAGTTACGATGCAAACGCCATCAAAGAGTTGCAGTACAGTCTAGATATTTTTGTAGACGCGCTGAAGAACGAGATTTGTCATAAAAGGTGAAGCCGTAAAAAGATAACGACAGACAGTGAGTCGTATAGACATGGCTGAACTCAGCTTTTCAATTTGACGGCGGTGAGAAATAATGTTCCTTATAATGTTATTGGTATTACAATAAATATGTGAGACAACGTTAATGTACTTGGATTTTTGGGGAAAAGAAAACGAGCGTATCGAGGCGACGCGAGCAAGATAATTATGTTAAACGAGCTTCCGTCCTTGGTTTGCTTGCGCGAAACATGGTTTGTAGGAGAAATTTGCCATCAGCATGTCCCTATGGAGTTATTTTACAAGACGGAAGAGCCTTTCTATTAAATTTTAAGTTATGTTTGTCCTTATTCCGCTGTTATGCATCTTTACATTTTATCAATTCTCATGAATATAAAAATAATTAAAATCAATACGTATGTACATAGGTAACAATTTCTGAACTTTGAATATTGGTTTACGAAATCAATAACAATAAAATATTTAGCAGACGTCTCCAGTTGATAATACTAAAATAGTGAACAAAAACAGCATAAATTACTCCAAAATAATGTGTTTGCTACATCCCGAAGTTGGGAGATTGAAGTCATCCATCTGGGTTTCGTTGCGGCCACAGCTTACGCAGTGATAGATGTATGCGATAGTTGTTGCGCTGCACTCAACGATTTAAAACGTTTGTTCTACAAGTATCTTAAACAATAACTAAAATGTTAGTAAAATGTTACTCCTTCTGGTGTAGCTGATGTCCATGGGCGGCGGTGATCACTTACCATCAGGCGACCCGCTTGCTCGTTTGCCTTCCTATAATATAAAAAAAAAAAATATTAGTGTGATGTGATTGATACAGGGATCCGCTGTGCTATGAAAAGGTGAATCCTATTTGAACATATGTAATCATCACTATATGGAAAACTTGTAACTGCAACGATTGATTTTTAAAATTATATATTCATTCACAACTTGCTAGAAAGTTTTAATTAAAATTATCTCCATCTACGAGTAAACAAAAGTAGGTGCAGTTGATTAAATGTCCGTCGACGTCGTCCGTCTCCTTCGCTTCATTTGCCGCAAGGAAGTTGAACAGATAAATCACTCCCTTTTCAAAACAATCTTAGGTATCGGTACCTACAAGCATTGGTGACGTCAGTATCTATTTCAAAGAACGAACCTTTTAAATAAATCGTTAATTTTTCTTCTGGCGGTATCTGATTTTCTTTACGTTATCTTTAAAGGCAATTTATATCTTGATTGACAATTTGCATCAGGATTTTTTTTTGCTTTCTTTTGTTTACCTCATATGTTTTTAACATTTTTAATATGTATAGGGTACCTAATCTAACCTAAGAACAAATAAATATTTTGAAAATTACAATACTGTAATTTATGTTTACGAGTAAGTATTAGGGAATGGAAGTTTGAGTAAAATGAATGACGTAGCACGGTAATAAAACAAACCGATCGATCTTTTCTAAGAGTAACGTAGCTAGGACATTGTATGTGAGGTTATATTGTTGTTAGAGTAGTTTATAACGGGATTGCTACCATTAGATACCGTATTTGTAAGTTAATATTTGGGCGTTGTTGCAAGTGCCATGATCATAATGTAACAGTGCCCCTAATTGGAAACTCAAAAATTACGTAACTACATGTAGAAATCCCGTTAAACTATTCTAATGTTAGTGTCTATGTATGTTTAACCCTGATCTCTCTTTCATGTCACATCGAAAGATAAGGGTAATGGAATATAGAGTGCACGGAATTTGCACACACTTGTTCACCATAATATGTTCTGCGTTCGATGACTGATTGTTCAGATTGGCAGGCTATAGCCGAAATATCAGTTAGGAGGGCATTAAAAGTAAGTAAAGTATCAGCCTATAGTAGATTGTCCTACTGCAATGCAAAGGCTTTCATAATAGAAATCAAGTGATGACTTAAGATGATGAAGTCTTATCCCATCATAGTAGCGATGGCTACTATGATGGGATTAGGCTTAATCACCATGCGTCCCTAATGTAGATTGATGATCACAAACTTTTTCTTCGACCCAGAACTCCGAGATCAAGACTCGTTACTTAGACCACTAGACCAACGGGGCGTTAGGGGGATATTATAAAGTTAAAATAATATATTTGCATGTTGTAGCGCGGACCCCAACTACCGGTCGGCGGTGATCAACACAAACGTCATCGTGCGGCACACGGGGGAGGTGACGTGGCTCAGCCACGGCATCTACGTGTCCGTGTGCGACATCAACGTGGAGCAGTTCCCGTTCGACGTGCAGCTCTGCACTATGAAGTGGGCGTCGTGGACCTACGACGGGTTTCAGGTAATTATACAACAAGTAGTAGTAGTAGTACTAGTAGTAGAATCGAGTAACTTCTGAAGGCCGTAACCTTCGCCTAAAGGTGAGCCGGACAACGACATCCCGCTTGACTCGTTTGTGAAAAAAATATAACAATAGTATTGCCGCTTTACTGGTTGAGTGATGTGCCAGAGTGTCTCAGCTACACATCTTCGTGTTTATGTGTGACACCTGCGTGAACCAAATTCAATGTGGAGGGCTGCACATCCTCGGGCTGCAGTCAACCTCGTAATTCTACGCTTCATTACATGTAACGAATGTGACTCATGCAGTTTCCACAAGGAAACTCAAAACCAAAAATCAAAATTAATTAATGATATTGATATGTTTGATAAACATATATGAATACATTAGTAGCATACAAATACAGCACGTACAAATTACACAATTATGTGATTATTGAATGTGTAGGTATACAATAATCACATAATTGTGTAAGTTGTTGGTTCGAAAGTGTGGTAGAGACGAGAGGAATTAAATATTGTAGATTTGGTTTTAAAGACATACAACTTATTTGATAAAAAACAGGGTTGTAGCGACAAAGGTCGGAATGCCAATGCTTTCATTCTGTTACGCTATTTTATTCTAGTTTTGTTTCTTAAAACTTTAAAGTAGGATACATAAAACTAAACAAGTTGTGGAGCGTCCCATTTCTCATGACGCAACTTTCGGACTTCCGGTTGATCTGAACCTGACATTTCATAAATCGTTCCAAAACGTTCAAAACGAGTGCATCACGAACTTCATTCTTCTGGCTCAAATACCTTTAATATTAAACAACTACAGTTTTCTAGTTATTCATAGCCATGTAGTAAATTAAAATACATACCTACATTAAAAGGCACAAAGCAAATCTCACAGTAAATATTATAAAAAGTTGTAAGCCCATGGGGCCGGTCGGATAAATGTTGAACGCAAAAGATTGGCAAAATATAAATTACACATTTTGAGGCCATGTCAAGAGGGGCCGAATAAACCGGGATGAGCCAACGGCGGCGGCTTAACCTCGTGTATGTGGTGTGCTCCAGACTTCACCCTTTGTTCTTGTGTATACCTACCTACAAATGTGTTCCCTCAGCCCTCTTACCTGAGAAGACATTCTTAGGTTAAGTCCCTCTCAGGTTGGCGGATCGTTCACGGGTAACGATGACCGCGAAAAGTGATACTCGATATGACAGAGATAGTCATGCATCTTAGCTCTGAAACTCTAAGTACGTTTTAGAAATTAGTTACACATCAACATACATTTTGTCACGCCGGAAAAGTGGTAGATTAAATTATCCCGTACTATATGGACTATTGTTACAGAGGACTCTGATAAATATCGAAGATTTGCTTAAACCATTTTTAAGTTAAAATAAAAAAAAAATATATTTCACACACATGCATGGACTATACAAACCAACGAGGCAAGTTTTTTAATTACTGTAAACAACCACATTTAATTTTTATTTTATAAAGAAGGTTATGACAACCTGAAACTTATTCAAAAATTCCAGAATATTGTAACCGACCCGTATTCTTAATAACAAAAACATGAAGCTTGTAATACCTACTCTCACTCTCATTACTTAAATGGAAGTGAAAAATAAAAGATTATGGGGCTGTGAGCCTCCCAAACCATCCAATTTTTTGGTACAATCAGCTCAATAAAAGAAAAATAATCTGTCGGAGCTTTGAACTGATTTCTCAAAGCGTAAAAATATAAAACCTATAACTAATGCGAAATGGTTATTTGACAACATAGCATTGTTTGATTAAGAAAACGTAGGATGAGCCGACTTTTGACAAATCTGTTTGGCAATAACAAATAATAGTAGCAGCCTGGCACAAAAAACAATTAAGAAAGAATGCAAGAAAACAAAAGAAAGCCGAAACGGCATTTGAAACAATCCAAGAAGATTGGTAGTTTGGCTTCTCTTTGTAACGATACAAATTAAAAAAATGTATTATGTTCAAGAACGTTTAACGATTTCCTTTTGTCTGCAAAATGCTGCATCTAAGTAGACGACGAAAATATAAAAGTCGGTCTGAGCTGCTTGGAAGTCTAAATGGAAAATCAAATTGTATTTGCGTAGACTGTTATCAAGCGATCGTCTTGAGTGAGGTTGTTATGGCATTTTATCTGATCATTAACGTTGAATTCCTCGTGGATTTCTTGAAAAGACGGTACAGATGTAATTCAGCTCAATGGTGCGTAAGCATATTACGGGTGCTTCGTAAATTCACACAACACTTACACAATAATAACATTATTATTTACTGTATTTGTTCATAAGTGATATTTTTATTTTATTTGATAGGTGGCAAACGAGCAGATCGATCCTATGATGCTAAGCGATTGCCGCCGCCCGTAGACACCCGTAACACAGCGGAGTCACAAGTGCGCTTCCAACCTTATAACCCCCTTTCCCCCGATTGGGCCTCCAGTACTCACTCAGCGTAACGCAGCGCAGGCACTGCTTCACGCCGGTCTTCTGTGAGGCTGTGGTATGACCCCGGCCGTGCCAGCCGGTTATTTCATTAGGTATTCGGTAGGTTATGTAATTAATTGATATCCATTTTTTTCATTCGTATGATCTCTGAATCCTTAGGGAAGCTTCCTGTATTGTTCCGATACACAAAGCTCATTATAGGAGGGCTGATATCACTGATATCTCGAAGCACCTCGTTTCTCAAGACGCTCGTTATAAAATTCTGCAACATTCTGCCAAGGACTCGTATGTGTAGGTATCTGATAATAAATCATATCAGCCACCTCAAAGACATGCCAACGTATTTCCAGGCTGATTCAATGCTGCAAAACGGATATTTGTATTCGTCTTGAAGGAACCATTCATTGGCAATATTCTTTTGTTTCTTTTATTTTATCTGTTTATGCTTCACCTCAGGAGCATGAGTTTCATTTTGTTTTACGAACATATAGCTTTTCTTATTTTGTAGATTTTTTTTATATGGCTCTACCATCCTCTATGAGGTTAACTTCGCCAATGTCAAGTAATACTTTATATAAAGTGGGTAGTCAACTTTCGAAGTCAGCCAAAGTCACAGCAATAAAACGCTGGTGTTAAAGACGGATTCTGTCAAGACGATTTTACGAAATCGCAGGTTTTAACACTACTAGGTCAAAGCAAGTTGTTCACGTGACAATTCAATCGACCCACCCATCACCCATCATTTAGATTTTTGTCTCTTAACTGAATCTTCGACGATACGGTTTTTCCCCGGTGTGTATTAATACGTGTCTCTTTAAAATACTTTCAAGGGAACACAAATATGATACTGTTCCAAACGATGCAAGTCCAATGCACAAACTATTCTGCTTTCATAACTTAATGCATAAAATATTATCATGTTGCGACTGCCCACGGCTGAGTCTTTTACGTGTGATGTTTGTAAGGGGCCTCCATGGTGACAAATAATTGTATTTATTTAGTTGAAAACCTTCTACTAATATAGTAAAGTTGCAATAAGAAAATAAAATAAAGGACATACTATTGAGGGGGTGGGGGAAGTCTTCAAGATAACTCTGTCATTGATAACCAAGAAGTACGCTTCTCTTTCTAAGGCGCGAATTAGACTAAGCTCAAAAATCTTGTAATCATACGCACTCGGTACATAAAAGACTGACTTTTCTTCCCTTAGATACACTTTTGGATGATTGTATGTGATGAACAGTCAGTATAAAGTCATCAGTCATTTATACTAAACAATAAAAACAGCATGGATACACGCTTGTTTGCCGTCGGCGAGGACATTCCTCGTGGAAGGGTTTGCTCGCCTTTTACATCGTGACATTTTCATTAGCTGCTCTTTTGCAAAAACATGTTGTTTTGCATATTGTAATTAAAGGTTCCATTGTGTTTACAGCTCTATTATTGCAAATGCTCTCACAAAATAGATGAAAACTAGTGCACATACTCGTAAAAGTTACCATTATATTTTTGTTTCTTTTGGACTCTAGACTGTTTTATTTACTTCTATTTTTAATTTATAATTTGGTTTGATTAGAATTTATTAATACAAAATCTAAAATAGAAAATGGAGAGAAAAGATCATTAGGAAAATGAGATGGAGACAATTTTGGTTCCTCATGTGAATTTTTGCAATATTTTTTATCGTTTTCCATATCGAAGTGAAACCCGCGGCAGACGTTTTAAAACGCATTAACTTCAACGACTTAATTCTTTGCAAATTGCTGTAAATTAGATCTGCGGTCGGAAATTAAAAAGACCTCTGTCACGCCGCGATTATCATAATTGTTTTTATCATGCGGTTGACCGCGTAGGCTTTGTGAGCACCTACGTCACTCTTAATGTGTTCGTTTTTACGAGTTGCGGCAGTTTATTTTATGTACAAAGCAATTACCACACCTTTTAGTGAATTCGGAATGGTTATCTCCCACAGGTTTTGTCAATATTTATTACTAAATCTGTTATAGCGTACTTATTCACTTACGTGAATAATATGTCTGCTATAATAGCTCTCCTATAATAGAAGCTATCTGAACTGGAAAAGTTACTATCGAACATGTTTTATCTACCCGTAGGCTTCGAAATGCAGAGACGATCCGGATGATGCTCTCGCTCAGACATTTTTATTTCAAAACACTATCGATGTAGATCCGAGGCAAATCTCCGATCAGTATCCTAGCCGTTGGTCTAAGCCGATTTAGCATCAAGCCCCGCTGCGCACCATATTTTCCTTTCAATATCTAGTCTGCGGCACACCGGCATAATAGACGGAAAGGTGTCAGCAATAAACTCGATACGAAGTTTTGCACGTGTTGGAAATATGCTCTTTATTTCCGAACATTTTTTGTCCCAACGAAATATTTTTCTGAATAGTCCCTTGAAAAATTGCGGTATAACTGTGAACGATTTCATTCAGCTATACACACTTACGGATATGCTTGCGCTATGAAGTAGCTATTCTTTTTATTGGGCAAGGAGAAACGATTTACTTTATGGCCTCATAAGGTGAATAAAAACTTTTTATCTAACATAGCACTGAATTTCAAAACCAACGCTAGCCTAGTCGGTGACCCGTTTCGAATATAAATAATAAAAAGAGGAATTGATCGGAGCTTGCCAAAGAATAATAATTGCGCGATTAACATCTATACCGGCTGGCCGTAAATCTATGTTGGAGATTTTTGAATTTGGTAGACGGCTCACATTATTTGACTTTTAAATTAGTTTCCTCTCTTTAAACTCGTCTTTGAACGGTTATATCACCTAGATATATTTATTGAGATCGGGACCGGTCCTGAATTCATTCATACACTATTCAGCTTCTTGCGGCTTTCCGCGGGATTCAGTGTTCGTTACGAAGGAGCTAGTGAAGCGGACTAACTTAATAATAGTAAGGAAGAAGTGATTCAATATTCACTAAATTATACGAAGCGACAAACCCTCTCCCTCAGAGTAGACTAAAGGGCATTGTTAACTGTAGTTACATTAAATCATTGTATCATTGTACTTGACACAATTTCGGTCTAGGCTGTCACAGTAAAGACTTAGAACACTACGAATGATGTAGCTGAGAGCTCTGGAAGATAAACTAATGTATGTTCCATTTCTGTATGACTGGGTGGATGGCGCATTTGGTAGTGACCCTGCCTCATATGCCAAATGTCGTGGGTTCGATCCCCACCCTGGACAAACATTCGTGTGATGAACACTTGTGTTTGTTCAGTGTCTGGGTCTTATATGTATTTAAGTGTTATATTTGTGATCTTCTGTTGTCTGCTATCTGTAACACAAGTGCTTGGGCTACTTAATGCCTAATCGCTTCTCGGCCTTTTAAGATCAAAGTGTACTTAACGCGGAATCAGGGTCTATGTATGTATGAGATGTTGTGTGAATTTATTTATTATTATTTCAAGTGAAATACTTGATTTAACTTTATTATATGTTTTGTTCAGCTGGACTTAAAAAAGCAGTTCGACGAGGGTGACACGACAAACTACCAGACAAACGGCGAGTTCGACCTTGTCAGCTTCGAGGCCATCCGACACAACCAGTACTATTCGTGCTGTGTGGAGCCCTACCCCGACATCACCTACGTCATCAAGCTGCGGCGGAGGCCTATGTTCTACGTGTTCAACCTCATCTTGCCGTGTTTACTTATTAATGGAATTGGTAAGGTTTTTCAATTTAATATTTCACTAGCGGCCGCCCGCGACTTCGTACGCGTGGAGTTAATTATTGACACTTACCGTCATATTTTGGACAATCCACACAATATATTGTTATAAATTGTAGCCTATGTGTTATTCTGATGTATAAGCTATATTGTGGTAGAGTTTCATTCAAATCCATTCAGTAGTTTTTACGTGAAAGAGTAACAAACATCCATACATCCATACTTACAAACTTTCGCCTTTAATAGTAGTAGGATTCTACTCATAAGAAAAACACAGAGTAAGATGTAAGAAATGTTAAAAAAAACAAATACTTAATAGATTATGTAAAACGTATTGCAGAAGTTACAGACCTACCGATCTCGATAGCAGACTGCTAAAACTTATATAAGTTAGAAACAGCAGGTGCAACGCTTGAATCTTCAATTAAGCCAACGCTATCAGACTAAATGTCCAAGTCTGTTTAGGTATAGATACCACAAAACGGTGGCTAAATGAATTAAACAAAGTAAAAGGCTTTTATTGACCACAAGAGCATGTGAATACATCATACCTTTTTATAACGCATGGGCTATATCCTTCGTTGCTGAACCCAGATGCACATCTGGGTACAAGTATAAACGATCGCATTCGTTTTTGTACCCCGAGGCTATGGTCCTCTAAACCGGCGTAAAAAGCCCTCGGAAGCGGGTAACCACGCCTGCAGCGCTTGACGAGTGGGGTGAGGAGAAAGAACCGCTGTTTGGAAGCGAACACGCATTACTTTTTGTCCATGTGAATGAAATTTTAAGACTTCTTGTACGAAAAATTTTGTGTGTAAAGAAAAAGGGTAAAATTAATTGCTAATAGCATTTACTTGTAGGTTTGATTACCGATGTCAATACCGATGGTTATTTTAAGTAGGTACTTGAAATAGGCTGAAGAAAATCGATTTTAAATAACTTTTGATAATGGCATTCTTTTCTTATTATTCAAAATTAGACGAATGAATATGACCAAAATGTATTCGCCGCCTTACATATTCACTTTCTCAAGTGTGTGTAATTCAAATTTATATTAAAAAGAATTTAGAAGTTACAGCTAACCTAATTGAAAAAGTTTCGTCCGATCTCAGATTACCTGAGATTTTTAGCTGTAACAAACAAGGTGCTTTGGTCTTAAATGCGGGATTTGCTACAAGATTAAGCGAAGCGGGTCCACGCTTTGCACAAAGCTGTACAACGAGAGCCTCTTTTGTATTACCTATCCTATTTAATAAGGGACTCAGTCAAAAGCTTCGTTAAATATTTTATTCTTATAAGTACCTTCGATATGCGATAATAAAAGGAGCGGAGAGTGTACTTCTCCGTTCCTTTTATTATCAATCTTGCTATTTTCGTCATCAATAAATTAATTGTCAATTATTAATTATGTTTCACGCCTACTTGAATTACTTAATTCATTAACATCCTTTGCGCAAAATCTCTTGATCACTGTTGAAACTACGTCATTATATTATAGGTACCTAGTCGTAAATCTTGATTAGAAACTTCCTGTAAGGGAAGTGGCAACTTTTCAAAGGAGAACAACGGAAATAGAAGTCATATAGCTTTACTTTTGTTTTCTTATCTTGTCAAACCATTTCATTGATCTCCTGGATTTTGCAACTTAATTATTTTGTTACAGTCACTATAATGCATCGATGGCGCAGTGGCTAATGTGTTCGCCCGAAGCGCGAAAGATCCCGGGTTCGATTCCCGGTCAAGTCAATAAAGGAAACTACATTTTCTAAGTTTTCTTAGGTCTGGGTGTTCTGGGTTGACGCCTCCTGTTAATTATCGTCATCTTGTGCACATAGTAGGTAGGTAGGTAGGTAGTACAAGGGTTGCCCTAGTTTGGGATCAGGTTGATTGGCTTGATTGTCAGGCGCATTTTACAAATAAAAAAATAAGTCATTTTTAATGATTAAGATGTCGATTGTCATTGTTCTTGTTTTGCAGCTTTATTAGTATTCTACGTGCCATCGGAGTCCGGGGAGAAAGTGACCCTGGGCATCAGCGCGCTGCTGTCCATGACTGTCTTCCTGATGACCATTAGGGACACGCTCCCCACCCACTGAGAAGACGCCACTGATCAGTAAGAGTTGCATATTTTTAAATTCATTATTGCATGATACAGCATTGCACGGATTGAAACGGAGGTCGTACAGGCGGTTATTGAAACAGAGCAACTACTAGAAATAGAAAAAAACTTTATTCAAGTTAGGTCCATACAGAACACTTATGAATGTCAAAACATGTAATCTATCACTGGTTCGGAAACGTCTATTTCTACTGAGAAGGCAATACTATCTGGAAGAGGAAAATACGCATGTGGTCTAAAACTTACTTGATGGTAAGTAAGTGACATGTATAAAGATGCTCCTAAACGCAAATATTCAGCTAATGAGAATCTTAGTACACTATGAATTTATTTTATTATTCAAATTAAATTCAATTCAGGTACATATTTTGCTATCTTCTTCCTCTTTATTCAAATTGAATACGGCTTTCAACTGAAAAACATACCTAAAAGTATGTAAATAATAAAACTTTTGGGTTGCATTCAAATTTAAACTCAAAAACTCACTTTGGAAGTGCAGAGAAATTCGTGCCGATTCTGGAGGAAGCGCCACAAAAAGCTAGTTGCGACTTAAATCAACGATAAATAAGCAATTCTATTTTTTTATGATTTTGTGTTACCAAAAGAGACATACTTAAATTGGTACCTATGCTATTTAATAAAAAAAAACATGTGAGGTCGCTGCGACAATCTACTAGTTAAGTTAGTTATTGGCAGTTACTTTTATAAAATGTATTCTAACTTCAGACTTTATTATTCCAAAATATTTGTGCTGCTGCGGATACATTTAAACTCAAAATGTACGACTAAATAAGAAAAAGAAATAGTCAAAACCCGCTGGACAAAGGAATTATAAGTTTGTCCTAGAATTTTGGCGTAGTCGTGCCGGCTAAATTATTTCTTGTACTGCATTCTGATAATTTGCATAAATTACAGTTTTCTGGGTCACTACAAGTGCAGCCGCGTCTTCTAAATATTTAACATTGGATTTCCGCCAAAAATGTGTTGTTTACTTTTACTGTTTTTAAATAGTTTATGTCCAGGTATTTTGGTTGTAAATCTTTCCTAATGAGTGTAATAACTTTCAGGCCTGTATTACGGAGTCAGTACGTGCCTGGTGTCTTTCTCCGCTTCCCTGTCGGTGGTCACCCTCAATATATCGTACAGGCGAGTTTTATTAAACTTTCAATTTATTCTGCTGACATTATCTGTTTCTACCAATTACCGAGATTAAATAATCAGCTAGGTACTTAAAATATCGATATTTTAATTAAGTTAATAAATTTCATGTGAGTGCACAGAGAAAACCTGACACAAGAGTCATAAATGGTACGTTTTTGATACATTCCAAAAGCTTAATGTATCACATACACGAATATTGGTGTTCAATTTCTGGAAATAACAAATAGCATAGGTTAGAGAGAAAACTATTTGTATCGTTTTCCTGATATGTCACAAAGGTATCGAAACTGTTTCTGAGCGGGGTCAGCTGAGACAAGATAACTTTTGTAACAGGAAACAAACAATACTTCATTCCACTAGATAGATTAAATAAATGCCCAACGCAGTGAAATGCACTAATAGGGCATCATCTTTTGTGAGGCCCCATTATTGTGATACTGCTTCATATGTATACTTAATATTTTTTTTAGTTTTAATTATTGATTATCACTATTTATTGCTCACCAAGCGACTTGTGTATATTCGTGTAAACACGTTTAGGACTACAGTCCTGCTCATTATGTTAAAATGCAACGTAAATGTAATGCAATCATAACTGTAATCTGTTGTGTTTTCCAATAAATAAATATTGTTTTATGAAAATATGCAATGCAATGCAGCAAAACACTTTAAAAGGGGCTCACCCTCGGTGGTTTCTATATGTGAAACCAATCGGGTTTTCTTTAAGATTCACTGGTGATTTTTTTGAAAATTTAACGTGCTATTTTATATAACATGAAGACTGTGCATCGTACACAGAAATGACTCGAAATGTGTCTACAACATTAATATGATACTTAAGTGCATTCCAAAGAGTGTTGTTGTTTAAATGTCTTAACTTAACTACAGTTAATTGAAATTAATTGACGTTCCTACTATTGAAACTCGACCATCACAATGGATGGAGAGTAGATACGCGAACAATTAATTGCTACAAAAGTGTTTAGTCGTAGCAGACACTCGTAGCCCGTAGCACGCTTACGAGTTGAGTGGGCAAGCAGACTACGAGATGATAGTACGTAGCTAGTTTGTAACTAGGTGCGTAGTCATTATAAAGGGAATGGAGACTTATACAACGCGCTGCATAGCACGCCGCCTATGAGTGGTTAGTCAAAACGCATACATACTAGTGGGTTACGGGAAAAGTCGACCGAAAAAAATTCGTTCTAGATTTTCAAGATTTTTTGGCCAGTCACTGTTCTATTCTAGCCTAACCTAACCAATATTTTTGGGATGGTAATACTGACTGAACTTTACTAAACAAAAAAATATTAATGACTAGCGGCCGCCCGCGACTTCGTACGCGTGGAGTTAATTATTGACAATTACCGTCATATTTTGGACAATCCACACAATATATTTTTATAAATTGTAGCCTATGTGTTATTCTGATGTATAAGCTATATTGTGGTAAAGAAAGAGTAACAAACATCCATACATCCATACTTACAAACTTTCGCCTTTATAATAGTAGTAGAATGTTAGGTTAGAGCAGTGACTAGCAAAAAAATCTTGAAATTCTCGGGCGAGTTTTCCCCTAACCTTACTATATAGTCGCCAGCGTGTAATGTAGTGTGAACCAGTCGTGTTGCTCGTAGAGGAGTGAGAGGGCAGCCGGTGCCGGCGGTGCTGCGCGAGCTGGTGCTGCAGCGGCTCGCGCGCCTGCTCTTCATCAACTTGGACACTGACGCACCAAAGGTAACCACTTCATAGTACTAAGCATGTACTAAGTATATACAGGTGAACATTTACATCCCTTTAACCATGTGTTCTGCTAACCATTTTAAGCAACATTTGTTCAACGACTTTTCGAAATTCATCGAGAATTTTTTCGACGTCCCATACATAATGACTTTTTTTAGTGCGAATTTTCAAAAGTCATTGAACTAACGTTGTTCAGAATGGTTATTAGAACACGTGGTTAATGGGATGTAAATGTTCACAGATACAGCAGTATACTATTAATTATACAACAAATATTCACCGACTAGTTCACTACTATAAACAGGGCTTATGATACTATGGGCTTACCCAGTCACAGTAGGTAATGTAGGTATGTTACCTACTCATTTGATCAATACGTATTGTATATATTGTTGCTCTGTAAAACTCTGTAGTTTTACCCACATATTATTTAACTTATTTTATATCATTTAATATTAATAACTTACGGCCTATCGGTGAGTTTGATTCATTTGTAACATTCGACATCAGAAGCAAAATTCTAGTCACCACAACACATCACCACAATGAAACACCCGCCTTTCTTTTATTAATGCTCGTTTTTAGTATCGAATTCCACCTATTTTGTATTCATATACAGCCGCAGTCATGTGGTACAAAAAATGAATACGATTTAGATTTAAACAGGATTGGAAACACCTGCTCTCCGAATTTTATTTATACGACAATCTGTAGGTACCTAATTGACAATCACCGTTTGAATAATACTCGTACACACGACTGGACTGGGTACACATAATTATGTAGGGTACAGTAGGGACATGCTTATCAATTAAATGTTTTATCATAGTATTTATATTTCTACCTCTTTCTGTGTAATCATCATGTCTATAAAATATTGCAATTCCCAGAATATAATAATGATAAATTCACACAACATTCATACATTGACCTGACTACGTATTAACTTGTGTTACAGATATCAGATAACAGAGGATCACAAATATAATACTTGAAAATACATAGACACCCAAACACTGAACAAACAGAAGTATTTATTACACGAATGTTTGTCCTGGGTAGGGATCGAACTCACGGCCTTTGGCGTAAGAGGAAGGGTCACTACCAGATGCACCATCCGGCCATATCATTTGGACCCTGTTATGCGTAAAAGATCCAACCAACATTGACTTACTATGTTGAATGGATCTTTACGCATTACAGGGTCCATTTACGTGTTGCCGAATTTGCAAGACTCCTAAACCCCTTTTGTAGCAGTCCCTTTCCTATTTTTTTAAAACAATATGTGACAGCCTTCCGATATCTGTGAGCTAAGTGTTTCTCTGCGTTCAGCGGTATTAGTATTAGCATAAACAAGCTTGGGCTCTTTAGTCTGTGACCGCGACATGTGCCACTCATTCGCGGCCTTCATTCATAACATATTTGCATGAAAAAACATTTCGTTGAGTTAAAGTTGATTATGTTAAGCGTTCCAGAGATTTTCGTGTTTTACAAAGAATTTTATTTTCAACGAGCGTAACATGGGGAAATTTTATATAATTTAGGCGGTACATTTTATTCTGCAATATTTTAGGGCCTAAGGTAAACCTTTTAACTTAAACAATTAGGGCGTAATGTTACATTAGAATTATTATTAATAAATAAATTAAAAATACACTAATACATATACTAACAAAATATAAACATACATTCTTATACTTTGGAACTTGAACTAGGTTTACCTACGTAATATACTCTTAGACTGAATATTCTTACAATATTGATGTAACAATACGTCGGTCGCCATCACTATCACACAGTGGTATCACATTACATAATCCACGGAAGAGACGAAGAAAAACTTCCTTTAGCCATATCAAAGGATCTTAGAAAAGTTTGGAACTCTGACAAAAGAGCTAAACAGCATACTAAGAATAGGAAAAAGTCATCAAAGGCCTTTTACATGTGTGGCAGATATTTCAAGCAACATCACGCTGCGTGACATTACAGCTACGCTCATGACTGTAAAGTCCTATGTGGGAGTGAACCACATCCACATCTGCAGCAGGTGAATTGAGCGCCGCTGCGGTTATGTTGTGCTGTGGTGCGCGGGCACAGTGTTTGGCCGCAAGTCGGTATAGACAGGCTTCATCATGTTTTTAAGGAAAAGTATTGTACTGTACATTTTTGTTACCAGGGTGAGGGTGGTGGTTTGACGCCGACGGGCGTGGGCGTCCAGGTGAACCCCCGCACCGGGTCCCGGCTGAAGGCCGAGGTGCGCTGCGACGGCGCGCCGCTGCCGCCGCTCTCGCCGCGGTTCGCGAGGCACAACCACAACCACATGGGGGGTAAGTGATAAGCAGGGTACTCACCTAAACGCTGTGTTGTTAGCAACGTACACAAGATACATTATAGTGCCAAAGTGTGTGCTGAAACACAGGTTCACTCTATATTCCCTTACCCTCTTAATTCGATGGGACACTGGTGTGACAGGACCGAAGAGGGAATGGGTTCAGGATCAACAGCTTAACGTGCTTTCTGAGGCACGGAGGTACAAGACCGCCTACTTCAGGACACTGAAAATGCTGTCAGCTAAAACTACAAATAAATACATTTTATTAAAACCGCTCTAGCTGTTTAGTCGTGAAGAAGTAATAAAAAATACGCACTCACACACTATTCTTCGCCTTTATAATATTAGTGTGGTGTGATGTGATAAGTATAAGCATACATTGTACATTTATGAATAACAGGAGTGTAAATCAGATTAGATATTTTACAGTTACCGAGCAAACAAACTAAAAACATTAATAAAGTATGAGTTAAGTTTAGAGTTAAGCAGTTACTCATACTTCTTTGTAGCTTTAGTTTCTTTTTCTTTTGATTCAGTTTCAAAATCAACATAATAAGTTTATGATTCATGAGTTGAGAGGTTGTATGTTGGTCGAGCAGTAGTCATGTGGAAAAGGTTAGCGCGCGAAATTGAAATAATAGTATCCGGCTGACCTCGAAAGCAATCGTCAATATCGTCCCGCTGGCTGATGTTTAATTTGGCGGAAAACATAAAAGAAATAATGGAAGGTATTAACTACTACCTATGTCCAAAGTTCAAACGTTACAGTGGTTTCAGATCAGCGTATTTTTCTTGACGGTTATTTCAGCATACGAGCTTACATGCGCGTTAAAAAGGCGCTAAAAAGTTATTCAGACTTATCAATTTAATTTAATGAGAAAAATAATTTAAAAGTTTTAACTAATTTTTTTTGTAAATTCAATAAAAGTTTCTACATATAAACATTGAAAAGAGTTCAAATGAATAACTTAATATATAATGGGTACTGGACAAAAACTTTTTACAAATTCCAGGACTTTATAAAGTATTCACCAAAACTGAAGTTATCTGATCTAACTTTGCTAATGTATGCAGATTCTTATACAAGAAATTTTCGGATTATCATTTTATAAACTTATCTATAATCTTAATTTTACAAGTAACAGCATTTTGTAAACAGCTTGATAAAATTCTAATGAAATAAAAAATGACATTAGGCCAATGAATAAGTAATTGCTGAAACGCATATGGTCATACATTTTGAATGCAATTTCGTTGAAAGTAATCCAAGATAAATGAGCAAAGGTCCGACGTAACCAGACGGTATTGGCGAGTGATAAGATTTTACTGGGCAAGTAAGCGGAAAACTTTGCCATAGCCATAGAAAGATATTAGGTGTTTGTTATTCTCGACTTCTATGACTAAGAGTAAGAAGTTAGAATTACTAGGGCTGTCAAAATTAGAAGAAGTCTTTAATGTACAGCAGACGCTTGACTGTAAACTGTATTTTTTCTTTCCTTCTTTCTAATTACGAGATTTACCAAATCCTGGATTACTTACTCTAAGTGTACCCTGCACTGTTAAGCGACTTTGGCGACAATGATGATGAAAATCTCCATTGTATCTACATTCATCTCTCAGGACATGTAAATATAGCATTATGTATTTGTAGCAATGTATCGAGTATCTGGTAACAAAAATATTATTTTTCTTCCTAAAAGCCCGATAATAAAATAACGTCACGAGATTGATGTTCCCTCAATTTTCCTGCCACAAGATTCTGCGTTATATTACAAGTATACTCGTATAACAGAATTATTATATACTACAAATTTCAGCCACGTAGTAACTAACCGATATTTTGGCATCAAGAATAATGGTCAAGTTTCAAATTGCTTTCTAGCGATCCACGAATAGTTGAGTTCGCGTCCTCCGGTCACAACACGTCCGGTTACAAATTTTTCACTGTCAGATAAATCAATGAGATTCTTAAGACAAGAACATTTAGGATACGTCCAGTTGTGTGAATGTGAAAGAAAATATGTCAGTTATTTAGCCATATCAGCCGCCGCGTCTTGGCAAACGTAGTGTAGGGCGCCCCCAGGTCAGACTGAGGATCTGCACAACATGGCTGGCAAAAGCTTGACGCGAGTCATCAACAATCGATTGGAGAATATTTGGATAGGCCTATGTCTAGTGGACTGTAACAGGCTGATGACGATGACGTCAGATGAGACAATCTGGGATCTGTCAGCAGTAGTGATTTGGCGTTGGCACCCCTGGCCAAGGTCCAGATTACCCTTTCAGTGATCCACGAATAGTTGAGTCCGAGTCTCCGGTAACCTCGTTATTCGCAGTCGGACGAGGGTAACAATCTGAAGTAATTTGTTTACCTGCCGGTAACGCGGGTGCGCTATGAGATTAAACGAAATTCCTCCCCGTAATGCATTACGGCCGCCGAGTTTTATTTGTATTTCGTATGTACGAAGTCGGCAGGTGGGATTTCATTATGTTACGTGCATCTTATATGTAAAAGGCTTACATATAATAAATATTAAATGCTTACCAAACAACGTCATATGAATCGATCTAATTTAAATATCTGTGATTTTTTTATGTAAATTCTATATTTCATGTCTACATATGCCTACTCGTGGTTAGACTGATAACATGCTTATGTCTAATATTGTTGCCATATTTATGTCACCGTGTCGCTGATACGTAGATATAGAAAGGCATATGTAGACATATTTAAGGATGATGTCGTAAAATATTGAATTTCACATATGCGATCCACCAGAGCTCTTTTACACATTCTCACTTTATCGTATAAACTCAAACACCGCCTTACCGCATCATTCATTACTTAAATATTGTCGGCACGAAATTGTTTCACAAGGGAAAATTTAATATGTCATGATTAATTAACTATCCGCGCTGATTTTGCCCGCCAGAGTCAATCAGACCTACCGCGCTTGTGCCAGATTGGTCCATCTTTCTTACCATATTAGGCCCAGCCTCTTCATACGACCTAATAGTTCTATTGATTCCATTAGGTTTAAATGAACATATTATTAAAATGATGCTAGTTGGTATGGTTAAAAATAAGCGGGGGTGCATCTTTGTGGAAGACACAAACTATACCGTCTACTCACGAAATACTTAGTCAAATATTGAAATTGATTATAACAAATTAAATAAACATTTTTCTATGAATTTTGTTAAGTAAATTATGATCTGACATATTTCCTAATAAGTTTTCAGATATAAAAAAAGCAATATGTGCATTGTATAAAAACGTAATATGTGCATTGTATTAAAACGCGCGTGCTCATTCATTGTATACAAACCATTTTCATTGTCTTCTTGTTCATATTGTTATATAATTATCTTTAAAACAGGCTTTGGCTGCTGCAATGAACCAAGTAATGAGTTAACAAATTAAATTAATGAACTTGAATGGAGTACAAAAGGTTTAACCGTAAAGTCTAAAATCTGGTTTATGAATCGAAGTTATTTATATTCCTTTACTCGGTTAAATGATTTTAATAGTAATGAGATAAAATAAACATTTATCATTGGTTTATACTTTATTATAGGTTTACCAAGTAATAACGCAACCAATCCGTGAACCACATTTTATTAATTAACAAAATGTCCCAATGAGAAAGTGGGCTAAAATCCCCTAATGTAC
Source organism: Cnaphalocrocis medinalis (assembly GCA_014851415.1). Classification (NCBI taxonomy): domain Eukaryota; kingdom Metazoa; phylum Arthropoda; class Insecta; order Lepidoptera; family Crambidae; genus Cnaphalocrocis; species Cnaphalocrocis medinalis. The sequence goes on along the minus strand of CM026275.1, from coordinate 6,463,007 downwards.
TTTGCGGTCTCGCTCTGAGTCCATTATGCCGGATCGAGGCAATTTATTTGTTACTTTTAAGGTAAAAGGCGTTGTTACTTCAGACTAGTTGATCCATAAGACTTATTGTGTGTAGAGGTTCATTGAATGGAGGCAGCGAGATTATGAAAGCGTTTGCTGCTGTAGTAAATTTTTGCGACACAATTTCGCTACTGTTTTAGTGCTACGTTTACGAGAAGGCACAAATTGCACCTTGTAAGTTAGGGACTTACTTCATAGCTGGAAAGCTGTATTTCTCAGGCTTACAACAGCATCTTGGTTATTTTTAAAAGTTTTGGATAAGTCATTAATTTTAACTAACTTTAACCCTAACTGATTCTAAACTTAAAACATTAAAAGTTAGCAATCTTGTTAAATGTTGAAATTGAACAGTGCCATGATGAGGGAAGTGAATAGGCACTTTTTAGGGAACATAGCCCTTTTTGACCGCGTCATCCACTTAATTGAATGAAATTAAGTGAGAGATTCTGTGAAGGGTTCTTGAACTGAACGTGCCAGCTGATGCGATTCAAAGATATGTATTAAATTAGTATTTAGTGTTTTTTTAATGTCATTTACTTGACAACAGGTGACTGGGAATATACAGGCGAATTGTCATGTTGGACGTCGTCCAATGGACGACATGTTGTCCACTTGCCACGTCAGGCGCGACACCCGGCCGGTAGAGTAGTAGGAACGTTTCTTTCTAAAGTTTTGGTTGTGTTGTTTACCATTTACCAGGCGGGGGAACGGGAGGCGCGGACACCCGGTCCAGGAGTGGGCAGCGGGGGCGAGACGGCTACGTGCGCGGGCGGCGCGTGCGTGCGCTGCTCGTGCTGCGGCTGCACGCTGCGCGAGGCGGCCGCGCGGCACGAGCAGCGCGTCGCCGCCAACGAACGCCTGGAGAGGGCTAACCTTGAGTGGAAGCAGGTCTGTGGTAATCCCTTTTGCGACAGTAGCAACTCAACATGTAGACTTACGAACATATAGCTATTACAACCACCCTATTACGACGGTTTTTCTCCAGGTTTGACGGAACCGTAAAAAGCAAAATGATTGATTTGTAAAACTATTAAACATGATAAGTAGTTTTAGAGTTTTTTTTGCCAAGAATTGATTGATACAATGTATCGTAAATCATGATGTTGTATTGATAAAACTTACCTACTAAAAACCTTAAGCAGTGCCAATATAATCAGTATTCAATATTAGAATAGACAATTTTAATTGAAAAAGAGGAAAATGGAAAGTTACCTGTCCATAAATTGTTAGACTTTTCCAAGCCCGTCTCTTGAAAATTGGCGCCGCGTCAATCTGCCTATTTAATTTTCGACGAAAACTCGCCGCAAACTTGGCAGCGGTATGTTCACAGAGCCAGATTTATCATTGACCTGATCCTTGTGATCGATAGGTATTAATGGGAAAATGCAAATATGCGGAGTAGCTCCCAGTTGAACGCCCGAAGTTTTTCGCCATTTTGTAAACTTCCAATATTTTAAAAGTCGGGAGGACCGTGGAAGGGGCCTAGATAATGAAAGTTTGCGTAGACATTGAATCTGGGAGCTTACTTTTTATGATTATCAATTCATTGAATTAATAAATAGGTATATGATCGACTGGCAGTATTTTCTACAAGTGATTGTACTTATTATTTTTACAAAGAAATACAGATAACTTTCTTTTGTTTTTTTTTGTATAATAAAGATACCTATTTTTTTATAGTTTGATTAGATTATACCTTAATCATTACAGAATATATTATAATAAAAGACAAAAAAACGTCCTATGTATATCATAAGAAATAAGTAATGCTAACTGAAAAATTACAAGGAATTTTCACTAGTTTTTCTGTAAACGTTTGTAAGTACACAAAAGGGTATATAAGTTAAAAGAAGACTTAGTCTACCTAATATATATTAGATCTAAAGATATTATACCTATTACGGAGTCTACGATTCATATAATTAAGAAATTCCTAAGTGGATCAAAATAAGATCTCATTATCATGTGACTAATGATCATTATGGAAGATTTTTGGCAAGCAAATTACCATTTTTGTTTCTTAAAATATAATTTTTATATCAGTAGAATTTTTATTAGTTTAAGGATGTTTAAAGAGCGACAATGATGTTTTAACGTGTGAATGACAAATGAAAGGGGGCGTTATGCTATACATACAGTATTACACATTTTATATAAAACGCTGATGCACTAAAGTAAAATGTAGTAGTACCGGATTTTTACCTATTGCTCTGTTCACAAATACTGATTAGTATAAAAACAAAATTAGTCGTGACACTGGCCACTCGCCATAACATCTTTGTCGCATTGTGCTGAGAACTAAAAATTGCAGGTGGCGGTTGTAGCGGACCGCGCTCTCCTCGCCGTCTTCGTGCTGGTAACCACGATTGCCACCGCCGCCATACTGCTGCCCCAGCTGAACAACCTGCACGTCGGAAATACGCCTCTAAAACCACCTACTTAGAGTCCATCCTCCCCTCAACGAGGGAAGGAACCCAGCCAACGAATTAAATATTAATTGCTGTGCCAATAAGATTCAAAACATGGTAGGTTATCATGGCTCAAGAGAGGGCTAATGGTTTGAATGAAGGTGACGGTTTTGATATACTGTGCCAACTTGTATATAGACTACTCTATAGGTGTATTTTTTTTGTTACGAATTATTTACTTAAAAGTATTTCATTTGAATACTATCTAATGCATTGATAAATTAATAAGCCTGTTAGCTCACATGTCGGAAGACATATTTTTTATCATAATTTTATGAGATCGGGTTCGGAGATGAAGTTCAAAACTTATGTAGAAGTATTAAGGTTTGGTTTTTGAACCTTACGCTTTCTAAAACCGGTACTCCCGGTACCTAAGCCTAGGATAGTTTGAGTTAAAACAGCTGTCTGTCTAGATATCAGCTACAGTACCTACCACCGATTTAGACGTTGAAACCTTCCCTGCAAATTGTTTTTCTGGGAAATCCAATTTGATTTAAATTTTTTCTCCACAAATACTCAGAAAACAAAAAAGTTTGTAATCTTTTTACTCGCAACGCTTTATCTGATTAGGTATATAGGTACCTACTCAAAACCGAAAAGTTTTTTAATATGAAGGCGGTTCCCTGGCATGTAATTTCGCCACTTTTACTGATTTAAGTGGAAGTATGTAAGTGCAATATTCGAATTATGTGGTGACTTGGAAAAATAACGAAGGATCGGTTTCATCACTAATGGATAAGTTTCCAATAACTTATCTTAACGTCGTAACGCCCAGACAGCAAACACAATGGAAAATCAATTGTTTTATGCCTTTTAAAAGGCTTACGACGTTAATGGTAATTTAATATGTTCAAAATGAATTGACACATAATCTAAACAGAAACTTAACTCAACCCTAAAATCTACGCTTCAATAATAGTAGGACAACATACTTTTTTTTTTAATTTTTTTGTAATACCTAACCTACTTAGCGTAACATATCCATTCTTAAGGTCGTAAGGCCCAAACAGCCGACACAATAGATTTTTTTTGCCCTTTGAAAGGCTTTTGGATCTTACGACGTTAAGTGAATATTTTCTTTAGTTATTTATTCAAAAGTCAACTAAGGCCGAAAGTCAATTAAAATGCATAAAGTAGATCGCTTTTTTTGTAAAATACCTATACTCTGATTCATAATCATGTAAAGTAAACTGACAGATGTCAATGTGTCACCCCCATACATTATCACTCAATTTGACACATGCAAAATGTCAAAATGCATAGAAACTTGTCATTTTCAGTTGTCAGTTTACTTTACATGATTATGAATCAGAGTATAATACATGCGTCATTTACCTATGTGCTAAATTTATATTTCTATTTGCCAAACATTTTAATAGATTAAATTATAAAATATCATAATTAATATCAGAGAGAGAAGTTACATTAGCTTATTGTTATTTACGAAACAATGGTATTAGATATTGGTTAATATGAATTTGGTTGTTAAAAAGTTTACCTACTTTAGTCATTGCCAAAATAAATCTGATGATAATAATTATTAGCGCTAAGTAAAATTATTATTAATATGAATTTTGCGTAACCAAATGATATGATCACTTATATATTAACAGATTTTAGTATTTGAACATGATAAGTCGCCAATTAACTTAACAACCTTCAATAGTATTACACAATGATATTGAAGATTCCCTTTGCCTTTGTCAAACAATTGCGAAGTAGATACTTATTACAATGCTAGCTCCACACTTTAATAACATTGTATGTTCAATCTTTTATATTGTGCAATATTATTGAATGAGTTTGGGGCGTATAGAAGAAAGTCCCTAAAAGCAATTCAACGATTCTATTCCATGTTTTATTCATTTTCATACGTAATATAATAAAAATAACTCTTACCAAAATGTTACGATTCCTTAGGAAAACTTGATGTTAGCCGTTAACTTAGATACTAACCTATTTATTATATAACAAATTAGATTATGCTCAAGGTTGTTGCCAAAAATAAAAGAATATTGTAAATAAATTATTAATGTTGATAATGTTATGTTAAGATAACAAAAAAGTTGTAAAATAATGCATTACTGTACAAAATGAGAATAAAGTTCAGAACAATGTAAATAATTGTTTCATTTTTTTTATAATTCAAACATTATTGCAGATTCATTTAAATTACAGAAATATTATGTTCACTTACGACAAAATGTGGACGTCGAGACACCTCGATGCAAATGAATTCGTTCTGCAGAACTTCGTATTTTATTATTTTCAGACGTAAACATAGGTATAATTATATCACACTAGAAATTTATAATATTACTTATATATTTTTTTAATTGTACTGAGGACTGATACTGAAGACTGATACACCCTGTTTTTTATCAGAGCTAAAAGTACTTTAAGGGTTAGTAAGTAGTTCATATAATTAAAGATAATAATTTTTCTCTTAGAAACAGGGTACAATTTATATAAAAATTACTTTCCCATACTGGGGTGATCAAAAAGGGTAAAATTTGTAAAAAAACATAATATACCTTCCTATAATCTTGCTACTGATCCGCCTGCTCGCCTGCTACCTATCACATAAAAAAAAAAAAAAAAAAATACTCTTGCTACTCACTATACACTCGGATCGTTAATCTGCGTCTTATTTCTTCGTAAATAGGTAAGTGCATTTGTCTAAACCAAACTCAAGCTAAAGAAAAAGGTGAACATTTTGTAAACAAATATTATTTACTTAATTATTTTTATAATATTATTATAACGTAGCATTGTAATATAAACATTGTATTTATTTAAATAAAATAAGATAGAAGTTCCAATTTTATTATTATAAACCACAAAAGGTGCCCCTTTATGGTTAATTGGTCTAATATCAGCCGTTAACCTTCGCTCCGCTCCTACCCGTTCAATCCGTGCGGGCCCTGTGGCATGCGTTTCTCGCGACTCCCATTCCAGCGCTAACGACCATTGAAAATGCCCCTTAAATGTTAGCTATTTGATTTAACAGTGGTCGCAGAACTAAACTACAAACAAACTTTGATTACAACTCCGCCAGAGCTTGCAGAAATATGAGAACAATTTAATATGAATAAGACGCAGTGACACTTGTGCAGTACTCAATTGCACAAGTTTTAAATAAAACACACTTTATCAAATCTGTAGGGCGCACGTAGCGAGTGAACAAACGCACAGTATCTGTGGATAGAGTAAACCCATGGGTGATCAAAGAGTTAGTTCAACTAGCATAGATATAGTTGTAACTAAGTTAATTACGATAGGGCTTCCCAATGATTTCTGTACTGTTGACTCCCTTAGGATCTTGCCATTTTTCAGGCGCGACGGCTATCAAACCCTGCTGGAGCCCTCAAAAGTACCCCACGGTATCACTATTCGCAGAATAACAGGTTTGTGTTCATTGGCGTCAATTCCTAAACCTACACTGTTTTTGGAAAAATAAAACTATTTGTATTTGTTTGCTTTTCTGGCCATAGCTTCTGAAACCGTGGCTCGACAGAGTCATATCGACATGCAACGCCCTCGTACTGGGTGCATACAGTTAGCATTTTGTATCAGACAGGAGAACAAAAGAAAGACTTGCGGAAGAACCTCACTGCTCTTTATAGGTATTGGGACAAAAGTTTCACGCAGTATCATTATATAACTGAAGCGCCACTGGACTGCGACTAAACCCGTTTGTTACGCTGCTGAGAGTGACACTTGCACCGCCCAGATACAGTCGAGATGAATAACGACCATTCATTACTTTTATATCTAAACTATTTAACCCGACGAATTTTGCTGTGCCTTAATTTTTTTGCCGATAGAAAATTTAAAGAATTAAAGACCAAAATCTCAAGTTTATAAATCATAAATTTATTTACTTAAGATAATTATTTACAGGTACATATTTATACCCAATTAAGGTGATTTTACTGGGTGGAAAAAACATGGGCTGTAGGAAAACTACCATACCTAAATCCGTAAGTTAGCTACGTTGTACTTTAAGTAAACATTCCTTTAAAGATTAAAATTGCATTTAAAGTTATTTTTAATTGTCTTTATACATATTGCGCGGGAATCGAGTCGGAAAAAATATAAAAGTAAAGTTGGCTATTGTGTCCCAGTTAGCCGTCAAAATCGTTTGCACTAAGCTATGCGTGAGCGCGGGTATTAGCTTCGCGCACCCCGATGCGTATGCAAGCGATTATCTCGCTTAGCATTGGTAGGTACACCGGAAAATTCATCGACTGTACATAAATATGAGTGTTTAGCAAACAATAGAATTTTGGCCAAGTTCTGTGTTAGTTAGTTAATCTACGGTTTATTCCCAAAACCTAGCCTTTGTTGACCTTTAATACATCAAAATGTAGGTAGATATGTGTTCTTTACCGTCGTTAATTATAAACTTTTGATTTTACCCTGAAGGATGTCCGTGAATCTTCTCTTTGATTATCATGTCAGAACCTTAGTACGAACTAAGGTTCTAATCCTTGGTTCACCCTTTATTTAGCTACGTCCTATTTGTAATTATAGCCTGGTTGATTGTTGATTAAACGTTATAACGTCGTCAGCTATTCGCGCTGCCGCCCGTCGGCCCAATTTGAGTCACTCGGCTCTTGGAGGGTGTCAAACTTTCCCGACCTTGACCCACTGAAATTAAAGGGTTAACTTTATTTATTCCTTTAAAGAAAAGCAACAGTGATTTTAATGGTGTAATTTAGTACTAATAAGGTCATGGCAAAATTGCCGATGAATTGTCGTTCCCGAAGATAACTAAGACTCCTTGAGGTCAGTTAAGCATGCAGCATACTGCTGACCAAGATGGAAAAACATCGTATTTACCCTCAGTCTCATTGGGGAGACATAAAAGGTAAACTTATTAAATTGAACTTATTAAATTGAACTTATTAAATTGAACTTATTAAATTGAACTTATTAAATTGAACTTATTAAATTGAACTTATTAAATTGAACTTATTAAATTGAACTTATTAAATTGAACTTATTAAATTGAACTTATTGAATTGAAGCAGGTAAACTTATTAAATTGAACTTTGTGTCAATGCACATTTCCAAGATTTGTATAAATTCTTCAACCGACATTCCGTTACGGCGGCCAATCTTAACAATCAGCCACGTACGCAAGATATATTGTGCTCAAGTGTGTGCGCAAACATAGGTGCAATTCTATTCCCTTACCCTATTGATTCGATGTTACACTAGTGTGACACGACCGAAAAGAGATCGGGCGCAGGACCGACATCTTAACGAGCTTTCCGAGGCACAGGGGTACAGTCGACTCCAAAAATATGTATACACTTTAGGACCTTGTCGCAATACATATGTATAAAAACGACTTCTACTTTTTATAGGCACATGTATTGTGACAAGGTCCAAAAGTGTATACATATTTTTGGAGTTAACTGTACAAGACCGCTATCTTCCAGACTTCGGGCTGAGACACTGAGAATTTCAGAACAGAAAATCTCATGTAGGTACACATTTTTGGCTGGACCCGAAGCCCCAAGCGCAGCTGCCGTTTTAAAGTACGACACTCTTAACTGCACTACCAAAGTAGCCAAGGTAAGATTTGTTTAAGGCTTGTACATGCGCCAACGGCCTTGACCATAGAAAGTACGCGCGCTCGCGTATATCAAAAAACAGAATATTATTAATTAAAAAATTATAAAGCCAAGAAACAAGAATTCCTCCTCAGGGATTGTAGTGTACATTGTATTGTATTATATATAAAAAAATCAGTCATCTGAACCATTTAGTTTCGTAGTTTATCCAATATTTTGCATAAAATCGATGTTTACGTTATATTTTTTTCCTAATGAACTATAAACATTGAATAAAAATCCTCTTCAGAAATTCAAGATCGAAATCCAGTCTATAACATGTATTTTTTTTAGGTATCGTTCTTAACGATTTACCGAGTTTAAACATTCACAAAATGCCCAATCCGCGCATGTACAAGCCTTAAGTTTAGATTTGTATAAGTCATAGGTAATAGCATTAGAAATAAAAGCGTCATCGGTTATAAATATCGACTATTGTTCACGCTCAACTACCCGCCGGAAACCCTCCATAAAACAATTTATTCCACAATATTATTTCATATTCCTGAATGTCATACCGGCTGTTACTGTTGGAGAGGCCCTTGCGCTGAGATTTACGGGGCTGACGAGCTTCGAGGCTCACTCTCGACTCCGTATTTTAAAATACTTGACGATAAATCTAATGGGAAATTTTAAATAGTTATTTGCTTTTTAAGACGACAAACGTCAATACTATTGTTGAACTTACACCATTAAGAGGTGGGTACTTCGTCTGTTTTGATATCTTCTATCTATCTTCTATACTATTAATTATAAAGAGATAACTTCTATAGACAACGACAAGGCTTATAGGTAAACCGAAAACACGAAACGCTTGCGCGATGTAATTTAGCACAGCGCCATCTATTGGTTCATTTCTGAATTACAGTCCCGAAGCGAAGTGATTGTAGTGGGCGGGCCACTAGTTTGATAATATTTTATGTAACTGAGCATGTATGACTCCAGGGTATTTTTTTAATTTTTAGATAATGTGCCTTTTTGTATGAGAATGGAGACAATGAGGATGATTAGTATATGGTCTTTTTCATAAATGTTTAAATACTTTTTCATTTCATTCAGATGAAAGTACAATGAACGTAGAGCTAGAGGCTCATTGCATTTTCGATTAGGTTCAGTTCAGATAAATTGGACTAGTTAACTTAATCGAACAAATTGTGTGATGAACGTCACATAATTAGGCGCATCTCTAAATACAATAAGTTGCAGATGGTTAAAGTTGATTATTGGTCATTGAAGACCAACATTTTTTTATGTCATAGGTGGCAGACGAGCAGACGGATCACGATGGTAAGTGATTACACCTGCAACACCAATAGATTCTTTACCTTTCTCTCACTCACCCGACGAATGGACGATAGTGAAGAAAAATGTTTGCAATAAACTTCTGCAATGTACTGTACATGTATGTTCTCTAGATCACTATTTAAATGCAAGAGTAGAGATTTGTTAACTAACTCGAAGCTTAGCTAATGACGACATACGTTGTGTAGATACTCTCATAATATAGAAGTTACATTTTGAGCTAAATAAACAAACACACCTACTCTAATTGTCTGAATGCTCTAATTGAATTAAACATTCACCCTGCCTGGAGTCTCAAGTCACTTAACAAAATTATTATCCTGTACTACATCAGCGTTTTGAAGGCTTTTTTATTTATGTCAAATTAAATCTTTGTTTTAAATACCTTACAACAGAGATAACAAAGTATAATAAGTACCTACGCAATTTACCATTTGTTAATTTATGATCCCTTTTTTAAAAACATTATATTCCTGAGGATATTCCATGCAGGCCTTTGGATACTGAAAAAATATTTTTTTTTATAATATAGGTGGCAGACGAGCCGACGGATCACCTGATGGTAAGCGATTACTATAATTATTATTTTAATTACTTAATATTCAATAAGAAATTAAATATCCATCCACTTTACGACAAACCACTATAAACCGAAGAAACACTGCTAGTGTAATGTAATTTACGCCCAGCGCCATCTATTGGTGGACAGAACTACTGTCCTGAAACGAAGTGAGGGTGGGCAGCTATTAGTTATAAACTATCAGCACACACACAGCCCAGCCGGCAGTCGACTAATACTACGTCTTTTAGTAGTGGAAAATCTGTTCGTCGTCCGTCGACTACGACATGCTACGACAGAGTTCGTAGCAAAGGACATTGTGAACTTTACTATGGGAAAATTCTCCACGGCGGACAAAGATGAAATATAGGTACTTTATTTCAAAACTTTGTAGATAATTGTTCACTTTGTGATAATCGGGAATTCTGAGTAGTTTTTGTCTAAATGCCTTGTATTGTATTTTTTACATTTTATGGTTTTTGCATCGCAGAATAATTGCATGGTAAAGGAATGTTATCTCTTTAAAATGTGGAGTTTTAATGCTGTCTAAAAAAGCATCTAATACTCGTATCATACTGAATGAAATCGTGGTGCACTCCGCGGTGATAGGAAAACGCTTAGTGTCGCCAACAGGGCTTCGAATTAGAGAATAGGAATCGCATTACATGTTTTGATTATGTCTCCAAAGCTCCTATTATATATTGAAAGAGAATAATATAACGGAGACAAAAAACGGCAATGAAGCGGACAATAGTATCTATCTTTTGCGATAGGTTTCGTTTGTGTCGGTTACTTTTTCATTATCAGGGATAACATAGGAAATTATGGCTAAAAAACACGACGTGTTTTTTTTTAATAAAATAGAAAATCAATTGTTTTTGCCTTTTAAAAGGCTTGAGTCTCACGATGTTAAGGATAGTGACCTCCTTGTGGTTTTATTTGGTCTTGAGCAATGTATGGCTTTCTAGATTTTATTGTAAATGAAATAGTGTCGTAAACCTAACAAGTCAAACGCCTTGTTGGAAATCGCTCACATTTTCATAATGCGCATCCTCAAAAACATGGTTGGATATAGAACATTTTAACTATCATATTATTGCTTACCATCACGTGATCCGTCTGCACACATAAAAAAAATTGACATGACATAGGTTAAAAATAATATTACTTACGTATCATTATCAGCAACCCACGCTCGTTCACAGCTGGACATAGGTCTCCCCCAATGCACGCCACCGCTCCCGATTTTCGGCCACTCTCATCCAGCTCACTCCAGCCAGCCTTCGAAACGTCTTACTTACGTATCAGAAATCCTTACTAACGTATCAGAAATGACATATCCATATCTATTATCCACATACACGTGACTGTTTTAGCCTCGTGCCTTCGAGATGCTACATAGATACAAATCTCTGGCTAGAACAAGTGGAGTTGGGGCACAACCCACGCTGCATTCGTGTACAACGGCCTTAAACAAATAGTGCAGTGATGCGCCACCCTGGGTATCTAGTCGTTTTTGTAAACTTTAAATATTTATTTTTATCCTTTTCTCGAATAAATTATATTTCATTGCTAAAATATTTTCTTCCAGTCCAGTAACATGGTCGTCTGAATGTTTTTTTTTTAAACTAGAAGCGACAAACGAGCAAGAGGGTTACCTGCTGGTAAGTAATCACCGCCGCCCTTGATCGAGATCAGATAAGCCGCTGATGCGTTGCCGGCCTTTTCAGAAGTAGTACGCTCTGCTCTTCTTCTTCATAATGTATAGGGCAGTATGAGTATTTACTCATGGAGTAAGTAATTTGAGTATCATATTGTAGTAAATATAATTTATTGTAAAAACGTTATAAGACACTTGTTTTAAAAATCGGTCCTTTAGGGTTAAAGCGCCCAAAATTTTTAAAATTAACGACACTTTTGCGGTTTTTTAGTTTTTTGACAATGTTGGTAACACAGTATCATCAAACGATCATTTAAGAATAGAAATCGTGAAGAAAATTGTATGCAACAGCTGATTTTTGTTTCGCGATTCAAAAGTTTCTGACTGTGATATCGTTTCAAAATGCACGTAGGTACTTAGTAACTGGCACGGAAACTTATAACTTAAAGAATCTACTATTTAAAAAAAAAACTAGTAGGTACCTGCTCCTCGCGCTTACCTCACAGTAAACGATTCATTTTGGCTCACAATAAAAATGGGAAATATTGTTGTTTCTTACGCCTCTAACACACCTCCGCTGTGACAGAACGAAATGGCAGTAATTTTGCCCGCATTCAGAGAAATGGAGCACTAGCTAAACGAAGCGGATTTGTCATGTATGAGAAGCGGAATAATAGCGGAATTGCCTCTTCTAATTCTGCTTTCCGCATTTCACAATGTTGCTCCATGCGTCTATTATATACCTACCTACTTAGATGATGAAATAATTTACGTACTACAATATTGTCACTCTCTCCATGTGGTGTTCATGATATTATAATATTGGCTTAATTACGATAAATCCATAAAATTTTATCTATTTCGATCCGGTAACTGAGTAACTGAGTTGGAGCTTTATACAATTAGTAAAATTTCGAATCTTCAGCTGATTTCATAATGATACAGATATATTTGGACATTGTAAGTGTGGTTAGGTTTCAGTGGACATTTTTCAGGAGGGTAATACTCATAAAATGGTATTGTAATGTCATTGCTCTTCTATAAAAAGCTTTACTTAAATGTATAGGTATTTAAAGATTCGGATAGCAACTTTGGAGCAATGGATTTAAAAAAGACTGGCAAGCTAATGCCATCTCGATTAGATATATAATACTCAGAACTTGGATGTGTTTGGTTTTGTTGGATAAGTCGACACGAGGAGTTCCCATCACTAGATCTAGAACAATCGCAAGGCCGCAAGCTTTGTGCGAGAAGGCTTTACATTTCGCTGACATTCCTTCGGACAGCTAATGTACATACGAGCGTTTTTGTTCCCGCGAAGATTTCACTGAAAAGGGCAAAGAATTTTGAAATGGCAAGCATTCATTACAACCCTATCTAGATTTGCTTCTTGTTAATTTTATGCTCTTTAAATATGCAAGCATTTTCGACCTATTCTGTGAAATAGTACTTAACTTATTAAGCCTCTCTTTTTGTTTCTTCATAAAGAGAACGACGATTTAAATGTTGTCTTTGTTGTAGAAAATCAAGCTTTTGTATTTTAATTTTATTGGCAAAGTAAGGTTTTGTTGTTCTATATAGGCACAACAATAGATACCTATGTAAAAATATAAGTATACACAGATCAAGAGATATAAGTATGTCGCATCTTGGAATGTATTATTATCTTTATTACTTACATCAGTTTTCAAAGAAAACACATAGGTACGTTTTACGTAAATTAAGCCGCAAATTATACACCTATTACAAAGTTGTTATAAAAAATCCGGTTGATTTTTTGCATTGCATCCTAAATTTGCTTAATATAAATATATCCACAGTAAAATTTAATTTCCAAACGTACCCGGATACCATTTTAAAAAGAGCAAAGTCTTAAATATTTTAATATGGAGGACACAGTTTGCAATAAAAAGCGGTTTAATGCATGCACGCGTTTGGCTATGCGATTATCTGCCAACACTATGAGATGGGCTTTTGTTGCATAAAAAATTAATCGTTACTATTCCTGGTTAGCATGTTTTATAAAAACTGAAATCAATTCATCGTAAGCTAATTTGGAAACGGTGAAACACGTTATTAAATTAGCTTCGTTTTAAATGAGCCGGCTCGATCTGACTGATACCATGGCTTCACAGAAGACTAGCGTGAATCAACATCTGCCTTATATATCGACAGCCAATACATACCTACAGTTTCATTAAATTCATTGGTTCGCAGTTGACATTCGAAAATGAAGTGAAAAATACTGACTATCGAATGAGGCGTATAGGACAGATATGTGTAACAGTGGCGTTTACGACTCGAGTTACTTTAAGAATTTAAACAAAATAAATAAGTAAGTGGTAGTAATACTGCATAATGAATATCGCGTTTAGTCCGGTTTCTATAAATTCTAAAATAAAAACGCTCAGACATGCAATTAGCAAGTACTTTTACTACCCATACGTAAGAAGAATTACTCTAGTGTCAGTATCCTAGACGAAAATGAGGAAATACGAAAATGAGCAGAATATACCACTCATTTCCCCTCGTCGAACCGAATTGTATCGATGTCTGTGATTAAATTCTTGTTAATATAGTGAAGTTGACGTCTTTTATTTCTTTTGCCCAACAGTACTCCTATTAAAGATTGTTAATAGCACGCAAAACCTGAAACATAAACAAAGTGGCGGGAGTTTTGCTAGCGCTTAAATCTTATGTAGATCAATCCTAGCTTTAACATTTTTAAAAATAAACGTTTGTTTTACTTCTTTGCACAGTACTGGTAGAAGACTTATTAAAATTTAAGCTCTAAGTAAAAGTCCTGTCGATGCAGATATTGTTTATACTAATTTAAAAACAAAACAAAATTATAGAAATCAATAACTTTCGTTTGAATTTCAAACTAAAATGATTGCGTTTGTATAATTGAAATAATAAAATCGTTTTCATTTCTGTACTTGCTATAAATTTTGTAATAATGAAACTACCCGTATTTGTCTCTTAATTTGTATCTTCCTCGATGTTTTTTACTTATAAAAACCGAAAATAGCATTTTAAAATGCATTTTCTATAAGTATAACTAGGCTGTTACACATAGGCATAGAGCAGAATAGCCTTTTTTTTCAGTCGTTAAACGCCATTATACCATAACTTATTGCAGAAACAGCCTTTTTTTAGGTCGTAAATGCCAAGTTGTCAATATTTTTTGCGTAATCACAAATCAGTTTGGCAAACATTGGTTGTATTTTGAATACCATATAACTGTGTTATAAGAGGCTTTCGATACTCTGATAAGTACAGTCCAAATTTCATTTATATGGCATTATTAGTTTAAAAGTTATGATTTAATTCTTAGATTTTTTTTTTGTTTCGGTCTCTCCTGAAAAGTGATGATTTGGTGATTACGCCCCTTTGAGATTTAAGGTATCGATATTACGAATCATAGCTCGCAGGTGAGAGGTTTGAAGCTTCAGGAACGTGCAACTGCTTTCCTGTCTAAGTGTTGCAAAGGTCAGTCGGCAGTTCACTGTAATTTTCACATTTAGCAAATCTTGTACCGGGCACCAGAGTGACAGGTTTGGGATGTTTTAAGAATTTATTATTTATATTTTAAGTTTGCAAACAGTAAGGTCGATAAATGCCTGTCTTTGTAACAAGTCCTACAGAGTAGGACTTGTATTTAAGACATAAGACGTATGGTCCAAAGTCTCAAATGGTTAAATCGACACAACGCCGTGTGTAAATACTAATCAGTTAAAAATACTTATTTTTGCGATTCAACGTCAATGATTTCCATAGAATCAGCACTAAATTTCAATGGTTTCAACCCGCTTTGGCAATGATTTACGTTTTTACGCACTGCCTGCGTGTGATGCAAGGATAGGTTTAGCTTTGGCACGAGTCACTCAGGTATTACGAGTATATAGGTACCGCACAGGCTTCCCGGACGTGGTTGGGTTCGCGCCAATTTGTGCTTTCGGTCGAGTCCACCGAATGAGTTGGAAATGTGCTGGCGTCCTTCATAAGTTCCAACAAGATAGGTGCAGGTCGACATGGCATTGCAGATGCCTCGGTACTTGGAAAATAGACGAGTTAATTTCGGTTAAATTCATACTAGAGAATGGGTGAGTTGGTTGGAGTACATAGTAATAGATAGTAAATGGTAGAGTTGATTAACATAAAATTAAATATCCTGGAACCCACAAGAAAGCAATTTTGTTTGGATAAATTTTAGGATCGACAGGCTGCCACTAGCCTCCATTATATTGTTTATACTTTTTAATTATATTGTTTTCTGGTCTGCAGTGCACATGTCAACGCATGATGTGGACAAAATCGTGGTTGAAGGTGGTAATCAAAGAGTTTTTTTTTAAGTATTAGAACCAGCTATAAGTGATGTTAGTCTAGGACTCAACAGTGAGCCTATTTCAACTGAATTTTGAATCCTACGCGTAGGTATAGCCTAAGATTAGGTTAGGTGTAAGCGCGGTATTCCTAAATACTTGGCTCATGTGAGCTTATCTAAACCTGTACCAAATAGGGAATCATAAATGTATCTATTTTACAAAAACAAATGATAATGCCATTACCTAATACGAAGACATTGTCATAAATCAAAAAATGGCCGTAAAACGATTTAGATACTTTACAAACTTGATCGGCAACTTGTTCTTCCTTGTTTTTTCCCCTTGTTTGTTATTATAAGTGACAATAGTAGTGCTAGTCTTCTCAGTAGACAGTAGGCATAGTACCAACATTAGGGTGTCCCAGCCTATAAGGACGAAATTTTTTTTGCGCTTTTGAATACGCATACCCTCTAATTTTTTTCTAATTGACCCTAATAACCAAAATATAGAATATTAAAGAAATCGGATAACGATAACCCGTGCCGACTTGATGCTAAACTTTTAGAACAAAGTTGTATGGGAGTGTAGGGGAAAATTTTAAAAGTTTTTTTTTTCATTATTAAAATAACATTATTTCACTTGTATTATTTATTATTATAAGAACAGTATTTATGAACAAAAGAACATTATTTATATATTTTCTTTTTACAGTCAGGGTACATTAGTCTGTATTCTGTACGCAAAGTAGTAAAAATAGCTTTGTTCCTCTGCTACGGTGATGATTCCATGGAAATATTGCATCATGTAACTGCTCTCTATCATTAACGGCTCTCAATGTCATCATCTGTTCTTTAACTCACAGAAAAGAAGCATTACTACATAAGAAGCATTATTACATTAGGCCATAAAGATAGACACTTGTTAAGAAACTGGCATCCATGCTAAAACGAAGAAACAAGTTCTTTCTGTTGGAAATGAAGTCGTCAATGTTTGCTCTCTCTCGTAAAGTAAACCACAGGGTTTTCTTTTGAAAGAATATAGCGTTTACTGTTAACTGGTGATTTTACTATCTTTATTCTACATCATGGTCAAATAGAGACAAACTGCTTCTACTTCACCAAATACCATTAATGCTGAAATAACTTCTGTAAAGCTACTATGGCGATCGTTTTATCGACTGTTTCATAAGATTTCATAGTTTTTTAAATACACAAATCTTTTACTGCCAAAATAAATTGCATCCAAGGCTTAACAAAGCATGTAACGATGAATATGCAGGCATTTAACAAATCAAATCAAAATATCTTTGTTAAATTTTAAGTCCTTTATAGAACATTTATGGATGTCAAATTTTATAATCTACCGCTGATTTGGAAGGTCAATTTCTACCGAAAAGAATCAGCAACTTGTCTTTGTTAGTAATTATAAATTCGGAACTTAGTTATGATATTTCCTCATCCCTAACAATTTGTTTGGCCAATTCAGTCTGGTAAAACTAAGAGATTTTTTTTTTCTGAAACATTCAGGTGAGATAACATTCCTGCAGGACTCAGTATTTTCTTGGGGTCCATGTTCTTCCAGTTATCTCAGTTTTTTTTGGATATTGGAATGTCAGGTTTGTTAGTCACTTAGCAATTAAGCTTCTAATGCTAATTCATAGATTTGATAACGGCAAGCAAAACTACGCACATCTCTATCAATTTTTTGTTCCAGAAGCACGTAAGCAGCATTGATACGATCAGTAGTTGAAGCAGTGGTGTCACAACAAAGAATTTCATTAGTTTAACACTTAAATTCACTTGACGAATATTGTGTAAAATAGAACCGCCAATACTTGCCCATTAGAGGGTAATTTTAAACCGGTAATTTTGATGTTTTACATCGCCTGTTAAAAATATACTTTTTCTAGAACTGCGTAATTCCACTGACATCTTGAATAAACAAAAATAATGCGTTCACTGTGAAAACAAACAAGTAATGACTAAACACCAATACGATACTTACGATACGCCGAAATCATCAAGTACTGGCATGTATCAACGCAAGTCGGCACGGGTTGCTGTGGTCCTAGGTCCATGAAATTTTATTTATACGTGTTTTAACATGATTCAAAAATAATTAGAGGGTATGCGTTAAAAAAAAACAACTTTAATTTTTTTGGGACACCCTAACCAACATTCACGAACAAGTCGCTGGCTTGTAGTCTGTCGGCAACACGTGTTGGCCAAACTATTGTACGCCGCACAAGATATATTTCATCTTTCACTTGTACAGTGGAAACTAATTTTTAGCCCAATTAATTTTCAATGTTAAATAATCGTCAAATGATTTATGACCTCATTTTGTTTTCAACAGTTTGTAAACAAAGGTTTTCCGTTACGCTTTTCAACCCCAACATATTTTGCAACAAATTTTATTTATTTAAATATTACCTTTTTTTTTAAGTTGTCTGATGGATATGAATTGCGACATGACAATAGATCAGTGAAGTTGGAGCACCAAAATATCTTATATTAAAATAACTTTGTTGAATTCACAACGCGTAATCTTGTGCCAGAAATTCATTTTAAACTTTTTATATCAATTGAAAGAAAATAAAGTGAGAAATATTTACACGTAAATTAAAATGAGAAATGTGGAAAACAAACGGAATAGGGTACTTAGACTCAATAAGCAAAGTTATCGATGATTTGATAAAAACCTTAGTCCTCTAACGATAAAATTCATGAAAAAAGGCAAAGTATTTTCTCCGTTGACTTCATTTTAATCTATTAAAGTTTTGAAGCATAATTAAAAAGAGTGAGTTTTGCTGACAAGTATAGACGTGACGAGCAAAAATGTTGAAAAACTTAAAAAGTATTTGTGCGAGTGGTTGTTATCCCGAGGGTCGTGATTAATCGCCAAGCGACTTGGACAATAAATGCTATCCATCGAATCGAATAATCTTTTTTTATTAAAGTAGGCGAATATTTTCATCACAAATTCGAAAATTGGAAGCATAACAAGAACTGTAGTGACAATCCATTCATATTATGTGTTAAAGTAGATAAAGTGAAGGCATCCGCTTCGATACCATTGGATGTGATACGCGCAGTTATTGATATTTATGGATAAATGTATAAAGGCTAGTAGTAGATAGATATTAGTCCTACTACTATTATAAAGGCGAAAGTTTGTAAGTGTAGATGTATGGATGTTTGTTACTCTTTCACGTAAAAACTACTGAATGGATTTGAATGAAACTTTACCACAATATACGAGTAGCTTATACATCATAATAACACATAGGCAGGTTTCTACGAACCTGAAGTCCACGCGAACGAAGTCGCGGGCAAAAGGTATTTTGTAAGTTTAATCATTCGGGAAAATCTTTCCTTTTTGTATATTTTTAGGATTAGTTCATAAAATTGCATAGATGTGGTTAACGATTGTAGTTTTTTCTTAATAATTCGTGTAATATATTTTTTTGGTTTAAAAGTAATACGTACTTAACCTTGCTACTATTACGTTGTCATAATCATTATGCAGAACCAACTATTTCTATGCTGGAATTATTTAATATCGAGTATTACTGTGGTATTACTAAGGTTCAGCTATGATTGATCTAGTAATCTTGCGAAATAATAAAATTCGATCTTATCAAATAGAACTGGCTGAAAATCTCTTCAATATTAAAGTAACACACGAAGTTATTTTTATGGAAAGACATTTTGGCTTTAAAATTGA